>JANVCC010009417.1:87453-154906 GCA_025345505.1 Todiramphus chloris collaris
ATGTTGCTGCATCTCTCTGCTCCTGGCATAAACAGTGACACAACTGCATTATTTGCTGCTACCAGTCAGAGGTCTTAATGACCCTCTACAGAAAGTCTATGCCAAATTTACACCTGATAGAATACATCAAAAGTCTCTTAATACTTTTTTTCCCCTAACTTCTATGAACTTGAATTTTATAAAATAGTTCAATTTTTATTAAAATTGTTTTCAATTTAGTATTTTATCAAAATACTTAATAACTCTTTTTCCTAAAAGTCTTGTGGTTGAAGATAGTGTGATTTTTGAGATATAAAATATATGAAAATATTTTATTTCATAGTATCTTTTTCCCAAATACTGATCTTCATTTATTATGTTTTTTTCTGCCAATAAACTTACAAGCTGTCCTGGTTTGAGTGAGTACAGAACTAATTCTGTTCAGTGATTTTACTTTTCATCTACGTTCTTCTAACTAACTGTACTTTCTGAAGTTAGCAGTATGTTTTTGCAGGGAGTGTCTGCTTCTAGCAGTGATAACACCCCATGGTTAGAGTTACTACCAAGGATTGGTATGCAGACCAAGGCCACTGCTGGGTCCTGTGTACCGCATTGCGGGGTGCAGAAAAGTGAAAGGCTGCACCTGCAGGGAGGAGCAGACAGGACAGGTGACCCTAAACCGACCAACAAGGTATTCCATCCCATATACGTCATATTCGGCATAAAGCTGAGGGATCAGGAGGGTCTTGGGCCTCTTGGACTACTTTGCCAGCTTTGCTCAGCTTGGCTCAGGTCCTCTTCCAGTTTCTTCCTTAGAGCACCTGAGGAAGACTCTGTCCGTTCTGCCTTCAATCCTGTGTGCTCTTGAATCCAGTACCAGAATCCAGCTCCTGAACACAGTTCCCGTCTGCTGCGGGGCCCAGTCTGGGACTCTGCTGGTGCCTGCTCCACAGAATCATTGGTGATGGTGATGTAATTGACCTCAGGGGGGTTTAAATTTGATACTGCTTTTGTATATATTTGTATGTATTGCATTATTATTATTATTATTTTCATTAAAACTGTTCTAGTTTCCTTTCCTAATCGCTAAGTCTCTCTCCCTTATTCCCTTTCTCTTCCCCTTTGGGGAGGGAGGGGTGTTAACAGAGAGTATCTGTTATAGGTCTAAGGGGCTGCCCAGACTCTAAACCGTGACACAAGCTTCCCCCTAAATTCTAAACTTCTCATCTGTCTTTTTAAGACAAAAACCGGTGTGGCTTTTTTTGGTTTGGGGGTTTTTGTTGTGAGTGGGGTTGGAAAGGGTTTGGGTTTTATTTTTGTTTGGTTTTTGTTTGTTGGTGTGGTGGTTTCTCTTTTTGTTTGGGTTTGATCGTTCTTTTTTTAAGTGAACTGTAAGTGATGGGAAAGGAAGGGCTTCTCTGCCCCATAATGCTAGTGATTCTTTCCTTGAGATATACTACCTACCATAAGTAGATATCACCCTGCTTGGATTCAACTAAAATACATTGATTGTGACACAGCAAGTAATGCAAATACAACATGCACCCAGGACAATGGTAATATATGGGGTCTTCAAGTTATATTCTTGGTCAGAGTATACCAGCACTGTGAGCAAAGTATTCTTTTTGTTTCCTATATATTGAATCTGCTCCTCATTAAATTAGTCTTTCTGAACAGTGCAGGTGAGGGCTAACATCTGCCAACTACCCTAGTTGGTCATTGCCTCATGTAGAGATCATTTGAGTTCACAGTAACTACAAGGTGCTCAATTGTATACGGATTTAGGAGAATAATGAGTCAAATCCTAACTATTGTTCTATAAAGGGACTGATCCCTCCTTACAGACCAGACACACCCTAAAGTCAACATATGCTTTAGGAATGGCATTATTAATTTTAAAGTAAATTTTTCCTTAGACACTTCTGTACTGTTAAGCCATATGTTCTGCTGCAGAGTTGTAACTAGAAAGATAAATGAGAACAGTAGTACATTAAGAGGTAAGTAATGCTTTTAAGCATCCCTCCCTCAACTCTGGATTGATTTTTATATACATATCTGATTTATCTGATACCTCAAATAAAATAAGTTAAAATTATTCTCCTAGTCTCAAATGATTTAATTCATTCCCACCTCCCAAATGCTATTTTTCATTACTGAAAAAAGTATATAACCATATTTTTAAATAAAGTTATTCAAATTAGCAATTATTGACTAAAAGCAATTCTTAAAATGTGTAACTAAAGATATTTTTCCCAAAGAACTTCTCAAAGTATTAACTCTATCCAAAAATTTTTTTATGAGCAATCTCTCCTGGTATTATATAATTTTCTTCAGTGTAAGGAATTTGATCCTATGAAAAGCGTGCACATTCTTTCTGAGCCTTCAAGTTCTTTATAACCTACAGTATTAACAAATTCCAAAATGGAAAGTGCTCTAAAAGAACAATAAGTGAAGATGTCATTGGAGGAATTGATTGTTTTCAAAATGGATCAGGCAATTTCTGAATGAATCAAGGATATTCTCTTTGAAGGCTTTTGTCATTGATCTCTGAAAATATCTTCAAGTTGTGTGTAGTATTTCATTTCACAGCACAAGTGTGCAGACTCCACTGTATTTGACTGATGATATCTTGCCAGATTACTGTGGAAATACCATAGTGAAGTCAAATAATCTAACAAATGGAGGACACTAAAAATGGCAATTGTGTTCATTAGTTCTTGCTAGCACCAGCAGATCTTCAGAAATACTATTTCTGCAGGATCTTGGAGTCTCTGTGGTGAGACAGAAAACAGCTCAGCTCTATAAATACAATTCTTTATTTGTATTTCTCATGGCATAATAAAAGCAAGGCAGGACACACACAGATAAACTGAAATCTGAACTTAATAAAAAAATTTTTTTAGTTTGTTCTGAAAGGGCTTTTTTCTAACATTTTTTCACTCATTTTTATATTGGGTTTTGTTTACTTTAACCTATTCTTCCACTGTTTGAAAATAAAGATAGAAGAACAGTAGTTTTTATAACACAAGACACCAGACTATTGAAACAAGTGAAACGTATTTTAATTTACAGTTTCAGTTTCTGTGAAGATTTAAGAGAAAACATCAGGGAAATGTTTGGGAAAGCATAGTTAAAAGATAACATAATTTAGCTGAAAGAATATAAAGGACACAGTTAAATACAGACATGCCACACTTCTGTAAAGAATATAAATGAATCTCCCAAACTCAAGCCTTCTCTCAGTGACAAGGAAACTTGACACTCCTCCTTCCAAAAGAGCATGTAGCAAGTGTCTGCAATGACTGTCATTTATGGGAAACCTTCCTAGAAAAAAATAATCATATTGTAATAGTGGCTCTAAACTATACCCATTGTTAGTGAGTGATAGCCATCCTGACATCAAGAGCTAAAAAATAGATACTGTCTCCTTATAATTTACCAGTTCTGGAGGAAAGGAAATTTCTACAAATGCATATGATGACTTTTATAATTGACAGGATTTTAGTCTAGTACTTATATAACAAGAGACTGGAAAAAGGTACAGGGGATTCTTTTATTTAAGGATGACTTTATCAAATCAGAGCAAAGAATGATTTTATAAAACAAGTTTTAGGATAGTTTACCTGCTTCTTAATTCCATAATCATCACATTCTTCAGCTTTCATTTTTTCAATCTTTTCTTCTTGCTGTTTTGCTTCTTTTTCATACATAACTTTTTCTTTTGCCAATCTGCAATTAAACCAAATGATTGCATTAATCTGTTTCTATTAAGTTAAGAAGTTACACCATTGAAAACAAACAAAAAGCCTGAAAGTTTGTCCTGTTTTCAGTGAGAACAGAACTAATTCTGTTCAGTGATTTTACTTTTCAGCTCAGTTCTTCTAACTAACTGAACTTTCTGAAGTTAGAAGCCTGTTCTCACAGACAGTGATAACACCTCATGTTTAGAGTTACTACCAAGGATTGGTATGCAGACCAAGGCCACTGCTGGATCTTGGGTATCACATTGCGGGGTGCAGAACAGTGAAAGGCCGCACCTACAGGGTGGAGAGGACAGGACAGGTGACCCTGAATTGACCAACGAGGTATTCCATCCCATATATGTCATATTCGGCATAAAGCTGAGGGATCTGAAGGGTCTGTATTGCTTCTCCCCTCTTGGACCACTTTGCCATCTTTGCTTGGCTTGACTCGGGTCCTTTTTTGGTTCCTTCCTCAGAGCATCCAAGGAGGACTCTGTCTGTTCTGCCTTTGATCCCAATTGGTGTGTTCCTGAATCCGGTACCAGAATCCAGCTCCCAAACATAGCTCCCATCTGCTGCGGGGCCCAGCCTAGGACTCTGCCGGTGCCTGCTCCACAGCATCAGTGTTGATGGTGATGTAATTACCATCGGGGAGGTTGGGTTCAACACTGGTTTTGTATATATTCCATTTTTATTATTATTATTTTCATTAAAGATGTTCTAATTTCCTCTTCTAATCACGAAGTCTCTCTCTCCCTTATTACCTTTCTCTTCCCCTTTAGGGAGGGAGGGGGGTTAACAGAGAGCATCTGTTATAGCTCTAAGGGGCCACCCTGACCCTAAACCGTGACAGATTTATTGGCGCCCAAGGTGGGACACGATCAGAGCTCTGATAGATTGCCTGAATAGTTCAAATTCCGATTAGCTCCCTTCAGAGAGTATCACTTTTTTTCTGAGCATCTTTAAGAATTGGAAACTAAAACAGACTGCCTAAATGATGTCATTTTTGAGAGCAATGTCTGTTCGTGTCTTGTTAGCATTTCTTTCTGAGTTAAATGCTATATTGTTCCCTCACGTGCCCTATGCATTATTTTACTGTTTGCTTGTTCCCACTGTTTATCTGAAAGCTCTCAGCTTTGAGCGCTGGGAGAAAGCCACTGCTTTCTTGTGGTGTTTATCTCTGATTTATGTTGCGCTGAATTGGGCAGTGAATGCATCTCGAAAGGTAGCCAAATTGCGCAGGTAATTCCTTTTAAGAGCCAGGTCGCTCGCACCGAGCCATTAGCACGGGATACGGGGGGATTTGGGTCTACGGGGAAGCTGGAAGTTATGTGGGTTCAAAACGTACAATCTCAACACTAACCAATGCTCAAGCCACTCCCTGAACCGTGACAATACAGGGCATGATAGACACTGGAGCAGATGTCACCGTGATCTTGCGACAGAAGTGGCCCGCTGTTTGGCCCACGCAGAAAGTGCCCACTGCACTCTCAGGAATCAGGGGGACGGCGACATCTCAACAGAGTGTGCATCTGATTCAGGTCACTGGGCCTGAGGGTCAGGTGTCCACCACACAGCCATTTATAATCGATATTCCTTTAAACCTGTGGGGTAGAGATGTCTTACAGTCCTGGGGGGTTACGACTGGAACAAAAAAAATTTTAACAGGGGCCACTGGGGTGTGATCCACCATAGCTTTGAAATGGATAACTGATCAAGCAGTCTGGGTGGATCAGTGGCCCCTGTCTCAAGATAAGATTTGTGCACTCCAGGAGTTGGTGGTGCAGCAATTAGAACAAGGTCATATAGTGCCAACCACCAGCCGCTGGAACTCACTGGTGTTTGTAATCAAAAAGAAAAGAGGGAAATGGCGACTTTTACATGACCTGAGGCAGATCAATGTGGTGATTGAAACTACGGGGGCTCTGCAGCCTGGGCTGCCTTCACCCTCCATGATTCCAAGCAATTTGCCCCTCGACCTCAAAGATTGCTTCTTTTCCATTCCCCTGGCTGAGAAGGACCAAGAACAATTTGCCTTCTCAGTACCCTCGATTAACAACCACAAAACTATGAAAAGGTACCATTGGACTGTGTTGCCTCAGGGCATGAAAAATATCTAGACGATTTGCCAAATGTATGTAGCAAGGACACTCTCTGGGATTTGAAAAGTTCACCCGCAAATGCTCATCTATCATTATATGGATGACATTTTAATAGTGGGAGAGGAAAAAACAAGAGTAGAGAAGGTAAAAGGGGAAATGATTGAGGAGTTAGGGAAATTTGGGTTGGAAGTGGCACTGGAAAAAAAATCCAGGAGAAGCCACCCTGGAAATATCTGGGGTGGAGGATAATAGAGAAAACTATAGAACCCCACAGAGTGGCCATTAATTGTAATGTAAAAACGTTAACCGATCTACAGAAGGTTCTCAGGACTATAAATTGGGTGCACCCCCTGTTGGGAATCAGCAATGATACTCTGTGACCACTGTTTGAGCTCCTGAGGGGTGACCCGAATCTCACCTCCGAAAGAAGAATGACTCCAGAAGCCCACAAAGCGATGGAAGAGGTTGAACGGGTGATTCAAGTACACAGGAGAATAGATGGCCATGATCTCCAACTATATGTTATAAACAGCAGAAACCAGCCAATTGGCCTTTTGGGCCAATGGGTACCCACAGAAAAGGACCCACTAGAAATGACTGAATGAGTGTTCCTGTCATATCAACTACACAAAACTGTGGTCATGCATATAAAGATGATGGCAATGATCATTTGTAAGGGGAGACTAAGGAGATTACAATTACAAGGGACAGAAATAGGAAAGGTGTACCTCCCTCTTACCAAAGAAGATGTGGAGTGGTGTATGGCTAACAGTTTGGATCTGCAAAAAGTATTAGTAGGGTATAAAGAAGAAATTATGATCCACTTTCCCCTGCATAACCTGTTTGCCCTGACACAGGAGGTTACAATTCTTGAGTGCACTCGGTGCTCGCTGACGCTGGTCAAAGGCCCAACTATACTCACGGATGGGTCAGGGAAAACTGGCAAGGCTGTCATTGTATGGCAGGAAAATGGATAATGGAAGGAGTATATCATGTGTAGTGGGTCTGACTGAGCTGCTTTTCCCCATCCAGCCCTCATGCTGCAGCACTGGGAGCTGGAAGGTGTTGATAACACACCCGTGTTATGACTGCCAGTGTTCAAACGGCACCAGAGGCTGGGGGGACAAGATGGGGGAGAGGATACAGCCGACCTGAGCTGACCAGTGGGATATTCCATACCATATGACGTCAGCTCAACTATAAAGGGAGAGGGCAGAAGGAGGATGGGGGGGTATTCTCTTTTGTCCTCCAAGCAGCTGCTTCGTGTTCCTGGAGCCCTGCTTCCTGGACATGGCCCGACATCGCCTGTGGACAGGAAGTAGAAAATAACATCTTATCTATCATAACCCACACCCCTTTGCTTTGCGTCTTATTCTTTCCTTGCGTGCCATGCTGAAGGGGGTCGGGGGGAGTGATAGAAGGGCTTGGTGGGCACCTGGTGCCGGGGTCAACCCACCACAGTTCCTTTTTTGGTGCCCAACATGGGGCACGAGCAGCTGCTTGATTGCTTGCTTTAGATACTAGTAGCAAACTCCTGTGCAGGCCACGGAGTTTGCGTGCACTACTTATCTGGTGTTTTGCTAAAATGTTTACTGAAACAATGTCTCTTTGCTTTGCTTTTGCATGGATGGCTTCAATGTGCTGGAGAAGCTTCTGTCTCGGGAGGATGAAGGGACTCAGGAGCACCCTGGCACAAATAGTAACGATGTGTTTCATGCTGGCATTGGTGGCTGTGCTGTGTTGGGGGGGGTAACTTGGGGAGAAAATGATTGAATCTATTTCTCTCTTTCTACTGGAAATTGATGTAGATGATTTATTCTTGCATGCTCCCGAGGTCCTCGTCCACCCTTACGTGAGCTTCTTGATACTACTAATCAATATTGTTGGCCTAATCCGGGTTGTGTGTAGTCTGGCCCCAGTTTGGCCTGAGAGGAGACAAGTTTCAGGTGGGGTGGAACTGAAATGTGCCCTGAGACGGCCTGTCCCTGGGTGGCAAGGGGTCTGGCAGGATTTGGGCAGATTCCTAGGATGGTTGTCACCTCCTGTAGCCTGGGACTTTACCCCCGAACAGGCAAGCAACCCTGGCAAGCTGACACAGCATTTAATAGAAGGGTGCCTTGTCTACCCCGATGAGAACCAGCAGCTCTTAGCACTGTACTGGGGCCTGGCCTGTGCCTATCGAACCACAGTTGAGTACTCTCAGAGGACTGTGGTTGAGGGAGGGACCCAAACTGCATCCGAAGATACCAGAGATGAGATAGGTACTGCAACAACTGCCAAAGTTGCCCCAGTAGTGAAAAAGTAGCAGTGGTCAAGGAGAGCAACAGGCCCCTACCCTCGGTTAGTGAGGGATGTGGAAGAGGAGGAAGAACACAACCAGCAAGCTGGACCCTCAACAGGAAGACAGGAGGAGGGGGTGACAGAATTGAGGCAGGAGGCAGAAACCAACTGGTCCCTGACTTCATCAGAACTTAGAGACCTGAGGAAAGATTACAGCCGCCAGATAGGGGAACGGATTGTTACCTGGCTGCTTCGATGCTGGGATACTGGGGCTGACACCCAACAGCTGGAAGGTAAGGAAGCCCAACAGCTGGTTTCCCTTGCCAGGAATCGTGGCATTGAAAAAGGAATTGGAAAAGAGGCAGCAATTTGCAGTCTCTGGAGACAGCCTTCAAGTGTCAAAGCAAGATATCCATTCAAGGAAGACTTAATGAATGCCACCTCCTCAGGAAAATGGTCCACTGCTCATGAAGGTATCCAGTACCTGAGGGAACTAGCAGTACTGGAAGTCATCTATGGGGATTTAGATAATGATGAGCATCCTAAAGATCCAGAGGATGTTCAGTGTACAAGGGCCATGTGGAGGAAAATGTTTAAGAATGCACCAGCATCATATTCTGACAGCTTGGCAGCAATGTACTATCCACAAATGGGTAATCCAACTGTGGAAACTGTTTCTTCCTGGCTTCAGAACTTTGAAGAGAGTCTTGATACCTCCACGTCCCTAAGGGCTAGTGCCTTGGATATCAGGAGTCCCCCAAGGAATCAGCCAGTCAGAGGGAAAGGGAGCCCGAGGCGTATGCCACGTGGTGCACTCTGGTTCTTCCTGCGTGACCAGGAGAGGATATGAGGAAGTGGGATGGTGAACCAACCTTTAAGCTGGAAGCCCATGTACAGGAATTGAGAGGGAAGACAGCCGTTAAAAAAGGGCCATCCAAGAAGACCATTAACGCAGTCAGTGTTGAAACACAAGAAGGCAATCGACAATCTCGCAGATACGGGAAGAATAAAATCAATTCCACCGAGCCTGATGAGGGGACTTCTGGTTTGACACAGCAAGGGTCAGACAGTGAATATTCTGACCAGGAGCAGGAATAGAGGAGCCCTGCTTCTAGCCAGGTGGAGGAAAGGGACAATCGTATTTACTGGACTGTGTGGATCCGATGGCCTGGCACGTCAGATCCTCAGAGGTACAAGGCCTTGGTCGATACAGGAGCGCAGTGCACGGTAATGCCATCAAAATACAGAGGAGCTGAGCCCATAAGTATTTCTGGGGTGACAGGGTGATCTCAGCAGCTGACAGTATTGGAGGCTGAAGTGAGCCTGACTGGTAGGGAGTGGTATAAACACCCCATTGTGACTGGCCCAGAGGCCCTGTGCATCCTTGGCATAGATTATCTCAGGAGAGGCTATTTCAAGGATCCAAAAGGATATCGGTGGGCTTTTGGTGTTGCTGCCTTGGAGGCGGAGGGAAATGAACAGTTGTCCACCTTGCCAGATTAAAGCCGCATTGGTATGGAGGACGTTGGCTAAAATATAAATATGGAGATGCCTGGCAGGTTGACTACATCATTCTCCCACAAACACACCAAGGTAAGCGCCACGTGCTTACAATGGTGGAAGCAACCACTGGGTGGCTGGAAACGTACACAGTGCCCCATGCCACTGCCCGGAACACCATCCTGGGCCTTGAAAAGTAGATTTTGTCGGGGCATGGTACTCCAGAAAGAATTGAATCAGACAATGGAACTCATTTCCGAAATAGTCTTGTGAATGCCTGGGACAAGGAACATGGCATCCAGTGGGTGTATCACATCCTTTATCATGCACAAGCCTCTGGGAAGATTGAAAGGTACAATGGGCTGTTAAAAACCACATTAAAAGCATTAGGGGGTGGGACCTTTAAACAATGGGACAAACATCTAGCAAAGGCCACCTGGTTAGTTAACACCAGAGGATCTGTTAGCCCTCCTGGCCCTGCACAAACAAAACCCCTGCCTGTTGTGGGAGGAGATAAGGTCCCTGTAGTGTACACCGGGAGGTGGTTGAGGAAGGCAGTGTGGATAGCTCCACCCTTGGGAAAAGGCAAACCCATTCGTGGGATTGTCTTTGCTCAAGGACCTGGATATACTTGGTGGGTAATGCGGGAGGATGGTGAGACCCAGTGTGTACCTCAAGGAGATTTGACCTTGGCAGAAAGATAATCTGGAATGTGAGTTGTATGTTGCAGGAAATGATGCTGTAGGAAGGAGATGGAATAACAGAAAGTGAATTTGGTGAAGGACCAGATGAGTACGGCAAGGACCAAGATCTATCCGGTGTTGGTGCCCGACAATCAGACATACTGCTTCTGTCCAGAACATCCACCTTGACAGATGAGACCCAAGTCATCGGGTGAAGGAATCTCATGGAATGAGGGACTATCTGTTAAAGGACTGGGTATAGTAGTTGATGATAATGTATTGGTTGGGTTTAGAGATGGCTTAAGTATATATTATGTGGGGCCTGAGCATGACGCAAATGTTATGGAATAAGGGGTGGAGATTGTAGTGGGTCTGGCTGAGCTGCTTTTCCCCATCCAGCCCTCATGCTGCAGCACTGGGAGCTGGAGGGTGTTGATAACACACCCGTGTTATGACTGCCAGTGCTCACACGGTACCAGAGGATGGGGGGCAAGATGGGGGAGAGGATACAGCCGACCTGAGCTGACCAGTGGGATATTCCATACCATATGACATCAGCTCAACTATAAAGGGAGAGGGCAGGAGGAGTATGGGGGGGCATTCTGCTTTGTCCTCCAAGCGGCTGCTTCATGTTCCTGGAGCCCTGCTTCCTGGACTCGGCCCGACATCGCCTATGGACAGCAAGTAGAAAATAACATCTTATCTATCATAACCCACACCCCTTTGCTTTGCGTCTTATTCTCTCCCTGCCTGCCATGCTGAAGGGGGTCAGGGGGAGTGATAGAAGGGCTTGGTGGGCACCTGGTGCCGTGCCGGCGTCAACCCACCACATCATGGTAGCGTTGCGGTCCCCCCAGATAATTGAATTAACAGCAGTAGTAAGAGTATTTAAAAAATGTGAGGGGCCCATTAATCTGGTAACAGACTCTCAGTATGTGTGTCATGTGGTACAGAGAATAGAAAAAGCATGGTTATGACACGTTGACAGTCCTCAACTGTTTGGCCTATTTAAGCAATTATGGCTATCAATTACTAACCCCCAATATGATTTTTATGTGCTACATATCCACAGCCGTACCAACATGCCTGGGATTATCACAGAAGGGAATGCCCGAGCAGACCATCTTGCAGCGCCAGTCTGTTCTATACCAGTTCCTGGCCTGGTGGAACAGGTTCAGTTGTCACATGCATTTTTTCACCAGTCGGCAAAAGCTCTGTGGCGGCAATTCAAAATCCCTTGGACAACCATGCGAACTAACCTCAGCACCTGCCCTGACTGACAGCCTTTTGCACAGATGTGACAGACCGGGGTAAACCCCCATGACCTTTGTGCTCTCTAGGTGCGACAATGCAATGTTATGCATATAGCAGAGTTCGGCTGACAGAAACATGTGCATGTATCTGTTGACACGTTTTCAGGGGTAGTTTGAGCCACTGCAGAAACAGGAGAAAAGGCCAGTGATGTCGTATGCCATTTAATTGGAGCATTCGCGGCCTTGCATATTCCAAAGACTATAAAAACTGACAATGGCCCAAGCTATGTGAGCCATTGGACACAGTCCATTTTGCAGTCATGGGGGATCACTCACACTACTGGCATTCCCCATTCCCCACAAGGACAGGCCATTGTGAAACGAACGCATCAAACACTCAAACACATGCTAGAAAAACAAAAAGAATGACAGGGGCAGGTCCTCAGAATAGGTTATGGAAGGCACTTTGTGTTTTAAATTATTTGAAGTGAAAGAGAGTGATAACATGTCTGACAGAAGGCCGCTGATATTTAAACATTTTTTGTCCCTTGGCCCCACAGATATGAATGATGCTACCAAGGGCCAGGCGAAAGTATGGATAAAGTCCCTGCAAACAGATAAATGGGAAGGTCCACATAAGTTGCTAACATGGAGCCGAGGTTATGCTTGTATCTCCACAGACCAAGGAGTCAGCTGGATACCCACCAGGTGTGTGCGGCCAGCTATAGAAGTTGGGAATCAGGACAAGGATGAATCTGCTAACATGGCTGACATGGATGGGAGTACTTGGGAAGGTGACGACACTGACGGTTCTGACAACGCTGTGGAACATATAGGTGACACTAGCGTGGACACTGAATCAAAGTAGCTTTTGTGTATCTATGGCTCAACCAGAACAGCCATTTCACACGTGTTTGGTTGGCCTACCCATTGACAATGTGGGCGTGATAGGAGAATTTCTTACTAGCAGGCTCAGAACCATGAAAGGGAAGTGTAAGGCAGGTAATATTAGTGGGTGTTTTGAAGCATGGGACACATGGGATGATCACCTCCCATTAGCAGGTTTAGAATTGAAAGAACTTGTTATCCTTGGCAGTGTAAAAGCAGACGTGTGTGTTTTTTAATTGCACTAAATACTGCAGAAATGATTCATGGGTGCAAGATGCCTCACCTAGATAGCAAATATACAAGAATTATACTCGAGGGTGTAATGGAACAGACAGGGACCTGACAAATTCAAGTGATTGTCTACCTTCCGATTACCACCCCAGACAACTACCACCTGGCATATTCTTGATTTGTGGGGATCGGGTGTGGCCCGGGTTGCCCTCACATCTAATAGGGGGTCCCTGTACACTGGGACGGTTAGTTATGCTGACACCTAATACATCCATGATATTAAATCATGCTGAATTACATAGGCATAGACAACGCCGTGCTACACATGCATAGAATCAGAAGTGTCAGCATAATGTGAACCTGTGGAACAGAGGCGAAACCTTTGCAGCAGTTGTATTTGTCCCAGGGCTTGCGATCATAAAAGCTCTGTTTGAGCTTGACAAGTTGGCATGCTGGCTAGCTAAACAAAGTAATTTGACATCACGAGTGCTGTCCGAATTGGCGACAGATGTGGATTTGGTTCGGCACGCTACATTACAAAAACAAGCGGCCATTGACTTCTTGTTATTAGCATATGGTCATGGCTGCGAGGATTTTGATGGGATGTGTTGTATGAATCTGAGCGATCATTCTCAGTCTATTCATAAAAGCTTACAAGATTTAATGGAACAAACCAAGAAGTTACAAGAAGATGATGGATTTTTTGGACTAAATACCCTGTATTTTTGGGATGGGGAGTTACTGGGTGTCTGAAATCAGTGTTAAAAAGGGATTTATTGCTATTGGGCATATTTGTATGCATCATATTGATAGTCCCCTGCTTGCTTACCTGCTTGCAAAACAGGTTACAGAAGATGGTGTACCGGGTAATGGTGATAGAGAAACAAAAAGGGGGAATTGTGGGACACAACGGGACTTATGGCCTGGACAATGTAGAGAGGTTCGACCTTGAGCGCCTAGGCCTGTGTCTTTAAAGAGGAGAAAAGTAAGATAAGAGAAAGAAAGAATGCTGATATGGCCTCCAGCCCAACGGCAAGTATGAAAATAATGAGACGCGTAGAATCGACAAGGTTCCAATCAAGTGCAACAATGAAGCACGTGAAGCTTAGACACTAACCAATTATGTAATCTGTTTGGCTGCGTGTACACTAAAATAAGATATATAAGCTCGCTGTTAGCAATAATAAAGGTCTCTGATTTTCCCTCGTTCAGAGTCCGTGCATTTAATCCCCACAAAATTGTGAGGATTGTAGACATGGTTATTACCACAATATATTATTGTTATTATTTTCTAATGTCTTCATACTGTCTGGTGTCAAATTAGTTATCTGTGCAGTTATACAGGTCAGGTAGCCACGAAATAACATAGACTGCATGTCACTTCCCTGCGAAGTTCCTTGATACATTCTGTAATTATCCAGATTTCACAAGGTTCTGGGATATGCAGGAAATGCGCTGCGACTGTTCAGGCTCCACAAGCTCCCCCTACGAGCCCTGATGCTGTACCAGATTCAAAACCAAGAATCGCTCCTATTCAGTCTCTGCAGGCCCTCCCTACAAGCCCTGCTGCTGCACCATCTTCAAACCCAAGCACCGCAGCTTCTCATACTCTGCAGGCCCCCCCAACAAGCCCTGCTGCTGCTCCTCCAGTTCTCAAAACAAACACTGCTGCTGCTCCAACTCCCACAACAAGCACTGGAGCTGTTCCAACTCCAGCAGCAAAGCCGGCAGCTACACCCACAGCTACTGTGGCCACTCCCATTCAATCTGCACCTGTGTAAGTTGCTCCTGTGAAGAAAAGAAAACAAACAGCCAAGTCCAGCAACAGATGAGGGAGACGGTCCTTCTCAAGCTGAATCTGAGTATGAGTCAGAACCAGATGCAAAGCCTGATGCCACTGCAACTGGAAAGAAACACCTAACAAAAGTTAAAAATCTGTGATTCAAACCACAGAGCCTTGGATGTATCTGGGATGGGAAATAACAAAACCAACAATTACGCCACAAAAAAAAATACAGTTGCGAGTCCACATAGAAACATTGAATGATGTTCAAAAGGTCATTGGAGATATTAACTGGGTGTGTAATATTTGTGGAACGAATGAATCAAACATTGAAGCGACAGCTACAAAAACAAAAAGGGGGAGAACCCCAGGCTACACCACACAAGAGGATTCAGAAGGCAGTCTATGTACTTAACTTTTTAAGGTTAGCTGAGGGAGACTCCGTTCCGCCAATAAGAAGACACATACAAGGTATGGCAGGAACACTGACAGAGACAAAGCAGAATATATATGTAAAAGTGAAGAATCTAGAAAGAAATCAATGGAAGGGCCAATGCAATGAATAACATGGGGTTGAGGATATGCTTGTGTCATTACAGGAGAAGGAACGAGGTGGATACCGGCTAAGTGGATCAAACCACGAACAACACCTGCACTCGAACCCTTATCAGCATCCTCGTCATCTGGACTTCCAGAACAGCGACCAAATTGACCCAGATATTGCCAAGACAATATGTATGGGTAACGTTTGCTAATGAAACACTTATCAGCATGAATGAAACAAGCTTGAACGCATGGCATAACCAGACATATCCTAATAGAAACTGGCAGATCGTAACAGGGAAATCTCCACAATGGAGTACAACTACCAGTCAAACCACTGGGAGGTCACTGTTATATTGGAAAGATCTCAATGCTTACACCTTCCTATAGAGATATGCTGAATTGGATCTTGTGGAGTGTCACCAGGCTCAGACAGAAGAGATCACTGTCATACTTTGATGAGTCATGTAAAGATGAGGTCCAATTTTGTGACACTCCCCTTATAGTAGTGACCTCTCTATTTTACTCATAATATAGCTGCAGGATAAGCACTGGGTGGTTTGAAAAAGTTGAGGTGTTGGGTAATGAAGCAGTTAAATATCACTTCAAAAATATTACCTGAGCTTTTAGTAGATGTAGACAGCATTAGGCACGCTACTTTGCAAAATAGAGCTGCGATTGATTTTTTGTTGTTGGCACATGGACACGGGTGCCAGGAATTTGGGAAGATGTGTTGTATGAATTTGTCTGACCATTCTGTATCTATCCATAAGCAGATTGAACGATTACAGGAAAACATGAAGAAGTTATCCATCACAGACAGTGGACTATCCGGATGGTTGGCTAGCTGGGGAATTATGGGATGGATTAAGGATCTGTTAATACAGGGGATGGTTGTTGTGGGAGGCCTCGGCTTGTCCGAGGGATTAGAATGAGAATTAGATAGATAACCTTGAATGAACATCTGTGTACCCTTGAGGAGGCCAGAAAGTCTTGAGAAAAGAACCACCAGTTCACAAACAGGGAAAGCTTATCAACATTATAACAGAAAGAAAGAAACACTCAATTGTGGACAGGTGGTCCTTGATTAGGCCAATCAGGTGTGGGCACTTATTATTAGAATGATTATAAAAGGGCTTGCAGCCAGGGCAGTAGTATTAGAAGCATGAGCATTTGAGCCTTTGGAGTAGTAGTATGAGTGAGTTTGTGTGATGAGTCTCTCTCAACAGGGACATGTTGAGCCATGTTTCTGAAGATGGTCATTTTAATAATAGTGTTAGTGATGTTAGCTGTAGTACCTTGTTTATTGAGGATGGTAGGAAGGATGATTGAAAGAGCTATTCAAGGGGTCTAGCTTGTACAAAAACAAAAAGGGGGAATTGTGGGATCATTCCTGGAGAAGAATGGGCATGCTTGCTATCACCAAGACTATGTGGGAATAAATTGGGCTACGGATGATGACCTTGAGGTATCCTTGAGAACGGCAAAAGAGGAAGCAAAGCAGTGAAGCAAGAAGAAAAAGAAAGTAGAAGATAACCAGGCTGTGGGGTGGTGATGGAGGCGATGTAGGATAGCCAATTATGCATTAGTGAACAGACTTTGAGGTTGAGTGTGGGATTAATGAGAAGTAACCTGGGTGCGTGATCAGCATTGTCTTGTGTATAAATATAGTCTGTTGCAGTTAATAAAGTGACTTCTGATTACAACCATATTGGCTGTCCTGTCAGAGTCCATCCCTGCATGCTACAGGTACCCCTCTAAGGAGGACACTGAATGCTGCCCAAGCAAATGGACCACCCTGGAAAAAGGTATTAAGTACCTGAGAGAATTAGCTGTGCAACAGGTGATTTATGGTGACAGGCTAGTAGTAAACCCTGATTCAATCCCATGCCAGCGACCCATGTTGGGGAAGTTTGTGCAAGTTGCCCCATCAGCATATTCATACACATTGTCAACATTGGTCTGGTGAACAGATGGTGAGGTACCAACTGTGACAGAAGTGGACAGGAGAGCATGAGAGTAG
Organism: Todiramphus chloris collaris; assembly: GCA_025345505.1. NCBI lineage: Eukaryota > Metazoa > Chordata > Aves > Coraciiformes > Alcedinidae > Todiramphus > Todiramphus chloris. The sequence goes on from JANVCC010009417.1 coordinate 104,462, forward strand.
GAAGACAGTGTCTCTGATCCTCTAAAGGCATCTGTATCAGCCCTGGTGAGATCACTTGAAAAACTGATTAAAAAAATAGTGAGAAGGGAGAAGAGATCCTATTCTTCCCCTGAGTGGACCTGTGTTGAAGCCACTAGGAGAAGATGCTCTTCTTCGAGACCAGCTAAACGGGAGCAATACATGTCAAGACATACCCTGTGGTCTCTTTTTCCGTGCCTTTAGAGAGAAAATGAGCATATGGGATGGAAAACCTACCTCTGCTCTACAGGCACGAGTTCTCTACTTACAAAGTAAAACAAAGAGAAGAGAGAATTCTTCCAGAAGGGAGGCTGCTCCAGTCAGTTATGAGCAGTCATCTGGTCCAAGTACATGGGCCTCAGGTCAAAACATGAGTAAGGGGAATGAAAATGTGATTCCTGTAGTCAATACAAATCCTGTAAGTAGTGTAAATCCTGTAAATAGTGTAATTCCTGTGATCTACATGTACCCTGTTAACCAGGTAAACCACGTGAACCCGGTGAACTACACAAATCCAGTTGCCAATTATGGACACTATCTTTGGAATTAGAGGGGCCCTACCTCCAGCCAGTTGCAGGAGAGGGAAACAGGGTTTATTGGACTGTGTGGATTCGATGGCTTAGTATGTTACAATCACAAAGGTATAAAGCCCTAGTAGATACTGGTGCACAGTGCACCCTATTGCCATCGAATCATAAAGGGATGGAATCTGTTACCATTACTGGAGTAACAGGAGGATCTCAGAACTGACTGTAGTAGAGGCTGAAGTGAGTCTAACTGGGAATAAGTGGGAAAAGCACTGTATAACAACTGGTCCAGATGCTCCATGCATCTTTAGCGTAGACTTCCTCAAGAAAGGGCATTAGAAGGACCCAAAAGGGTATTCATGGGTCTTTGGTATAGCAGCTGTAGAGACTGAGGACAAGAAATAGCTGACTGTCTTGCCTAATCTTTCAGAGGAGTCTGCCATTGTGGGTAAGATGAGAGTTGAGGATCAAAAGGTACCAATTGCTACTGAAACGGTGCATCGACGGCAATATCGCACCAACTGAGACTCTGTAGCTCCTATCCAGAAGCTGACCCGTCAACTAGAGAGTCAAGGGGTGGTTAACAAAACTCACTCACCCTTTAACAATACTATGTGGACAGTGCAAAAATCTAATGGGGAATGGAGATTAACAGTGGACTATCGTGGCCTGAATGAGGTTACGCCAGCAATGAGTGCTGCCATACCGGACATGTTGGAAATCCGGTATGAACTGGAGTCCAAGGCTGCTAAGTGGTATGCGACCATTGACATTGCTAATGCATTCTTCTCCATTTTTATAGCACCAGAGTGTAGGCCTCAGTTTGCTTTCACCTGGAGAGGTGTCCAATACACCTGGAATCGACTGCCCCAGGGGTGGAAACACAGCCCTACCATTTGCCATGGACTGATCCACACTGCACTGGAGAAAGGTGGAGCTCCAGAACACCTGAAATACATTGATGACATCATTGTGTGGGGTAACACAGCAGAAGAAGTTTTTGAGAAAGATAAGAAAATAATTGAAATCCTTTTAGATGCTGGATTTGCCATAAAAAGAAGCAAGGTCAAGGGACCTGCACGAGAGATCCAGTTTTTGGGAATCAAATGGCCACATCGGCATTGCCAGATCCCCATGGATGTGGTTAACAGAATAACAGCAATGTCCCCACCAACTAACAAAAAGGAAACACAAGCCTTCTTAGGTGCTGTGGGTTTCTGGAGAATGCACATTCCTGGTTACAGTCAGATTGTAAAACCTCTCTATGAAATGACCCAAAAGAAAAACAATTTTGACTGGGGTCCTGAACAAAAACAGGCCTTTGAACAGATCAAATGAGAGATCGTACACACAGTAGCCCTTGGTCCAGTCCGAACAGGACAGGACATTAAAAATGTGCTCTGTACTGCAGCTGGGAATAATGGTCCTACCTGGAGTCTCTGTCAGAAAGCTCCAGGGGAAACTCGAGGTCGGCCCCTAGGAGTCGATGATACAAAGGCTCTGAGGCCAAATCTACTCCAACTGAAAAAGAAATATTGGCAGCATATGAAGGAGTTCAAGCTGCTTCAGAAGTGATCGGTACTGAAGCACAGCTCCTCCTGGAGCCACGGTTACCAGTCCTAAACTGGATATTCAAGGGTAAGTTCCCTTCCACTCATCATGCCACCGATGCTACATGGAGTAAGTGGGCTGCATTAATCACACAGAGAACTCAAATAGGGAATCTCAGTCATCCAGGAATCTTAGAAGTGAAAATGGATTGTCCAGAAGGTAAAGACTTTGGAATGCCACCAGAACAGATGGTGACATGTGCTGAGGAAGCCCCACCATATAAGGAGTTATTAGATAATGATAAGCAATATGCTCTGTTTACTGATAGATCTTGCCGTCTTGTAGGAAACCAGCAGAAGTGGAAATCTTCTATTTGGAGCCCCATACGTTGAGTAGCAGAAGCGGCTGAGGGAGAAGGTGAATCAAGTCAGTTTGCAGAGGTAAAAGCCATCCAACTGGCCTTAGACATTGCTGAATGAGAAAAGTGGCCAATGCTCTATCTCTACACTGATACATGGTTGGCAGGAAATGCCTTGTGGAGATGGTTAAACAGTGGAAGCAGAATAACTGGCAGCACAGAGGTAAACCCATTTGGGCTGCCACACTGCGGATTTAACTATGGATGCTATTGTGCAGGATATCCACGACTGTGAAACGTGTCGGAATTGAACAACCGAAATGGTTAAAACCTTTGTGGTATGGGGGCATGATGGTCCAAGTATAAGAATGGGCAGGCCTGGCAGATTGATTACATCACACTTCCTCAACCCCCCCAAGGTCAGCTCTATGAGCTTACAATGGTGGAAGCAATCACCGGCTGGGGGGAAACCCATCCTGTACCTCACGCCACTGCCCGGAACAGCATCCTGGGCCTTGAAAAGCAGATCCTGTGGCGACATGGTACTTCAGAAAGAATTGAGTCTGACAATGGGACTCATTTCAAAAACAATCTTACAGACAATTGGGATAAAGACCATGGTATCTGGTGGATGTATCACATCCCCTATCATGTACCAGCCTCTGGAAAAATTGAACGATACAATGGACTGTTAAAAACTATTTTGAAAGCAATGGGGAAGTGGAACCTTTAAAAACTGGGACAAGCATTTAGCCCAAGCTACCTGGTTAGTTAACACCAGAGGACCCATCAATCAAGCTGGTCCAGCTCAGTCAGATCCATTACATGCAGTAGAAGGGGATAAAGTCCCTTTCTTTTATGAAAGGAATCTGCTGGGAAAATCTGTGTGGGTATTTCCTGCTTCAGGCAAAGACTAACCCATTCATGGGACTGCATTCGCTCAAGGACCTGGAAGCACTTGGTGGGTGATGATGAAAGATGGTGAAATAGAATGTATACCTCAAGGAAATTCTCTGTGTGAGAATACTCAATTCAAAGCTGTATAATAATTGCATAATAATAATAGTATTCAATAAGTGTCTTTCAGGATAACATCATGGTGATGACAGAAGCTAGCCTCATCAAGTGGTGTCCAGTAACCTCCTGAGATGAATCTGCAACCTGTGGGAACAAACTGTGATGAATTCCATCTTTTACCCTGACAGACTGTTACAATAGATGGAAATCTACAATCATGAACCTAATGAACTTATCTGTAGAAAGAAGTGATAAACTTGTGATGAGTATGACGCAAATGGTATGGAATAAGGGGTGGAATGTCCTGGTTTGAGTGAGAACAGAACTAATTCTGTTCAGTGATTTTACTTTTCAGATCAATTCTTCTAACTGCACTGTCTGAAGTTAGCAGCCTGTTCTCACAGACAGTGTCTGCTTCTGGCAGTGATAATACCCCATGTTTAGAGTTACTACCAAGGATTGGTATGCAGACCAAGGCCACTGCTGGATCTTGGGTACCACATTGTGGGGTTCAGAAAAGTGAAAGGCCACACCTACAGGGAGGAGTGGAGAGGACAGGTGACCCTAAACTGACCAACGAGGTATTCCATCCCATATACATCATATTTGGCATAAAGCTGAGGGATTTGAAGGTTCTGTGTCTCTTCACCCCTCATGGACTGCTTTGCCAGCTTTGCTTGGCTTGACTTGTGTCCTCATTCGGTTCCTTCCTCAGAGCATCCAAGGAGGACTCTGTCCATTCTGCCTTTGATCTCAATTGGTGTGTTCCTGAATCCAGTACCAGAATCCAGCTCCCAAACATAGGTCCCATCTGCTGCGGGGCCCAATCTGGGACTCTGCCGGTGCCTGCTCTACAGCATCAGTGGTGACAGTGATGTAATTACCATCAGGGGGGTTGGGTTCGATACTGGTTTTGTATATATTTGTATATATTCCTATATATATATTATTATTATTTTAATTTTAATTAAAGCTGTTCTAGTTTCCTTTTCTAATCACCATGTCTCTCTCTCCCTAATTCTTTTTCTCTTCCCCTTTGGGGAGGGAGCGGGGTTAACAGAGAGCATCTGTTATAGGTCTAAGGGGCCGCCCTGACCCTAAACTGACATAGCTGCAGCATTATAAGATAATACAGTTCTATTTAAAAAAAAAAATCTCTTAACCACTGTAAAAAAGTGTATCTAGGAAATACTAAATTTAGCCATATTGTATAACAATTCTTATAACAATAATTTAAATTTTAAAAAATATTTTTCAAGAATCTGTTTGGGCTTATCCATACAGAATATCCTAAAAAAGCTATATACACTGGTACTTCATTTCTAATATATAATAGAAACAGGTAAGACACTGTTGTCGTGGTTTAGGGTCAGGGCAGCCCCTTAAACCTATAACAGACGCTCTCTGTTAACCCCCCTCCCTCCCCAGGGGGGAAGAGAAAGGGAATAAGGGAGAGAGACTTAGCGATTAGAAAAGGAAACTAGAACAGCTTTAATGAAAAGGAAATTAATAATTATAAAAATGGAATATATACAAATATATACAAAACCAGTATCGAACCCAACCCCCCTGATGGTAATTACATCACCGTCACCACTGATGTTGTGCAGGCTTCGGGGGAGTCCCAGACTGGGCCCCGCAGCAGACGGGAGCTGTGTTGAGGAGCTGGATTCTGGTACCGGGTTCAGGAACACGCAGATCGGGATCAAAGGCAGAATGGACAGAGTCCTCCTTTGGTGCTCCGAGGAAGGAATTGAAAGAGGACCCGAGCCAAGCCAAGCAAAAGCTGTCAAAGCAGTCCAAGAGGGGAGAGAAGAGCCCAGAGACCCTTCGGGTCCCTCAGCTCTAGACCAAATATGGCGTATATGGGATGGAATACCTCGCTGGTCAGTTTAGAGTCACCCGTCCTGTCCGCTCCTCCCTGCAGGTGCAGCCTTTCACTTTCTGAACCCCCCAGTGTGGTACACAGGACCCAGCAGTGGCCTTGGTCTGCATACCAATCCTTGGTAGTAACTCCAAACATAAGGTGTTATCACTGCTAGAAGCAGGCACTGTCTGTGAGAACAGGCTGCTAACTTCAGAAAGTGCAGTTAATTAAAAGAACCAAGCTGAAAAGTAAAATTACTGAACAGAATTAATTCTGTTTTCACTCAAACCAGGACAACTGTCTTATAGATCTGGATGATTGCTAATAAGGACAATAGTACAGAGGAGAAAGCTACTTCTTTATTTCATAAAAAGTCCTCACATCATGTTTAGACAAAACAAACTTAATGTTAAGATATCTGCAAAGGGAACACTCTTATCATCAACTTTTAGATCAGAATTTGTCAGACTTTCTCATCACCATCCACACTCTGATAGTTTTGTGAGTTACCTATATTGGCTGTTAGAGTCATGTGGCCTTTCCTATTCACTAACCAAATAACAGCACTGCACCTGCACCAAAAAAATGTCAGACATTCTTCTTAGTAGTAACTCTTAAAAAAATTTATCATGCATAAATGAAAAGAAAAAGCACTTTCAGGTTCACAAACCATGATCTTAAAATGGTTTGTTTTGTTTTTTTTCCTGATCGTAACTCCATGTCATGCCATTAAATGCAATATTTCCTATACTAGTTTTTGTACAGAATAATGAAAAGTAAAATTCCCATATAGTAGCCTCATAGTCTTGTGCTCCCTAGAGTATTTTCTCCATTTACCTTGATGCTGGTTTGAGAGTTATAGACAAAAGTAACAGTTCTATAATTTACATTATAGCACTTTTCTTTATGTCTTATTTTTTAAGGTGAAAAGAATCCATCTTTTAATCCTAATAACGGACCCATATTTGGGAGCAGGATGCTTTTTGCTAATAAGTATAGATTCAAAAGTAATGTAAGAAATTTTGAAGGTCAGAAGGGAATATTAAGGTAGTGTAGTCTGATGTCCTGCAATAACTTATACATTGCAATTCCATTATCAGGCTTTATTGTTGTTATTGCAGTTTTGTTGTTACATCTACTTTGTTCATTATGTATATGTTGGATTACATAATGCTAGATTTGAAACAAACCATCCTCCAGGATCTGGAGAATGATGAAGTAATTTCTGATTAGTTAATTCAAGACCAAAACAAATATTGAGATGCTAGTGCATACCCGAGAGCATGCCAAAGAAAATTCTTCCCCAAACAAGAACAAGCCTGTATCAGATCAGCCTATATTAGATAAGATTGTTTATGGAGAACTCAACAGCCAAAAGAACATAATCAGATCCAAGAAGTAAAGAATATTATAACATTATACAAATGAAAAAAAAATAAAGGTCTTATAGAGAACTTCATGGTCACATTAGCATATCAGAGCAAATTAATTCCTAATTTGTCAAAGTTAAGTGCTCTACTAGAAGTGCTGCTGCAGATGGACAGAACAGTACTAGGTTGATAAGAACCTTTTGTAAACTGAAGCTGCCACAAAAGCACCACTACAGAAATAGCTTGAGAAAAAATCAAAAGAGAATATGCTGATATTGCACCAGCAGACATTCTCCCTGGTTTTGACAGTGTTTACATAATCAAAAACTGTTTTGCCAAAATAGCCTTAAGCTGTGGTTCCACAACAGTTGATCTAAATTGGGCTGTGGCAACACCCACCTGAACTGTTTTCAACCCCCATGAAATCACACCATCAGAGAAAGCCTTCAGTCTTATAAAGAAACAGTGTGTAGAGAATGTAGTGTAGGTATCATCTAGGTACATTCAGCCAAGTACTATCTTTGAAAAGTAGTACTGGGGAAAGTCAGCAGCCTAATTACTACCAATAAAGAAATTAAATGACAGGCTGTAATTCTGACTACTGAAACTAGCTCTGGTATTAGCATCAGCAAATATTTATTTAATTGTTTAATTTATGAATTAATTGTTTGAGCAAGGTTTCTTGATTAAATTCCAGATGATATTAATTTATTTGCTATTTTTAGGTTCAAAAAAATTTAATTTTAATCAACCTGTAAGACAGATAATTCTTTTTTTAGCTGTTTTTTTTTTTTAATGAGAACAGAAAATTCCCTTGAGGATTGTAGTGGGTCTGGCTGAGCTGCTTTTCCCCATCCAGCCCTCATGCTGCAGCACTGGGAGCTGGAGGGTGTTGATAACACACCCATGTTATGACTGCCAGTGCTCACACGGCACCAGAGGATGGGGGGGGCAAGATGGGGGAGGGGATACAAACGACCTGAGCTGACCAGTTGGATATTCCATACCATATGATGTCAGCTCAACTATAAAGGGAGAGGGCAGGAGGAGGATGGGGTGGGGGTCATTTAGTTTTGTCCTCCAAGTGACTGCTATGTGTTCTGGAGCTGTGCTTCCTGGACTTGGCCTGACATTGCCTGCAGATGGGAAGTAAAGAATAACATCTTATCTATCATAACCCATGCCTCTTTTCATCTTATTCTCTCCCTGCATGCTGTTCTGAAGGGGGTCAGGGGGAGTGATAGAAGGGCTTGGTGGGCACCTGATGCCGTTCCAAGGTCAACCCACCACAAGGAGCAGATGGAGAGAGATACAATTAAAAAAGCAAGTTTTATGTTGATTCACTTACCAAAGTGTGTATGCCATAGAAACTAAAGGCAACTTGCATCACTAAACCTATCATTTTAAATTATTTTCATTGTTAGCTAGAACAAAAGACACAATGTCACTACTTATGTTTTCATACATTTCCCTCTAAGCACACTAACTTTTCAAACTGAGTGCTATTCAAGTTTTCTCACTTTTGTGAAAAGGTAAAGGACTAGACATGTTCTGGCCTAGTTTAGAACTAAATTTTAACTTGATTTAGTTTCCTCACCTTTCTCAGATCTGAATGCTTAATAGTTACAACCATATTTATCTACCTACTTCTATTTTTGTATTAATTGTACATTTCAGAAGCAGAACTTAAAATATTCTGCTTTCAGAACTGGAAACATTACATGAAACCTGAAATATGAGACTGCTTTCTGTGACACTTTTTCAATTGCACTTTGTTCAATGTATTGGGTCGGACTGAGATGGAGTTAATTTTCCCCATAGCAGCCCTCCCAGTGCTGTGCTTTGCATTGAGACCTGAAAAGGTGCTGATAATACACCTGTGTTGTGGCTACTGCTGAGCAGGGCTCGCACAGCACCAAGGCTGTTTTTCCAACATTCTTCCTACAGTGGCATAGAGTGGACAAGATCTTGGGGGGGACGACTGGGACAGCTGACCCAAACTGACCAAAGGGATATTCCATACCATATGACATCAGCTTAACAATAAAAGCTAGAAAACAGGGGGGTGGTGAAGTGAGGGGGACAGTATTCTGCTTGAAAGGTAATAAAGCAAGTTGAGCAACCATTGTTATCCTGGGGCATCCTGAGATAAACAGGAGACAGGATGCTGAGGCCTTGAGACAAGCTTGATGGGCCTTAGCTCATCTTGCATGGCTTGTAGATAAGGGAAGATTACTCCAAGACAGGGAGGAATAAAGAAAAGCCTCCCCCCCCAGTCTTGTGATCTCTGACTCATTGCAACTCTGCATCCTGAGACAAAAGGTGAAAAGTACACTGCGAGGAAGACTGAGAGCCTTCCTCCCGAAGACCCCTGCCCAGGACCACCAGATGGCATTGCGCAAGTGCCAATGGGAGGAGGCCTATGATAATGAGTTCCCGGAACTAATTTTAATAATCCAATCCCATATCATGAATATGTAACTAACTCTGTTAAATATGCATGATCCCATGTCATAAATACCTGCTCGATGGACACTTCAGTGTGCAAGTTAGGAGGAACGATCCCCCTTGCACCCGGCGCCATAATAAACATACCTGCTTTATAACCTTTCACGGGTTGTAGAGTTTGTTTTCCGCACGTCAGTGGGGTGTGCATCTCCTTGTCCTCCAGAGCAACCACTACACATTTGGAGCCCTGCTTCCCAGAAAAGGAGCCAGACATCACCTACTGATGGGAAATAGGGAATAAATCTTTGTTTTCTTTTTCTTCTGTGCACAGCCTTACTTTGTGTTTGATTAAACTGCCTTTGTCTTAGCCCCTGAGTTTCATCTTATTTTCTTCCCCCTGGTCCAGCTGAGAGGAGGAGGAGGGGAGTGATAGAGAGGCTTGGTGGGCACCTGGTGTCCAGCCAATATCAAACCACCACATTCCATAATCAAAATTGTCCAATTTAATGTTCTATTTATCATTCAGAAGATGATATTAATGGGATGCTGATATTAATGCTATTAAGAAGTTTTGATTTGAAAACATTTTCTGTAGTAGATCCTTCCTCTAAATGCTATGAAGCTGTCTCTATTGAATACTATTGAATATTTCTATTTAATAGCTTGGGAGAAGCTAAAATAAGCAAGCTATTGATTTTGAAAAGAAAGTAAAATTTCATAATGGATCAATACATAGCAAGCATTTATAGATGGAAAAACCTGTAACCATAAAAACTACTACAGGCATAACTTTAGCAGACATTCTAGTGTCATACTAAATATAAGCTACAGTAATTTTTAACTTTTAATTGCAATAATCCAAAATCAAAACAGGAAACTATGTAGATTACTTATTATAGTTATACTTGTCTGTGCTGATTTTGGCTGGGTTAATTTTCTTTGTAGCAGCTAATATGGGGCTGTTTTGGATTTATGCTGTGTTGATAACTGTTATTGCTGAACAGTGCTTGCACAGAGTCAAGACCTTTCCTGCTTCTCATACTGCCTGTCCAGAGAATAGGCTGGGGATACACAAGAAGTTGGGAGGGGACACAGCTGGGACAGCTGACCTCAACTGACCAAATGACGTCATATGATGTTGTTGGGGTTTTGGGGAGTTATTCTGTTTTCCTTCTTGTCTTAAAGAATTTTTCCATACTTGTTTGTCAGGGAGGTAAATGGCCGTACTTAAGAGGGACAAAAGGACCTGGCCACAGGGGGAGGGGTCCAGCCTGCCGAGTAAAGGGGGTTGGGTGGAGCCCCTGGGGCTCTCTTCCTTGGTTTGCTCCCTGCATTCTAGGTGAGGAGAAGCTGCCCTCGTGGTGGAGAGAACTCATCCCCACTGCATCTCCTGCTCTCCCTGCTGCCTACCAAGGATCCGCGGAACACCGGGATCAGCTTAGAGAGAAGTCGTCCCTGCTTCGCCTCCTACCCCTGCTGTCTCCCGAGGATCCTGCTGGACACCAGGATCGGCTGCCCAGGGGGTTCGTGACGCGGGCTTTCCGTCGGCCATTGCCACGTGGGGACTGAGCTGGCTCCGGAGCGGCGGGGAGACCATCGCACCCTCCCTGCTCACCGGGAGCCCCGAGACGTTGGCACTGGGTTCCCTGTGCTGTTTGCTGTTACTGCCGTAGTTACTGTTGTTTGTTTGTCCTGTTATATATATTTAGTAAAGAACTGTTATTCCTATTCCTCATATCTTTGCCTGAAAGCCCCTTAATTTCAAAATTACAAGCATTCGGAGGGGAGGGGGTTGCATTTCCATTCCAAGGGGGGCTCCTGCCTTCCTTGGCAGACACCTGTCTTTCAAACCAAGACAGATGTCATGCTCAGATATAAAATTAGGGAGGCGGTTAGTGGGGGGGGGGGGGGGGAGTGCTGCTCTGGGAGTGGTCAGTTGGTGGTGAGAAATTGTTTTCATTTACATAACTTGTCTTTCTTGGGGTTTATTTCTCTTTGTTATTTCCATTTTCATTACAGTTTTTATTAATATTATTATTTCAGTTCAATTATTAAATTGTTTTTATCTCAACCCACAAGTTTTCTCACTTTTACCCTTCTGATCTATTCCACCCATCCTGCTGGGAGGGGGTGTGAGTGAGCAGCTGTGTGGTGCTTAGTTACCAGCTGAGGTTAAACCATGACATTGTCACACTGAAGTGAGGGGGACAGTGTTCTGCTTGAAAGATAATGAAGCAAGTTGAGCAGCCCTTGTTATCCTGGGGCCTCCTGAGATAAACAGGAGACAGGATGTTGAGGCCTTGAGGGGCCTTAGCTCATCTTGCATGGCTTGTAGATAAGGGAAACTAACTCCAAGACAGGGAGGAATAAAGAAGAGCCTCCCACCAGTCCTGTGATCTCTGACTCATCGCAACTCTGCATTTTGAGACAAAAGGTGAAAAGTACACCTCGAGGAAGACTGAGAGCCTTCCTCCCAAAGACCCCCGAAGACCCCGGCCCACGACCACCACATGGCATTGCACAAGCGCCAATGGGAGGAGGCCTATGATAATGAGTTCCCGGAACTGATTATAATAATCCAACCCCATATAATGAATATGTAACTAACTCTGTTAAATATGCATGCTTTGGTGTAATAAATACCTGCTCGATGGACACTTGGGTGTGCAAGTTAGGAGGAACGATCCCCCTTGCACCCAGCGCCGTAATAAACATACCTGCTTTATAACCTTTCACGGGTTTTAGAGTTTGTTTTCCACACATCAACATGTAATAAGCCTTTATTCTACAGTAAGTGGTTCCTTAAAATCTTCTCTTGGTTTTAAACAATTATGTCTGAAACACTAGCGTTAACCTTATTTCAGTTACACAATATCCTGCATCCTGTAATAGCTCTGTATATAAACCAAACATTAATCATCAAAAAGTTCTATACATTGAAAGACACACTGTGTTAAGAAATATTGACAGCTCTGTGACCAGTTTTCTCAAATCTGACTGCCGAAGTGTGTTGGGTTTGTGTCTGGCAGGGTTTTCTTAGCAGGGGAGGGGGAAGAAGCTTAGAGAAGCTCCCCGAGCTCCAAGTCGGACCCACCTCTGGCCAAGGCCAAGCCAATCATTGTCTCTGTGATAACATTTAAGGGGGAAAAAGCTTGTTTTGTTTTGGGAGTTTTGTTTGGGAGAGGAGTGAGATGTGAGAGACACAACCATTCATACACCCAGGTCAGTAAGGAAATTGGGGGGGGGAGGGACATTGGAGCAGCCATTCCCCTTTGGCAGTGGTGAGATGGCAGGCTGAGCCCCTGTAGCCCTTAAATATCAACAGTGGGTCAGAATCCTGCCTGGAGCCTGTGGTGAACCCCACGCAAGAGCAGATAACTGCTCCTGAAGAAGGCTGTGACTCTAAGGGAAGCCTATGTTGGAGTGGTTCATTTCTTGGGGGAGGGGAGAAGGGGGAGCATCAGAAGCAGAGCTGAACACTGGAAAGAGAAGGGGTGGGAAGGTGTTTTTAAGATTATTTTTTCCTTCACTGTCCTACCATGATTCAATTGGTAAACTGGTGGTGAGTTTGCTTAAAGTAAATTGATTTTTGAGTCTGTCTTTTGCCAATGACCATAATTGGTGGCTGTGCCTTTCCTGTCCTTTTTCTCAACCCTTGAGCCTTTTGTTGTATTTTCTCCTACACCTTCCACTGGAGAGGGGTAGGAGTGAGCAAGCAGCTGCGTGGTCTTCAGTGCTGGCTGGGTAGGCCTAAACCACAACAGAGAGTTGTGAAGTATTATGACAAGGCCAGGCTGGTAGGAAAATGAGGAGTGTTGATATGGGAGTATAACCTGTGAAGTGAGGGGGACAGTATTCTGCTTGAAAGGTAATAAAGCAAGTTGAGCAACCATTGTTATCCTGGGGCATCCAGAGATAAACAGGAGACAGGATGCTGAGGACTTGAGACAAGCTTGATGGGCCTTAGCTCATCTTGCATGGCTTGTAGATAAGGGAAGATTACTCCAAGACAGGGAGGAATAAAGAAAAGCCTCCCCCCCCAGTCTTGTGATCTCTGACTCATTGCAACTCTGCATCCTGAGACAAAAGGTGAAAAGTACACTGCGAGGAAGACTGAGAGCCTTCCTCCCGAAGACCCCTGCCCACGACCACCAGACGGCATTGCGCAAGTGCCAATGGGAGGAGGCCTATGATAATGAGTTCCCGGAACTGATTGTAATAATCCAACCCCATATCATGAATATGTAACTAACTCTGTTAAATATGCATGATTCCATGTCATAAATACCTGCTTGATGGACACTTGGGTGTGCAAGTTAGGAGGAATGATCCCCCTTGCACCCGGCGCCGTAATAAACATACCTGCTTTATAACCTTTCACGGGTTGTAGAGTTTGTTTTCCGCATGTCACCTGCTGATGGGAAAATGAGGAGTGTCAAGATGGGAGTATAACCTTCAGGATGTCCAAGAGATTAAGTCTGAAATGAAGATGATTTCAGCAGCTCAAGTGCCTGCCCAGTGAGGTGGTTGAGTCACCATCCCTGGAGGTATTTAAGAAATGAGTTGACATGGTGCTTCATGACATGCTCTAGGGACAGGCATGTGGGGGGCTGAAATCATCTTCATTTCAGACTTAATCTCTTGGACTTCTTTTTTTTTAATGGCCAGTTATTTAGGTGTTTTTTTGTTCTTGTAGGTATGGTTGGACTCGGTGATCTAGGAGGTCCTTTCCAACCATGATTATTCTGTGATTCTGTGAGTGGGAGTGCCAGCCTGAACAGCTTGTGAACATCCTATGAATATCTGCTTGCTGAACTGTTACTTTTAAGATGGCTCCAAAAGGAACTGAGAAGAACTTCTGTGTTTGCCTGTATTGTTGCTAATAAGAGCATGGCTAAGTGCCAATATTAATCAGGCTTTTGTGGTAAACATAACAAGCTATATAAGCTGCTTGCTGTCAAAATAAAGTGTCTCTCCTGCACATTAACTGGGGAGTCCGTGCCATGATCTGCCACACAGAGTTAGAAATCTAAAAGCTGTTCTAAATTATCTTTTTATTTTCTTCACTTTGGTAAAAATGAGCCTGTTATTTAGTAGTAGTGTATAGATAGAGCATAGATGGACACCAATAGGAGAGAAGGGTACTCGCCCTTTTTAAAATAAAAAAATTTGCTCATAACATAAAAATTCTAGTCCTTCATGTATTCCAAGTAAAACATTTTGGCAAACATTACAACATGTATCATCTCAGCTACATTAAAATGCTATTATATTTTTCTAATTCTTCTCAAGTGCAACTATGCTATATGATAAGTGCAAATTAACTCACCAGATATATTGCCTTTGGTATAAGGCGTAACTTTAGTTTAAATGAGTAAAATGCAACACACAAACAAAACAGAAAGGACAGGTAAGACTATCAAGGACTGTAATGGGTCTGGCTGAGCTGCTTTTCCCCATCCAGCCCTCATGCTGCAGCACTGGAAGCTGGAGGGTGTTGATAACACACCCGTGTTATGACTGCCAGTGCTCACACGGCACCAGAGGCTGGGGGGGGGGCAAGATGGGGGAGGGGATACAGCCGACCTGAGCTGACCAGTGGGATATTCCATACCATATGATGTCAGCTCAACTATAAAGGGAGAGGGCAGGAGGAGGATGGGGGGGGGGGGGCATTTGGCTTTGTCCTCCAAGCAACTGCTACGTGTTCTGGAGCCCTGCTTCCTGGACTTGGCCTGACATTGCCTGCAGATGGGAAGTAGAGAATAACATCTTATCTATCATAACCCACGGCTCTTTGTGTCTTGTTCTCTCCCTGCGTGCCGTGCTGAAGGGGGTTGGGGGGAGTGATAGAAGGGCTTGGTGGGCACCTGGTGCAGTGCCAGGGTAAACCCACCACAGTTCCTTTTTGGCACCCAACGTGTGATACGAGCAGCAGTTTTTCTATTGCTAGATTTAGATATTAGTAGCAAACTCCTCTGCAGGCCACGGAGTTTGCTGGCGCTACTTATCTTGTGTTTTGCTAACATGTTTATTGAAACACTGTCTCTTTGCTTTACTTCTATACTGATAGCCTCAATGTGCTGGGGAAGCTTCTGTCACAGGAGAATGAAGAGACTCGGGAGCACCCTGGCACAAATAGTAACGATGTGTTTCACGCTGGCATCAGTGGCTTTGATGTGTTGGGGGGGGCTACCTTGGGGAGAAAATGACTGAATACATCTCCCTCTCTCTCCCAGAAATTGATGTAGATTATTTTATTGTGCATGCTCCTGAGGACCTTGTCCACACTTATGTGAGCTTTTTAATACTACTAATCAATATCGTTGGCCTAATCCGGGTTGTGTGTAGTCTGGTCCCAGTTTGGCCTGAGAGGAGACAAGTTTCAGGTGGGGTGGCACCAAAATGTGCCCTGAGATGGCCTGTCCCTGGGTGGCAAGGGGTCTGGGAGGATTTGGGCAGGCTCCTAGGACGGTTGTCACCTCCTGTAGCCTGGGACTTTACCCCTGAACAGGCAAGAAGCCCTGCCAAACTGACTCAGCATCTAATAGAATGGTGCCTTGTCTACCCCAATAAGAAGCAGCAGCTCTTAGCGCTGTACTGGGACCTAGCCTGTGCCTATCGAGCCACAGTTGAGTACTCTCAGAGGACTGTGGTTGGTGCAGGGACCCAAACTACATCTGAAGACACACAGGTTGAGATAGGGACTGCAACAACTACAACTGCCAAGCTTGCCCCAGTAGTAAAAAAGAAGCAGTGGACAAGGAGAACAACAGGCCCCTACCCTCGATTAGTGAGGGATGAGGAAGAAGAAGAAACACTCGACCAACAAGCTGGACCTTCAACAGGGAGACTGGAGGAAGGAGTAATGGAACTGAAGCAGGAGGCAGAAACCACCCGGTCCCTGACTTCATCAGATCTTCAAGACCTGAGGAAAGATTACAGCTGCCAGATAGGGGAATGGATTGTTACCTGTCTGCTTCAATGCTGGGATAATGGGGCTCACACCCAACAGCTGGAAGGTAAGGAAGCCCAACAGCTGGGCTCCCTTGCCAGGAATCATGGCATTGAAAAAGGAATTGGAAAAGAGGCAGCAATTTGCAGTCCCTGGAGATGGCTCCTTTCAAGCGAAAAAGCAAGATATCCATTCAAGGAAGACTTCACAAATGCCACCTCATTAGGAAAGTGGTCCACTGCTGATGAAGGTATCCAGTACCTAAGGGAACTAGCAGTACTGGAAGTCATCTATGGGGATTTAGATAATGATGAGCATCCTAAAGATCCAGAGGATGTTCAGTGTACAAGGGACATGTGGAGGAAAGTGATTAAGAACGCACCAGCATCATACTCTGCTAGCTTGGCAGCAATGTATTATCAACAAATGGGTAACCCAACTGTGGAAACTGCCTCTTCCTGGCTTCAGAACTTTGAAGCGAGTCTTGGCACCTCCACGTCCCTAAGGGCTAGTGCCTTGGATAACAGGAGTCCCCCAAGGAATCAGCCAGTCAGAGGAAAAGGGAGCCCCAGGTGTATGCCATGTGGTGCACTCTGTTTCTTTTTGCGTGATCAGGGGGAGGACATGAGGAAGTGGGATGGTGAACCTACCTTTAAGCTGGAATCACATGTACAGGAATTGAAAGGAAAGACAGCCATTAAAAAGGGGCCATCCAAGAAGACCGTTAATGTAGTCAGTGTCGAAACACAAGAAGGAAATCGACAATCTCGCAGATATGGGAAGACTGAAATCACCTCCACTAAGCCTGATGAGGGGACTTCTGGTTTGACACAGCAACGGTCAGACAGTGAATATTCAGACCAGGAGCAGGAATAGAGAAGCCCTGCCTCCAGCCAGGTGGAGGAAAGGGACAATCCGATTTACTGGACTGTGTGGATCCGATGGGCTGGCACGTCAGATCCACATAGGTACAAGGCCTTGGTTGATACAGGTGCACAGTGCACTTTAATGCTATCAAAATACAGAGGAGCTGAGCCCATAAGCATTTCTGGGGTGACAGGGGGATCACAGCAGCTGACGGTATTGGAGGCTGAAGTGAGCCTGACTGCTAGGGAGTGCTACAAACACCCCATTGTGACTGGTCCAGAGGCCCCATGCATCCTCAGCATAGACAATCTTAGGAGAGGCTATTTCAAGGATCCAAAAGGATACCGGTGGGCTTTTGGTGTTGCTGCCTTGGAGGTGGAGGGAAGTGAACAGTTGTCCGCCTTGCCAGGTCTATCAGAGAAATCTGTATTGGGGTTTTGGGGAGTTCTTCTGTTTTCCTTCTTCTCTTAAAGAATTTTTCCATACTTGTTTGTCAAGGAGGTAAATTGCTGTACTTAAGAGAGACAAAAGGACCTGGCCACAGGGGGAGGGGTCCAGCCAGCCGAATAAAGGGGGTTGGGTGGAGCCCCTAGGGCTCTTGTTTTACTCCCTGCATTTGAGGTGAGGAGAAGCTGCCCTCATGGTGGAGAGAACTCATCCCCACTGTGTCTCCTGCTCTCCTTCTACCCCTGCTGCCTCCCGAGGATCTGGCTGGACACCGGGATCGGCTGCCCAAGGGGGTTTGTGACGCGGGCTTTTCATCGGCCATTGCCATGTGAGGCCTGAGCTGGCTCCGGAGCAGCGGGGAGACCATCGCGCCCTCCCTGCTCACCGGGATACCCCGAGAGGTTGGGACTGGGTTCCTGGCACTGTGTGCTGTTACTACCATAGTTATTGTTGTTTGATTGCCTTGTTATATATATATTTAGTAAAGAACGGTTATTCCTATTCCTCATCTGTGCCTGAAAGCCCCTTAATTTCAAAATTATAAGCATTTGGAGGGGAGGGGGTTGCATTTTTCCATTCCAAGGGGGACTCCTGCATAACTTGGCAGACACCAGTCTTTCAAACCAAGACACTCTGCTATAGTGGGGCTGATGAAGGTTGAAGAGCAGCTGGTACCAATGGCTATGATGGTGATGTATAGGCAGC
The DNA here is from genome assembly GCA_025345505.1 of Todiramphus chloris collaris. Taxonomy (NCBI): domain Eukaryota; kingdom Metazoa; phylum Chordata; class Aves; order Coraciiformes; family Alcedinidae; genus Todiramphus; species Todiramphus chloris. The sequence continues at coordinate 122,592 of JANVCC010009417.1, forward strand.
AATATCGTACCAACAGAGATTCCCTGATCCCTATCCAGAAATTGATTCGTCAGCTGGAGAGCCAACAACATAAGTGTGATCAACAAAACTTATTCACCTTTCAACAGCCCCATATGGCCTGTGCAAAAGTCAAATGGAGAATGGCAATTGACAGTGGACTATCGTGGTCTGAATGAAGTTATACCAGTGCTGAGTGTTGCCGTGCCAGACATGCTGGATCTTCAATATGAGCTGGAGTCCAAGGCAGCCAAATGGTACGCCACGACTGATATCGCTAATGCGTTTTTCTCCATTCCTACAGCACCAGAGTGCAGACCACAGTTTGCCTTCACCTGGAGGGGAGTCCAGTACACCTGGAATCGATTGCCCCAGGGGTGGAAACACAGTCCCACCATCTGCCACGGACTGATCCATACTGCACTGGAGGAAGGTGGGGCTCCAGAGCACTTCCAGTACATTGATGACATCATCGTATGGGGCAACACAGCAGGAGAAGTTTTCAAGAAAGGGAAGAAAATAATTGAAATCCTCCTGGAGGCCGGTTTTGCTATAAAGCGAAGCAAGGTGAAGGGGCCTGCGCAGGAAATCCAGTTCCTTGGAATAAAATGGAAGGATGGGCGTCAACACATCCCGATGGACGTGATCAATAAGATAGCAGCAATGTCTCCACCAACCAACAAAAAGGAGACACAGGCTTTCTTGGGTGCTGTGGGTTTCTGGAGAATGCATATTCCAGATTACAGTCTCATTGTGAGCGCACTGTACCATGTGACCCGGAAGAAGAATGACTTAAACTGGGGCCCTGAACAGCAACAGGCCTTTGAACAAATTAAGCTGGAGATTCTGCACGCAGTAGCCCTTGGGCCAGTCCGGACAGGACCAAATATCAGAAACATACTCTACAGCGCAGCCGGGAAGAATGGTCCTACCTGGAGCCTCTGGCAGAGGGCACTCGGGGAGACACGAGGGTTTTTCGAGTTGAGGATACAGAGGATCTGAGGCCAACTATACTCTTGCAGTGGAAACAGAGCAACTGGCAGTGCAGAGGCAAACCCATCTGGGCTGCTGGGCTGTGGCAAGACATTGCTGCTTGGGTAGAGAAACTGGTGGTGAACGTGCGCCACATGGATGCCCATGTGCCCAGAAGCCGGGCCACTGAAGAACATTAGAACAACCAGTGGGCAGACCAGGCTGCCAAGGTGGCAGCGGTGCAAGTGCATCCGGATTAGCAGTGGAAGGGTGAATTATTTATAGCGCGATGGGCCCATAACACCTCAGGTCATCAAGGAAGAGATGTGACCTATAGATGGGCTTGAGATCGAGGGGTGAACCTGACCATGGAGGCTATCACAGAGGTCATCCACAAATGTGAAACATGCGCTGCAATCAAACAAACCAAGAAGTTAAAGTCCCCGTGCTATGGAGGACGTTGGCTAAAATAAAAATATGGAGAGGCCTGGCATGTTGACTACATCACTCTCCCACTGAAGACAGGAGATGGGATGTCTGGTGGAGTTTCACTAATCTTTGAACAAGCAACAACAATAAATGGGTAGTTGTTTGGCAACCCAGGTGGGACAGACTCTGCTCGGCTGTAGGATCCGCTGAGAAAGAGGACTTCCTGGGCCCCCCGGGATTTCCCGGTGGGACTCCTCGACTCACCCGTCTCACTGCGGGAGCAGACAAGGACCATCCTGGTAAGGCATTCTTTTTGGAAATTTGGTTTTGGTTTGGCAGGTATACCTTTGGTTTTGGAGGGCACCCGTAATACGTAGGAGACGTCCTGCGAAGGTTATCTTATGCCAGATATTTTAATATCTTGAGCATACTTGGTATTTGTATGCATACTTGGTTTTGGTATTTGTATTTGTATGCATACTTGGGTCCAGACCATAGGATTTATTGATTTATTGCTATTTTGGACTACTGGAATGGCATATGGACTTTGGTTGTGCATGATCATCATTATTTTAACTGCTCATGTTATTTTACTCTGTGGTTAAGTTGTTTAATTGTTTGGTAAACTTAAATCACTATTATTGCTGTTAATGTATGGGTGAACTGAGTGTGCTTGATATGCAGCAGGGCTACCAAGTGAGTGCGGAGTTCTGATCTGTGGTTCCGCTGTCCCGTGAGGGGTACGGCCGGAGACGAACAAAGTGATTGTAGCTTGCTTGGTGATTCCCGGGACTTTTGACTTTTGGACTGAAGAAAAAAAAAACAAACCCAAAAACCTAACCAGTTGGATAAATTGTATCTAATTATCTGCTATATATCAGGAATCAAGCCCAGCTTCCCCCAGCCTCTCTGTTATCTGAGGATCAGCTGGAATGCAAGGTGGTTTGATTTCTGCTAAATTTGTGAATATAAATTGGATGAAAGGAAAATGATATAGTGGTACAAGACCCCTTTGAACTAATGTAGTGGCTGGGTGGTTTTTTGTGTATTACTGTTTTGAGTGTGTTTATATCGTTGTGTTTTGGATTTGTGGTTTTTTTTTGATGAGTTCTGAACAATCACGGAACAGAGAAACTTTAAAGACTATTAATGTATTGATATAAGTTCGGAGCTAGTTTCAAGCTATCTTTGTGTTAGCATTAGGAAAGGATAGGTGAGAGAGAGAAAGAGACATGGACAGCACAGGCACGGGAAGGACAGTGCCTCCCTTCCTGAGCACTTCTCCTCTAAGAGATAAGAGTAAATTGTGGAGGATGAGAGCCAGGAGACAGGGTAGACAGGGAATTAGAAAAAAAAAAGGAGGCACACAAGAAGGTTTGTTGAAATCATTATCAGCAACAGGAGAAGGGATTTATAGCGTTAGAAAAAGAAAAGGGAGGACTAGGAAGCTCTGTAGGAGGAAGGAGAGGCATGTTGGGTTTAAAGCAGTGTGCATATTGTAATAAGGACAGGCAAAGTGCAGGCAGGCTGTGACTGCAGAAGTGGACTGATGGGGCCTGGGGCATCTACCCGAGTGAATCCACTGGTTAAAATAAAGATGAGGAAACAGGAAAGGAAGTAGAATTTCTAGTTGATACAGGAGCTTCTTTTTCTGTTTTGAATCAAGAATTAACACCTGTAGATAAGAATTTTGTAAGTGTTATGGGAGCTACTGGCCAACCAGAAAAAGCATATTTTTTGAAACCACTCAATTGGGAAAACAAATTGGAAACCACCAATTTTGATATTTGCCAAATTTCCCTAAACCCAACCATTGGGGTGGGATTTGCTTGAATAATTGGAAGCTAAAATTGAATTTAAACTGAATTAAAATTTCAGAAGATAAATTAATTCAGACTTTAAGTTTGTCACTAATCCAAACTGAAAAACAGTATTTAATTTCTCAAGAAATACTGGACCAGATATTCCCAGGAATGTGGGCTTCTGAGATACCTGGGAGAGCTAAAAATACTAAACCAGTAATAGTCTAACATTAGCATAAGAGAGCTAATAAAAAAAGAAAAAAAATTTGGTTTTGAATGGGAGATCCCCGAGACAGGAAGGAAAACCCAACTCACTTGGACAGTGTTACCCGAGGGATTCAAAAATAGCCTTACAATATTTGGCAACCAATTGGCCCAGGAGTTAGAAACTTGTGAACATCTATCAGAAGAAAGAACCCTCCTGCAGTATGTCGACAAACTTCTTATTGCAACCAAAACCAAAGAAGAATGCTTTAGGTGGACTGTAAGCTTGTTAAACTTTCTTGGACTAAGTGGATATTGAGTCTCTCAATAGAAAGCTCAGATTGTGAAGAAACAAGTTACCTACTTAGGATATGAAGTCTCAGGAGGACTTCAGGAACTAGGGAAGGAACGGAAGGAAGCTGTCTGCAGGATACCTGAACTTTGAATGGTAAAAGACCTCCACACATTTCTGGGAATGGCAGGTTGGTGTCAATTATGGATGCATACCTATGGGATTTTAGTAAAACCTCTCTATGAACTGATCAAAGAAGCCTCCCCAGATTTAGTTTGTACTCCAGAGGCAAGAGTGCATTGAAAGAGGAGCTGATGGAGGCTTCAGCTTTAGAACTCCCAGATGTCACCAAGCCTCTGTCTGTTTTCATATGAGAGACAAGGTACAAGACATTGGCCCATAGTTTGGGACCATACAAAAGGGCTGTAAGCTACTTCTCCAAGCAATTGGATGAAGTTAGCAAAAGATGGCCTGGATGCTTATGGGCAGTGGCCGTTGTGGTACTGAACATACAGGAGGCATGAAAATCCACTATGGAACAAAAAATAACTGTTTTAGTGTCCCATGCAGTATCCTCGGTATTAGGACAAAAAGGAAATCATTGGCTATCCCCGTCCTGATTTTTGAAATATCAGGCTATTCTGGTTGAATCTGATGATGTTAAGATTGAAGTAACTAATATTGTGAATCCAGCATCTTTACTTAGAGGACAGATATCTGAATTACTGGTACCTGACTGACTGGAGACCATGGAAACAGGATATTGCAGCAGATCACATCAAACAGAGGAGCCACTGGAAGATGCAGAAGAATCACAGATGGAAGCAGTTTCATCTGACAAGGGAACCGTAAGGCTGGATATGCAGAAATAACAACGGACAAGGTAATCGAGTCTCAACCACTACCTGCTGGGACAGTGGGCCAAAAGGCTGAAAGAATTGCTCTAACTAGAGCCCTGGAACTATCAAGAGGAAGAAAGATAAACATATGGACAGATTCGAAATACGCCTTTGGAGTTGTCCATGCTCATGGAGCTATTTGGAAGGAGAGAGGCTTGCTGTTCACTCAAGGAGAACAAATTAAACATTCAGAAGAAATACTCCACCTATTGGAAGCTGTCCAGCTAACAGTAAAGTTGCCATTATGCACTGTCATGGGCACCTAAGGGGTAACACTGATCCAGAGAAAGGTAACCCACTGTCTGACTATGAGGCTAAAAAAGCCATAGAAAGAACACAAGAAAAGCAAATTTTGATCTGAATTCCAGATAATAGGAATATAAACCTAGGTAGGCAAGGAAACATTGAATATTCTAACTCGGACTATGAATTGATAAAAGAATTGGGGGGGAGACAAGTTCTCTCTGGAAGTTGGGTTCAATTAGAGGATGGCAGGATACTAGTCCCTGACAAATTAGTATGGGGAGTTGTGAGGGAAGAACATAGCAAGACTCACTGGGGGCCAGATGCTCTATGAATTTTTGAGTCAGAAATGTGTAGGACACACCATGTACACCATCACCAGACAGGTAACTAAGCAGTGTATAATATGCTTGAAAAATAATCCTCAGACAACTGTGAAGCCCCAGATTGGAGTTATAGGTAAAGGAAATGTACATGGAGAACAATGGCAAATTGATTTTTCGGAACTACCTAGAAAAGGGGGTTTTAAATACTTATTGGTATTAACAAATGCGGGAGAACATAACAGACAGTCACACACAGACCAATGTGATCAAGTGAATGCTGTTTATTATGGGTTACATAGTTGCTTATATGTCTCACTATTCCTAACATGCACTACTAACCTCTACATGATTGGTCACTACATAAAAACCATGAGTAGTGATTTTTGTCTGTCCACGTGGCAGGCACACAGCAGTCTTTTCCCTTATCTTCCTTCTTGGCATCAGGGAGTTGTTTTTCTCTTAACTATCTTCCTCTCTTGCAGTCATAGACAACCTTGAGGCCTCATTCTTGCAACAAATTCTGCTCGCTTATGAAGGCTGGATTGCTCACATGTCCATTGCTAGACAAAAACTCCTCTACAAACAGATACCTTTTCCGGATGGCCAGAAGCATTCCCTTGTTGAACAAAGCTAGGAAAGTTTCAAAGGCCTTGCTACATGAAATAATACCGAGATTTGGGGTACCTTCTGTAATGTTCTCGGATCAGGGAACACATTTCACTACTGAAATTGTACAACAGATTAGCAAGGCATTAGGAATTGATTGGCAGTTGCATACATCTAATAGACCACAAGCGATTGGACAGGTAGAGAAAATGAATCATCTAATTAAACATCAAATTGCTAAAATTTGTCAAGAAACCAATATGTACTGGTACCAGGCATTACCTTTAGCCCTGCTAAGAATACGAACCAAGCCATGGGCCAAAGAAGGCTTAAGTAATTATGAAATTTTATAATGCAGACTATACTACATGCCATATCAGGAAGGAGACTTGAACCAGGTGGGAGAACAATATTTGACACAATACATAACAGCTTTAAGTAAACAGACAGAATTAATAAGTGTGTGATAGAAACCAGGGCAAGAGGATTAGATAATCCCATTCATCCTTTTAACCCTGGGGACTGGGTATATGTTAAGAATTTTTCAGGAGACCCCCTTCAGGAGAGGTGGAATGGACTTTAGCAGGTGCTGCTGACCACCTTCACTGCAAGATCAAGGAGAGACCTGCTTGGATTCACTACTCTCAAGTGAAGAAGGCTCCAAATAAGCAGTGGACATCTGAACATGCAGGACCACTTAAGTTAAAATTGCGGAGGGAGTGAAATGGGAATCAGATATTTTATGATTGTGTTAATCATTGTAAATATTGTTGTTGCTTGGGACAGGAACATACATTTTGAAACTATCTGAATGCTAACTAATGCTACTAAAGACTGCTGGATTTGGACTGCCTTACCTAAGGGAGACATGAGGCTGCCTCTACATAGGGTGGCCTCAACTCATTGGAACTATGATAACAATACTTGGACTGAATTTTGGAAAAGGCCTGATAGAGGTTATTGTTCTCCTGATAATTCAAGCTATGGGTTTGTCCCAAAATTCAATTTACAAAATTAGAGGATATCAAAACTCAGTTTCTGATTAACAATAATAACTGTAATTGGAGGAATAGATCAAAAATTGCCTTTGCTCCCCATTGATCTGTTTCAATTGTAAAAACTGTACTTGCAATGATGGATGGAATGATTACTGGATAAATCAGGCTACAGTGAAAGTAGGCACATGGAACCTGACAGGATTGAATGTTACATACATAGATTTTTGTAATCTCACACAATTGCAAACTTATGCAAGCCGAGGTTGGGACATACTGGGAAATTTGTCTTATCAGTGTGGATGGCACAGTGTGGCTACACGATGGGTATTGGTGGTTGTGTGGAGATGGCATTAGTAAGAAACAGCTCCCTGCAGGATGGAAGGGAATGTGTACAATTGGGCACTTAATCCCCCTGGATAAGATCTAAATGGAAAGAGAATCCCTTAGCAAAAGGGTAATGGGATTCCATAGTTTTGTTAGGTGGTTTTTCCGTTGGTTAGGGGTCAGTGAATTCAAGAAAGCTATAGTGAATATTTCAGCCACTCTGGATGACCTATTTAACATCACCACAGATGCCATCCGTGCTCTTCAGACAGAGGTAAATTCATTTTTAAAAGTAGTTTTACAGAATAGAATGGCACTGGACTTATTAACCCTGAAGGAAGGAGGGGTTTGTACAATTATCAAGCAGAGATGTTGTGTATATGTAAACCAGGAGAGCAGAATCAAGGTAGATTTGGGTAAATTGTTTTCGAGTTCTTCATTAAGTCAGTAAAGATGATACTAGTTGGGGATTCAGGGAACTCTGGGAAAGACTGACTTCTTGGCTTCCAAACTTAGCTTGGTTGAGACAAATCTTTGCATTCATAGTAGGATTTGCTATTTTGGTTGCTGTAACTTGTAAAATTATTCAATGTACCCTTTGGTGTTGCAAGAAAAATGTAGATAATTACTGAAGGCTGTAAATGCAATAGAATTAAACACCAGGTAGAAACTGGAAAATATTTTTAAAAAGACATTAATCAATAATGGAGTTTTATAATCATAGCGAAAGAATTCATGCTGTGCATAGAAAAGGGGGGAATTGAAGACAGAAGACGGGATGTCTGGTGGAGTTTCACTAATCTTTGAACAAGCAACAACAATAAATGGGTAGTTGTATAGTAGGGACATACTGTGAAATTCATAACCTTGTAGATAGTGTTTACCTCCAGTAACAGGATAGCAAGACATCTCGATGCACCCAATCATGCTGAACAAAGAACTGGCAAGAATAAAGATTTTAGGCTTTAGGCCACTAAAAGAACACAGTGATGAAGAAGAGAAGATGAAGTAAATGTCCACCAGAAGTCATGGAAGATCACCGAGGGGAGAAAAGACCATAACCCTAATTTTATTACGCATGCTCAGACTATGTAAATGAATTCCAGGAACTCATTAGTATAAGACTGCCCTTTCTAAGAATTATAATGAATATGTATATTTAGTCTGCATATAAACTGTGTACCCAGCTTGTATCAGCGCGCACATTTGGAGGAGTGATCCCCTGTGCGTCCGGCGCTGCAAAATAAAGAGTACCTGCTTAATAACTTCGGTTATTGAGTTTTTCACTGCATCACAGAAAGCTGCCAAGGTAAGCGCCACGTACTTACAATGGTGGAAGCAACCACTGGGTGGCTGGAAATGCACCCAGTGCCCCATGCCACTGCCTGGAACACCATCCTGGGCCTTGAAAAGTGCTTTCTTGAGCTAATTACTAAAATGTTGTGTTGCTATGACAACCTGTATTTTTGTAACTTTTGTATTGATTGACAATGCAAGGTGTGGATTGCTTGGGCTGAGTTGTGGCAGGCACCTGGTCGAAACGGCCCAAAACAAGTCTGGACATGTAGGAGCAGAAGCCTTGGGGGAGCCGAGGGGCGTGTCAAAGGTGTTCCTATGAAGATAAAAGGAGCGGCTCAGCCTGTTTGAATTTGCGTGCTGTGGTGAAGTTGGGACTCCCCGGCCGCCCAGCGATGTTTTTGCTTTCCTATTCTAATAAATATTTGATGAAATCCCTTTTGGGTTCATTGGCTTTAATTTAACTATAACAAATTTGGTGCCGTGACTCGGATCCAGACAGCCGACTTGGAATTCAACTCTGGGAAGGGCGCCCCTATCTTCAGATGGTCCCGGAGGGGATTCCGACTTAGCTCACCTGGATTTTCCAAACTGAGATAGGAAAGCAAAAAGAAAAGATACTGCAGTTAAACCCCCATTAATTTTGTTCCCCGTAATTTTTGTGCACAAAGAGCCGGATGAAGACTCAGGATTGAGTAAGTATATTGCGGTTCTGTTCATTCAGGGATTGGGTACCCGGGGTGTGAGTGACTGAGATGTCCACCAGGCTTAGAAGCCCACCAGGCGAAGTGAGTGTGGACCTCCTATTAGTGCGGTTCCCATTGTCCATGAGGACGTGGGCCACGAAAAGAGGGAAGCGAGTGAGTTTTGTGTGAAAGAAGGCACCCTCGGCCGATGGGACAGAAGAAAAATAAAACTTCTAGTTCCATGAAGGAGAAACGGGGTGGGGGTGAGGTCCCCGATATACTTCCAGATAGCCCATTAGGACTAATGATTCGATATTGGGACAGTTCCCCTTGTCGAAAGGAGAAATCTAAGGAAAAAATGATCCATTATTGTATGGAGATATGGTGAGGAAAACAGGTAAGAAGAGATTTATATTGGCCAATTTATGGATCCTTTGAAGATTGGATATGTCAGCAATTAAATATATATGTCAATAATAAGTGGCCATTTAATAAGGAAGAGAGTGAATATGCCTTTTTATGGATCCTGGGCATGGCTCAGACTGCTAATTTGTTTCCCTTGAAAGAAAAGAAAAATGATAGGAGAAAAAGGTGGAATGCCGACGAACCACCGGTATCCCCCCCACCCTATGTTCCACCTCCTCCGCCATTACAAGGTCCTGAGCTGGATCTCCCTCCAACAGCCCCTTTAGAACTTGGGGAGGGCACTCCTCCTTCTAGTCGCAGAATAACCTGGAGTCAAACTAAGGAAAGGAGAGAGGAGAATTTATTATATCCGTTAAGGGAGACTGCAATGGGGGGGCCACAGCCTGGAGTTGGGTTTGTATCTGTGCCTCTCAGCTCCGGGGATATAAGGGAATTTAAGAAAGAGATGGGACACTTATTAGAGGACCCATTAGGGGTAGCAGAACGTTTTGATCAGTTCCTCGGACCTAACATTTACACCTGGGACAAGATGGAGTCCATTTTAAAGATTCTGTTTACTAACGAGGAACGGGGAATGATCAGAACGGCAGGCATGAAGCATTGGGATCAGACACCAGCAGGGTACAGCCGGGGATATAAAATGGCCCCTACAGCAGTCCCATTGGGATAACCGAGACCCCGCACATAGAAATAATATGATTGATCTCCGGGATTTAATAATTCAGGGAATAAGAGATTCTGTCCCTAGAGGACAAAACATTAACAAGGCTTTTAATGAACAACAAAAGAAAGATGAGACCCCAACCGAGTGGCTGGAAAGGTTGAGGAAGAGTTTACAGCTGTACTCTGGGCTAGACCCTGATAGCCAAGTGGGTCAAGCCCTGCTGAAAACTCAATTTGTAGCTAAATCTTGGATAGACATAAGGAAGAAGTTGGACAAGATAGAAGGCTGTCAAGAAAAAGGGCTAGATGAATTATTAAGAGAAGCTCAGAAAGTGTATGTGAGAAGGGAAGAGGAAAAACAAAAGAAACAAGCTAGAATCCTGATGGCAGCTATAAAAGAAGGGCAGAGACAGGATGGCAAAAAGGAAAACCCTCGGAGGGGCCCAGGAGACCCGAGAAGAAGGAGATTTGACTCACAAGAGACAGAGTGTTTCTGTTGTCATAGGAGAGGACATTTGCAGAGAAATTGCCAGAAAAGAATACAGGATGAGCAGATTTTTAAACAAGACTAGGGGGGTCAGGGGCTCTATTTGCTGGGGACCCCTAAGGTTACCAAGCCCTTGATAAAATTAAAATTGGGTCCTCAGCATGAAGTGTTCGAGTTCCTTGTGGACTCGGGTGCTGAAAGATCAACAGTTCAGAAATTACCATCTGGATGTGTTGAATCAAGAGATAAATTACAAGTAATCGGCGCGAAGGGAGAACCCTTCAAGGTTCCCCTGATAAAAGATGTAACAATAGAATCTCCAAATAAATATGGAATGGGAACATTTCTATTAGTCCCAGAAGCAGAGTATAACCTCTTGGGACGGGACCTAATGGTGGAATTGGGAATCAATTTGGAAGTGGATCGAGAGAAATTAAGAGTAAAATTATGCTTACTAACAGCAGAAGATGAAGCCAAAATTAATCCAGAAACTTGGTATAGCCCAGGATCAGTGGGGAAGTTAAATATCAAACCAATCACAGTCTCTATAAGAGACCCAGATCAGCCAATTAGGATAAAACAGTATCCCATCTCTAGGGAAGGGAGAGAAGGGTTGCAGCCAATAATTGAGAGACTGTTGACCCAAGGGATTTTAGAACCCTGCGTGTCCCCACACAATACTCTGATTTTGCCCATGAAGAAATCGGACGGGTCTTATCGCTTAGTACAAGACCTGAGGGCTGTAAACGAACAAACTATTACTCGGTTCCCTGTGGTGGCTAATCCACACACTATACTTAATCAGTTAAGTCCTGACTACAAATGGTATAGTGTAATAGATTTGAAAGATGCCTTTTGGGCTTGCCCTTTGGATGAAAAATGCAGGGACTATTTTGCCTTCGAGTGGGAGGACCCTAAAACCCATAGAAAACAACAATTAAGGTGGACTGTTTTACCCCAGGGATTCACAGAATCCCCGAACCTGTTTGGGCAAGCTTTGGAACAACTATTGGAATCTTATGAATTAAGTCAGGGATTAATTTTAATACAATATGTGGATGATCTATTAATTGCGGGAAGGACTCAAGAAGAAGTTAGAAATGAGAGTATAAAATTGTTGAATTTCTTAGGTATTAAGGTATTAAAGGTTTCTAAATCTAAATTACAGTTTACCGAAGAAGAGGTGAAATATTTGGGGCATTGGCTCACGAAGGGACACAAGAAATTAGATCCCGATAGAGTAAAAGGAATTTTATCTCTAACAGCACCGACTAATAAAAGACAAATAAGACAGCTGTTGGGATTATTGGGGTATTGTTGGCAGTGGATAGAAAATTATAGTAGTAAGGTAAAGTTTTTATACGAGAAATTAACTAAAAATGGGCTGGTAAAATGGACCCCTGAAGATGAGGAGAGCTGGGAGAAATTAAAACAAAACCTAATAGTAGCACCGGTTCTCAGTTTACCTGATATCCGGAAACCCTTTCAGCTTTTCATCAATGTGGATAACATAACGGCTTATGGGGGTTCTGACCCAAGGATGGGCAGGGCAAAGAAAGCCTGTAGGATATTATTCTAAGATACTGGTCCTGTAAGCTGCGGGTGGCCCACTTGCTTACAGGCAATAGTGGCTACTGCAGTATTGGTAGAGGAAGTTGGAAAAGTCACTTTGGGAGGTGAATTAAAAGTATATACTCCCCATAACATTCGAGGGGTATTGCAACAACGGGCGGATAAGTGGCACACAGACAGACGGTTGTTAAAATACGAGGGAATTTTGATTAACTTTCCTAAGCTAGAAATGGAAACCACCTCTATTCAAAATCCGGCCCAATTTTTGTATGGGGAACCTAGAGACGAATTAACACACGATTGCCTCCAACTGATAAATTTGCAAACTAAAATAAGGGAGGTTTTGGAGGAAAATGAGCTAGACGAGGGAGAAAAGTTATTCGTGGACGTCTCTTCATGAGTGGTTGAAGGACAAAGACAGTCAGGATATGCTATCATAGATGGGTATAGTTTTCAGACAAAAGAATCAGGACCCTTAAGTCGGACTTGGTCCGCGCAGGCGTGTGAATTACATGCTGTGTGGAGAACATTGAAACTTTTAGAAAACAAGGTCGGAACGATTTATACAGACTCAAAATCTGCCTTTGGCGTGGTACATACTTTTGGAAAGATTTGGGAAGAGAGAGGCTTAATTAACACCCAGGGGAAAGGATTAGTCCATGAAAAACTGATCCTAGAGGTTTTAAAAGCTTTAAGAGGTCCCCAGAAGATAGCTGTAGTCCATGTAAAAGGACACCAAAAGGGACTGACCCATACTATAAGAGGAAACAATCTAGCTGATGTAGAGGCAAAACGAGCAGCACTGTTAATAGTCCAGACTCTGGAAAAAGAACCTGAAAGATTACAATTCAATAAGACCTTTACTCTCCAAGAATTGGAAAAGCTAAAACAGATTGGAGCAACAAGAGATGGGGATAAGTGGCTGCTATTGGATGGCAGAGAAATTCTTCCAAAAGGGTTACCATGGGGAATACTGAATAAAATACACCATAGAACTCATTGGGGAACTCAAGCTTTAGTGGATCAGTTTGAGATAAACTATGCCTGTATTGGGATATATGGTTTAGCTAAAAGGATTCTAGAAGGATGTTTAATCTGCCACAAGGTGAATAAACGACAACTTAGGGAAAAGGTTCAAGGAGGCCGTGAACTGGCTAAAAGACCTTTTGAGAACATACAGGTAGATTTTACCGAGCTGCCAAGAGTGGGGAGATATCAGTATTTATTAGTCTTGGTTGATCATCTTACGCATTTTGTAGAAGCTTTTCCAGTAGTAAAAGCTACTGCGAAGACAGTTATTAAAATTCTCTTAGAAGAAATTATTCCGAGATATGGAACTATTGCAGTAATTGACTCAGACCGAGGCCCACATTTCACATCTAAAATAATTAAAGAAATAACTGGACTGTTTGGCACAAAATGGAAATATCATACCCCCTGGTACCCGCAGAGTTCTGGGAGGGTAGAAAGAATGAATGGGGAAATAAAGAAACACCTAACTAAACTTATGGTGGAAACAAAAATGAATTGGGTTAAATGTTTACCCTTGGCTTTGCTCTACATCAGAACTCAGACGAGAACCGATACTGGTATATCCCCTTTTGAAATGTTGTATGGAATGCCTTATGACTTTGGATTATTGATAGAACACCCAAAGGTTGAGGATAAAATTTTAACGGAATATATATTAGAACTTACAAAAAGGAGACAGGAGTTAAGGAAAAAGGGGTTAGTAGCACAAAGACCCTCTTTGGACATTTCCATACATCGAATTCAACCTGGTGACCGGGTACTAGTAAAAACCTGGAGAGAAACATCTCTAACCCCTTGGTGGGAAGGACCTTTTGTTGTTTTACTCACCACAGATACTGCTGTACGGACCGTGGAAAAAGGGTGGACACACGCCAGTAGGATCAAAGGACCCCTTCCTCTGGAAAGATGGACTGTGAGTGGGGAGCCAGAAACACTGAAGCTGCGATTTTCTAAGGAAAGGTAAAACCTAGAGGACTATTTTAGGTATATGGAAAGTCCTAATGAGTGACCCCGGGAAGCCCTGAATCAATGACAACAACAGTGGCTTTTGATTGTGGGACTTAAGGAAACGTCGCCACCTGATGATGATGAGGAGGCTCCTTCAATAACAGAAGAATTGAAAATTCAGACCTTTATTGTTAGAACAAGAAGTTCCAAGACTTGTTAAGTAATAATTGTGTTTGTGGAAACTCTTTGTGTGAATACTGGGTACATTTAAACATGGGAGGTATAAGTTAATCTGGGTGGTGAATCGGGTGATCGTTGGGTTAAGAACTGTATTTGATGTTTGTTAAGATAAATATTGTTATAAAAATTTAGAGCAACATTTAAATAATATAATAGAACCGCAGTGAACAACTGTAGAGGGGCTCACTGATAACCCGAATCAAAATGGAAGGTTTGTAATAGAAAATAAGAAAAACTGTGATCTTGGCGCAGTCCACTGGGTATTAGTAACCCATGTCAGGGGAATTAGGAGAAAAATCTTAGGGTAAAACGTGGTAGCTGTAAGTCTTGCTAAAGGAGAGCCAGAAAATTCCCCTGAAGAATACCTGCTGCTGCCGAGAAGATACTGAGATCCTGTTGCTCTTTGCAAAAGAGTAGACGAGGAAGGCAGAGAGGTATTGAATGGTGGGGAAATGAAGGCTGGCATTTTGTTAATAATATTAATTACAGCAACCACAGGAAATGAACATCAACCATTAGAATGGACCTTAAGTAGAGGGGAGGATCAGGAACTGATTCAGACTATAACAACACCAGGAGCACCCACTTTTACCTGTACCCTTTGTCAGATGGTACCTGTATCTCCTTGTCTGGAGTTAGTAGGATTTTATTTTTGCCCCAGCTCCAATCCAGGGAGAGGCTATTGTAACCATCCTAACCAATATTATTGTGCCTATTGGGGATGTGAAACCATAGCCTCGGACTGGAAACCAGGGGCAGGACCTGACAGGTACTTGAAGGTATAGTGGGGACCTTACGGGTGCACCCTCCCCCCCCCCCCAAAAAAAAAATAAAAAAACCACAAGACCCAGGATGGATCTTCGGGAGAACGTGGGGAATACGATATTGGGAACCTGGGACTGATAGAGGGGGACTGATACGTATCCAAAAACATGAGATAAGGATGCCACAAGTAGTGGGGCCCAATCAAATTATTGAAAGAAATGAGGGTAAAGAAAAGGAGACAGAGACAGAAAACCCCATAACATTAGCCCCAGTCACCTCAGAGAGGTATTTAACTTCTGTGAGCACAGTGGAGGAAGCATCCCAAGATGATGAACCCTTATGGGCTGTAATGCAATCAGCATATCAAACCTTAAACATAACACGTCCAAATTTCACCACCTCCTGTTGGTTATGCTATGACATAAAGCCCCCTTTTTATGAAGGAATTGTTGTGTCATCTCCTTTTAATACCTCTGTCGAAAATGTCCCTTCCAGATGTAACTGGAAGGAACGGAAAACAGGACTTATTCTCCAACAGGTTAGGGGAAGTGGTTGGTGTATAGGAAAAGTGACCGGGAGGAGGAGAGCCCTATGCGCCAATCAAACGCAAACCTTCCCATCTAATATTAAATGGGTTCTACCTAGTCCTGGGGCATGGTGGATTTGTTCCATCACTGGATTAACACCTTGTGTGTCCACTGCGGTTCTTAAGAAAAATGACTCAGAGTTTTGTATACAAGTTGCTGTAGTACCTAGGATTCTTGTACGTGAGGAGGAAGTTATGTATTTACACTGGAGCAACCTAGGACATAGAATTCATGAACGGGAACCACTCACTGCAATTACCATAGCTACCCTGCTTGGTTTAGGAGCTGCTGGAGCCACCACTGGCATAACTTCCTTGGTGCAACAACAACAGAGTCTAAGCTCTCTAAGAGCTGCGGTAGATAAAGATCTGTCCCAAACTGACAAATCTCTTATTTAGAAAAATCATTAACCTCATTATCGGAAGTATTTTTACAGAACCGAAGAGGATTGGACCTATTGTTCTTGCAACAAGGGGGATTATGTGCTGCCTTGGGTGAGGAATGTTGGTTTTATGCTGACCATACGAGAGTAGTAAGGGACTCATTAGCCAAGATGAGGGAGGGATTAGAGAAAAGAAAACAAGAACGGGAAGCTCAGTCCTCTTGGTACGAATCTTGGTTCAACCAATCACCGTGGCTAATTTCTACTCTGGCAGGACCCTTTTTAATGTTATTCCTAACTCTGACTTTTGGACCCTGTATTATTAATAAAATAATAACCTTTGTTAAAAGTCGATTGGAACAAGTGAAACTAATGGTGATGGAACAATCATAATTGGAAATGAGATTATGCAAAATGGAACCCCTGAATTGGAAGCAGCTCGTGAGGCATTATCAAGGTTTGATCAGCAAATTAATTATAAATAAAAGAAAAGGGGGAATTGTAATAAGCACTCAAAGGTAATTTGCTAATCAAACCAATTAGGTGAGGGGAGCAGCCTCAGGCGGGAATGTCCTATGTGAATGTTGCAAAGTTTAGCCACAGGGCTGTGGCAGTGCACTGTCTTGAGCTAATTACTAAAATGTTGTGTTGCTATGACAACCTGTATTTTTGTAACTTTTGTATTGATTGACAATGCAAGGTGTGGATTGCTTGGGCTGAGTTGTGGCAGGCACCTGGTCGAAACGGCCCAAAACAAGTCTGGACATGTAGGAGCAGAAGCCTTGGGGGAGCCGAGGGGCGTGTCAAAGGTGTTCCTATTAAGATAAAAGGAGTGGCTCAGCCTGTTTGAATTTGTGTACTGTGGTGAAGCTGGGACTTCCCGGCTGCCCAGCGATGTTTTTGCTTTCCTATTCTAATAAATATTTGATGAGATCCCTTTTGGGTTCATTGGCTTTAATTTAACTATAACAATGGTACTCCGGAAAGAATTGAATCAGACAACGGAACTCATTTCCGAAATATCCTTGTGGATGGCTGGGCCAAGGAGCAGGGCATCGAGTGGGTATATCACATCCCTTATCATGCACAAGCCTCTGGTAAGATTGAAAGGTACACCCTTGGGAAAAGGCAAACCCATTCGTGGGATTGTCTTTGCTCAAGGACCTGGATATACTTGGTGGGTAATGCGGGAGGATGGTGAGACCCGGTGTGTACCTCAAGGAGATTTGACCTTGGCAGAAAGATAATCAGGAATGTGAGTTGTATGTTGCAGTAAATGATGCTGTAGGAAGGAGATGGAATAACAGAAAGTGAATTTCGTGAAGGACCAGATGAGTACAGTGAGGACCCAGATCTAGCCGGTGTTGGTGCCCAACAATTGGACGTACTACTTCTCCTTACCTGAACATCCACCCTGACAGATGACACCTAAGTCATGGAGTCAAGGAAGCTCATGGAATGAGGGACTATCTGCTGTTAAAGGACAGGGGATAGTAGTTGATGACAACATATTGGTTGGGTATAGAAATGGTTTAAGTATGTAGATTGAGATGTGAGTGTTTGTAATAAGGGGTTTTGGTAATGAGAATTGAATATGATGGGAATGGTTAAGTATGTATTATGTGGGGCCTGAGCATGACGCAAATGGTATGGAATAAGGGGTGGAGATTGTAGTGGGTCTGGCTGAGCTGCTTTTCCCCATCCAGCCCTCATGCTGCAGTACTGGGAGCTGGAGGGTGTTGATAACACACCCGTGTTATGACTGCCAGTGCTCACACGGCACCAGAGGCTGGGGGGGCAAGATGGGGGAGAGGATACAGCCGACCTGAGCTGGCCAGTGGGATATTCCATAACATATGACATCAGCTCAACTATAAAGGGAGAGGGCAGGAGGAGGATGGGGGGGGGCATTTGTCTTTGTCCTCTGAGCAACTGCTACGTGTTCTGGAGCCCTGCTTCCTGGACTCAGCCTGACATCGCTTGTGGACAGGAAGTAGAGAAAAACAACTTTATCTATCATAACCCATGAGCTCTTTTTTTGCTCTTATTCTCTCTCTGTGTGCCTTGCTGACGGAGGTTGGGGGGAGTGATAGAAGGGCTTGATGGGCATCTGGTGCCCAGCCAGGGTAAACCCACCACAAGGACTAAGAAATTCAATCTCCCAGCATTTTGTTTATTTTTATGATATAGTTAAGCATTAATAGCATACCTGAAAGATGTATTCTTTATTACCAGAATAAATGTATTCATTTTGGTATACACCACACTCAGGGTGAATATTCTATTCTAAAAAGTATATTTAAAGCTTGATAAAGTATGTTACAATGCAAAGGTATCACACTGATCAGCACAAAAACAACCTCAAAAATAACTACAGCTTTGGTTCAACACTTCAAAAAATTTCACTGTTGTCCTCCCTCAAACTCAAAAGGGTAGATGATGTTCATTCTTTACAGTATATCACTTGGATAGACTAAGATATTGAGATGTATTTTATACAAAGTGATAAGGTCTCCCCTCACCAGGTCCTGCACTTGGGTCTCAACAACCCCATGCAGTGCTACAGACTTGGGGAAGAATGTCTGGAAAGCTGTCCAGTAGAAAAGGACCTGGAGGTGTTGGCCGACAGCCAGATCAATGAGCCAGCAGTGTGCCCAGGGGACCAAGAAGGCCAACAGCATCACGGCTTGTACCAGAAATAGTGTGGCGACCAGTACTAGGGAAGTGATCATCCCCCTGTGTGGGATCATTCCTGGAGGAAAACAGGCATGTCTGCTATCAGCAAGACTATGTGAGAATAAATTAGGCTGCAGGTGACGACCTTGAAGTATGATTGAGAATGGCAAAGGAGGAAGCAGAGCAGTGAAACAAGAAGATAAAGAAGAAAGTAGAAGATAACCAGGATGGGGGGTGGTGATGGAGGTGGTGTAGGATAGCCAATTATGTATTAGCTTAGGACACGTGAACGGCTCGTGTATAAACATGTAGAACCAATAGTGAGTGTGTGCGTCATCAGGAAATTTTAGTCTATAAACTAAGCTGCAATTTGATAATCAAGTGGCTTTGCTTTATAACTCTCATAGAGTTGTGCAAGTCCAGTATCCTCCTGCAAATGGTGACCCCAATCCATCAGAGAGTGCAGAAGATGCCACGGGAGGAGCCTGGCTGGAGGCTGCACGGCTGGACCGGAGCAGGGGGTCGGAGGACAGCCTGGAAGAAAGAGGAATCGTTGCAATGGGATAAAGCACCCTGCAAGGTGAGCATCTGGGGCGGTATGGGGCAGAACACTTCGCATGAAGAGAGAGCGATTGTCAGACTCCTATTGCATATTCTCTCTAAGAGAGGACTGAAATATGACGAATATTCATTACAATCAAGGGTATGCCCCTGATCCAGCTTTGGCATTTAAGCCAGGGATCTGGGAGAATACTGGAAAAAAACTAAAGGACGCTATAGGGAAAGGAGACGAAGTAGTGTCGGATTTGGTCATATCATGGAAATTAGTACTAACCACACTGCAGGCTATGAAAGCAGAAAGAAAGGCAGCATCCAGGGAAGAAACAGCAGTACAGCCGGCCATAAATCTCTTCTCGCCCCCACCTAATCCATTTTCGTCTCCACCAGATGCCCTTTCGCCTGCATGGACTACACCAACAGCGCCTATAGAGCAAGTCAAGCATAAGGGGGGGTGCAAGTGAAGCGGGAAATTGTCCCACGGAGTGTGTTCGCTGTAACCCACATTGCCCGGGTGTGGGTATGGAAGCACCTCCAAAGCCAACCCCTCCGATAAAACGTCCTCAGCATAAGGTCCCTCTGACACAGCACCAAGAGACATTCCTAAGATCTCACCCTCCCCACCTGACCCTGTAATAGATTATCCACCACTGCCAGAGGACAGTGATGATGAGTGGGATGAGCCCCCGGTAACAATATATGGTGAAAAGCAAAAGCGATTAGGGGGGCAATGTGTGGGCTGTGATCCTAGTGAGCGGTGGAGGAATGTGTATGAGGGAGCTCTGAGGGACGCAATAATTGATGTGCCGTTTGCATTCCCGGTTATGGTAGTGGGTGGGGGGGGTGGGGGCGAACCAGTGGGTGCCTTTTCATTGGGACTTAATCAAGGAGGTTCATAAGTCGGTTTTGAATTATGGGTTGCAAGCACCCTTTACACAAGCTCTGTTAGATAATATTTTTGGGGGTCAGATTTTGACACCCTGGGATTGTCAGCAGATGATTGATATGCTCTTAACACTGACTCAGCGGCTCTTGTGGCAAGATCTATGGTATAAGTTGTGCATGAAAGAGTCAATAAAAAATATCGAGAGAAGGGAGGGAGACCCGCTGTGTCTGATAATGTTTGAGCAAATGACTGGTCAAGGTCTGTTTGTGAAAGTACAATTACAGGCTCGCCTACCTAGAGAGGCTTTACAGCTAATAGGGCGCTTGGTGCTGTCAGCCTTGTGGACCATCCCTCAAGAGGGTAAAGTGCAACCATCTTATAGTCAAATACGGCAGAGCAAAGGTGAGCCATATATGACATTTATAAACCGCTTGCGAGAAGCCCTAAATAAGGCATTTGTTAATGATGAGGCTAAGTTTGCAGTGATGATGAATTACGCCATAGAAAACGCTAATGCTGATTGTAAAAGAATTTTATTGGCTTTGCCAAAAGAGGCAACGTTGGTCCAGGTGGTAGAGGCATGTAATAGAGTGTGGTCTACAACCCACTTCCAGATGGAAGCACTTGCGGATGCCTTTGCGGCGGCACTTAAGCCAATAGTGAGGTCCCGAGATAAGAAATGTTTTAGCTGTGGGAAACCGGGGCATTTTAAAGCACAGTGTAGAGGCAAAGCGAATTGGGGGCGGGGAAAAGCACCAGATCAGATGACATGCAGCCGCTGCCAAAAGCCTGGTCATCAGGCAGCTGAGTGCCGCTCTAAATACCACCAAAACGGTGCTCTTCTGGGAAACAGCCAGCGCACGCGCTGTCACCTCGCGTGTTGACACAAATGAGGAGGAGCAGACAGGCAGCTTGGCAAGCCTCTGCACCAAAACTGCAGGGAGCACTGGAGTGGACAGGGAAACAGCAGTAGAAGTAACGCTGTGGGACACAGCAGTCCAGTGTGTGCCCACTGATATCAAAGGACCCTTAGGATATGGCTTGAGTGCGCTTTTATTAGGTCGATCGTCAGCAACCAAGATAAGACTGTTTGTGTTACCTGGAGTTATTGATGTGGACTTTACTGGACAAATACAGGTTATGGTGTGGACTCCATCCCCACCAGTTAACATACCTGCAGCCAGTCGCATTGCTCAGCTAGTGCCTTTCACTGCACAGATACCTCGGGCCTGAACAAATGAAAGGGGGGAGGGTGCATTCGCTCAACTGGACAGCCAGAGATTTTTTTCACCTTAGACATCAGTCAGTGAAAGCCAACAATGAAAATAAAGTTTATTCATCCTCTCAGTCACAGCCAGATGAAAGTTTGGATACATGACACGCTAGTGGACACTGGAGCAGATGTGACAATACTTAGCCAACATACCTGGCCACCGACATGGACTCTTACCAATCCCGCTCATGGACTGATGGGGGTGGGAGGAATTTCTATGACACAACAAAGCGCGGTGGTCCTTACATGTTACAATCCAGATGGGTTTCGTTGTTCTGTGCAACCTTATGTGGCACCTATACCCATTAGTTTGTTGGGACATGATGTGCTAAGTCAAATGAATGTTACCTTGTCTAGCAATCCTCAGGGTTTTATGTAGTGGCCATTGAGGAGCAACCAATACTCAAATTTCAGTGGAAAACAGACACTCCAGTATGGGTTGATCAATGGCCGCTAACAACAGTAAAGGTCACTAAATTACAGGAATTGCTCACTGAACGATTAGAAAAGGGACATATTCGGCCTACAACTAGTCCCTGTAACACACCCGTATTTATGATACCAAAAAAGAGCAGAAAATGGCGACTGCTACATGACTTAAGGAAAATCAACGAGGTCATCGAGGACATGGGAGCCCTTCAGCCAGGGCTACCATCTCCCAGTATGATTCCTCAAAACTGGGAATTGTTAATTAGATGTTAAGGATTGCTTCTTTACCATTCCACTGGATGGAGAAGATGTGGAGAGGTTTGCATTTTCTGTTCCTAGTACGAACAAGGCTAGTCCCATACAAAGATATGATTGGGTGGTATTACCACAAGGAATGAAACATTCGGCCACTATGTGCCAAATTTATGTAAACTGGGACCTACAGCCAATTAAAAAAAAAATAGACTCAATATATCATTTATCATTATATGGATGATATTTTGATTGCCAGAGAGACAATTCCAAAGACTCAAATGATTCAGAATCTTACTGCCACCTTGCAATGCGGTGGTCTTCAAATTGCCCCTGAAAAGTTTCAAAACACAGAGCCTTGGAAGTATCTGGGATGGGAAATAACAAAAACAACAATTATGCCACAAAAGATACAGTTGCGAGTCCACATAGAAGCACTGAATGATGTTCAAAAGCTTGTTGGAGATCTTAACCGGGTGCGTAATATTTGTGGAACGAATGAATCAAACATTGAAGCAACAGCTACAAAAACAAAAAGGGGGAGAACCCCAGGCTACACCACACAAGAGGATTCAGAAGGCAGTCTATGTACTTAACTTTTTAAGGTTAGCTGAGGGAGACTCCGTTCCGCCAATAAGAAGACACATACAAGGTATGGCAGGAACACTGACAGAGACAAAGCAGAATATATATGTAAAAGTGAAGAATCTAGAAAGAAACCAATGGGAAGGGCCAATGCAATGAATAACATGGGGTTGAGGATATGCTTGTGTCATTACAGGAGAAGGAACGAGGTGGATACCAGCTAAGTGGATCAAACCATGGACAACACCTGCACTCGAACCCTTATCAGCATCCTTGTCATCTGGACTTCCAGAACAGCGACCAAATTGACCCAGATATTGCCAAG
The DNA here is from genome assembly GCA_025345505.1 of Todiramphus chloris collaris. Lineage (NCBI taxonomy): Eukaryota > Metazoa > Chordata > Aves > Coraciiformes > Alcedinidae > Todiramphus > Todiramphus chloris. The sequence continues at coordinate 145,752 of JANVCC010009417.1, forward strand.
ACAAAATGTATAGGTAACATTTGCTAATGAAACATTTATCAGCATGAATGAAACAAGCTTGAAAGCATGGCATAACCAGACATATCCTAATAGAAACTGGCAGATCGTAACAGGGAAATCTCCACAATGGAGTACAACTACCAGTCAAACCACTGGGAGGTCCCTGTTATATTGGAAAGATCTCAATGCTTACACCTTCCTATAGAGATATGCTGAATTGGATCTTGTGGAGTGTCACCAGGCTCAGACAGAAGAGATCACTGTCATACTTTGATGAGTCATGTAAAGATGAGGTCCAATTTTGTGACACTCCCCTTATAGTAGTGACCTCTCTATTTACTCATAATATAGCTGCAGGATAAGCACTGGGTGATTTGAAAAAGTTGAGGTGTTGGGTAATGAAGCAGTTAAATATCACTTCAAAAATATTAACCGAGCTTTTAGTAGATGTAGACAGCATTAAGCACGCTACTTTGCAAAACAGAGCTGTGATGATAGAGCGGACATGACAGGTGACCCTGAACTGACCAACGAGGTATTCCATCCCATATACGTTATTTTTGGTTTAGAGCTGTGGGATACGAAGGGTCTCTGGTTTCTTCTCCCCTCTTGGACTGCTTTGCCAGCTTTGCTTGGCTTGGCTCGGGTCCTCTTTCGGTTCCTTCCTCAGAGCACCCAAGGAGGACTCTGTCTGTTCTGACTTCGATCCTATCTGCGTGTTCCTGAACCCAGTACCAGAATCCAGCTCCTGAACACAGCTCCCATCTGCTGCGGTGCCCAGTCTGGGACTCCTTCGGTGCCTGCACAGCATCAGTGGTGATGGTGATGTAATTACCATCAGGGGGGTTGGGTTCGATACTGGTTTTGTATAGATTTGTATATACTCCATTTTTATAATTATTAATTTCATTTTCATTAAAGCTGTTCTAGTTTCCTTTTCTAATTGCTAAGTCTCTCTCCCTTATTCCCTTTCTCTTTCCCCTCTGGGGAGGGAGGGGGGTTAACAGAGAGCGTCTGTTATAGGTCTAAGGGGCTGCCCTGACCCTAAACCGTGACACTGGGGAATTACAGGATGGATTAAGGATCTGTCAATGCAGGTGATGGTCATTTTAATAATAGTGTTAGTGATGTTAGCTGTAGTACCTTGTATATTGAGGACGATAGGAAGGATGATTGAAAGAGCTATTCAAGGGGTCTGGCTTGTACAAAAACAAAAAGGGGAATTGTGGGATCATTCCTGGAGGAAAACAGGCATGCCTGCTATCAGCAAGACTATGTGGGAATAAATTAGGCCGCAGGCGACGACCTTGAAGTATGCTTGAGAACGGCAAAGGAGGAAGCAAAGCAGTGAAGCAAGAAGATAAAGAAGAAGAAAGTAGAAGATCACCAGGACGAGGGGCGGTGATGGAGACGGTGTAGGATAGACAATTATGTATTAGCTTAGGACGTGTGAACAGCTCATTTATAAACATGTAGAATCAATAGTGAGTGTGCGCGTGATCAGGAAATTTTAGTCTATAAACTAAGTTGCAATTTGACAGTCAATTGGCTTTGCTTTATAACTCTCGTACAGTTGTGCAAGTCCATTATCCTCCCACACCCCTATACTCAGCACCAGTGAGGCTGCACCTCAAATACTGTGTTAAGTTTTGGACCCCCCACTATAAGAAAGACATTGAGGTGCTGAGTGTGTCCAAAGAAGAGCAACAAAGCTGGTGAAGGGTCTAGAGAACAAGTCGTATAAGGAGCAGATGATGGAATTAGGGTTAAAAGGAGGCTGAAGGGAGACCTTATCGCTCTCTACAACTACCTGAAAGGAGGTTGTAGCCAAGTTGGGGGTCAGTCTCTTCTCCCAAGTAACAAGTGATAGGATGAGAGAAAATGGCCTCAAGTTGTACCATGGGAGGTTTAGATTGGATGCAAGGAAAAATTTATTCACTGAAAGAGGTGTCAAGCATTGGAACAGGCTGCTCAGGGAAGCGGTGGAGTCACCATCCCTGGCAGTATTTAAAAGACATATAGATCAGGTGCTTAGGGACATGGTTTAGTGGTGGATTTGTCAGTGTTAGGTTTGTGGTTGGACTCTCTGATCTTAAAGTTCTTTTCCAACCTCAATGATTCTATAAAAACTGAAATAAGACTTCATGTAGTTGCTTACCAAACTTTTTAGCTTTTTAACTTGCAATATTTCACAGATGCCTGACATTGTGTGTACTTTTCTTGAATTCTTGATGGAGATTTTTACGTTGTGTGTCAGAGGTACTGTATAAGCCAAGATTTTTTCCATACTGATTTGCTGTGTAAAGTTTGTTTATACAAAAATATAAAGCCTTACCAGAATAATAGAAGTACCAAAATAAACATTTGGTTTGCTCTTTCACCATGTCCCCAAACCTCTGACCCAAAACCATTTTTATGCCATAAACTGTTTTGTCAATGACATGCGGTTAGAGGTATTACCTAATACTCAGTTCACCTCATTTCTGCTCATTCTACTAATCTCCTGTCTTTACTCCATTTGTCACTTTTTACTTCTGTTCCTCCACAAAATACAACACCGCCCCTTCTAAGATTAATTGATCATCAGTTTAATCCTAATTTGGACCAAGTCAAGTTGTACAGGGACTACTTCTGCATGATTGTTAGTGAAGCGTGTGAAAGCACTTTGATAAATTTTGATTATTTATCAATTACCACCAAATATTGTCCAGAGAAGTGGTGGAGTCTCCTTCTCTGGAGACATTCAAAACCCATCTGGACATGTTCCTGTGCAACCTTCTCTAGGTGAACCTGCCTTGGCAGGGGGGTTGGACTAGATGATCTCCAGCAGTCCCTTCCAACCCCTGCCATTCTGTGATTCTGTGAAATTAAGTAAATGTATTGAATCAGTTTGAGCCTGATTGTTATAATAGAGTTTGAAAATATTGCTATTGGTAATGATTTTCACTAATAGTCTTTTCCAGCTGCAGTTGCTGGGTCATCAGCACAACATCAAAGAATTAATTTTTTCATCACATCAGCTATGTATGCTTCAGTATTCCTTCATTAATCAGTTACATTATGAAGCCACTCCTCCCTAGTGTGTGTTGCTTTGCTCAGAAAGTCTAAACTACTTTGTCATATTTTATGTCAATTACCAGTAATTTTAATATCCTTCCATCAAGGCATCTTGTAATAGCATATGCTACAGTAAGTGTCTTAAAGCTCCTTGAGATGAGTTAGTTATGTTGCAGATAGGGTTGTGTTCCATAATGCTGTCTTGGGAAAGCAAATAACAAAACTACAGGCTAACGAAAAAACATCCCTTGATCTTAATTTCTTATTGCACAGGATAAGTCACTTATTTGAAGGGTGGAGCTGAGCTCATTTTAAATGAATCCGCCAGTATATTTTCCCAAAGTTAATGAAAAAGCATCTCTCTGGAAAATGGAAAAAAAGAATTAGACTCAACACACATTCAACTACTGTATTTTTGAGCTATGTAGCCAGTGACAGTTCAAATGACAAAATTAAATTGCTGTTGTCATTTTATTAAGGGTATCCACTGTGTAAGGAGCTAACTCAAGTGTGAAAAACTATAGAAAAGCCACACAGAGTATTTGTAGCTTCCAAAGAGGATAAAGGAAGCAGTGGCAATGCTTTGTTTTACTTTGCACTGTGACTGCAGGTCTTGTCCAAGGTCACACTTCAGAACTTCAGTAAGTGCGCACCCAGCACTGCTGCAGAATTATAAATGGTCTGGAATAAAGACTGCTGTTCACTGAATTCTATTTCACTAGAAGAATATACTATCACTGAATAAACCAGATTTCTTTATTATGTGCATGAAAACTTTTTTTTTTTAATAGGCATAAGCAAGTCATTATTCAATCTTAGTAAAAGTATTTTAAACCAGAGATAAATATATGGGTTTGTGCAACAGACAACACAAAAAGGTTTTAATTATTACTAAGGTATGTATTTTACATAAAAGTAGTATTTATTTTGCACATTCCTCTTTCACAACTTACCTTGAGGCTACAGAGGCTAAAGAAATGAGGTTCTCATATCCTCCCTTTTTGCTCACCTTCAGACCAGGGCATGCATTGTGCAGAATGCTGATGCTCAAAGACAGCAAGTCAAGAATTTGGAATTTCTTAAAGCATAAACACAATGTTTTAAACTTAATTATTCCAGGCTATTTCCTCTTCTACGCATGTGTATTCTGGGTGAAACATTAGTAATCAAACAGAGTCTCCTTTAGTAATTTATTTAATTAAAAAAAATAAGAAACCCAATTTTCAATGTGATTTACAAGTTTGTATATACTGCATATTCTTGCTAGAGGTTGACATCTACTTTGCTAAGCTCACATGATTGTCACTTCAAAAAAGGCTTACTCATTCTGACCTAAGTCACCTGAGCAGGCAGCAGGCAAGGCAGCAAACAAGACACTCCAAAGGCTCCCACTACTTTCATCACAACCACAGCTTTCAGTTTACAATAAAATAAGAATTTTCTTAACTGATTTTTTTTTTCATTGTCAAAACTGTATATACACCAGCAAGAGAAATATCTAACTTAGGTCCATTCTATATTAAACTTGGTATTGAAAGGGGCATTGGGGATTTATCAAATTCCTTAAAAGGCTGCTTTAGGAATTTGATTCCACATCTGTGACAATTAATTAAACAGAACTAGATCTATTAAGATCTATTAATCTGGTTTCTCGGAGATCCTCTGAGACAGTTCAAGTGCTTTATGGTTTTCATGTGTTGATAGTTTACACTGGTATCATTCTTTAGAAATTATATTTGCCAGGCAAACATACTTCCCATTCTCTCAAATGAGATTGGCCACTATATTTCCCATGGCTCTCTGTCCTTCCTGACATACAGTGTTAACAGCTGCCAGAATTCACGGACATCCACAGCAATGTCTTAAACATATATGTGACGTTAAAGTGACAGATACTTTCCTGGGCCAAAACTTATGAAAATATTTGGAAGGCTTACAGATATTCTTATGATCAAACCAAGATGTCACAGTCTCAGAAAACCCAGATCTTAATTTTTACTGTATACCTAATATCCACCAGTTCCTAATTGGGCCAAGAAGAGTCTTCCTCTAAATTATATTTGCAAACCACTGCCCCACAAAAAGCACCTGTAAGGCTGAACTGTTCTGAAAGCAATCATTACTTTCTTAAACCACCTACAAGATGCTGAAAAGTCTTTGAGAAGTGACTAAAGGAATCTTCTCAGTCCAGTTTTGCTCAAGAAGTCTACAAAAGATCCAAACATTCAAAGTCCAACACGGATCTGTTCTTTTTATTATGCATACTGAATGCATAGAATCGTAGAATTGTCAGAGTCGGAAGGGACCTTAAAGATCATCTAGTTCCAACCCCCCTGCCATGGGCAGGGACACCTCCCACAAGATCAGGTTGCCCAGAGCCCCATCTAGCCTGGTCTTAAAAACTTCCAAGGATGGGGCTTCCACCACCTCTCTGGGCAACCTGTTCCAGTGTCTCACCACCCTCATGGGGAAGAAATTCTTCCTAATGTCTAACCTGAATCGACCTATCTCTAGTTTTACTCCATTCCCTCTAGTCCTATCACTGTCCAACAGCCTAAAAAGTCCCTCCCCAGCTTTCTTGTAGCCCCCTTCAGATACCGGAAGGCCACAATAAGGTCTCCCCAGTGCCTTCTCTTTTCCAGACTGAACAACCCCAGCTCTCTCAGTCTGTCCTCATAGGAGAGGTGCTCCAGCCTTCTGATCATCCTCATGGCCCTTTTCTGGACACGTTCCAGCATGTCCATATCATGGCTCCTATGACTGAAGTGTACAAATGGAGGGGTACAGGCTCTTTAGGAGAGACAGACAAAGGAGAAGAGGGAAGGGGTGTCACCCTCTATGTCAATGACCAGCTGGCATCCATGGAGATGGCCTAGGGATGAATGAGTAGCTGCCCAAAAGCTTATGGGTCAGGGTAAAAGGGAAGGCAGGGGATGGTGATATCATAGTGGGGGTATGCTACAGGCCACCTGACCAAGAAGACTGAGTGGATGAGGCCCTCTATAGACAGATAGAAGCAGCTTTGTGTTCACAAGCTCTGGTCTTCATGGGGGATTTCAACCACCCTGCTATCTGTTGGAATGACAGCACAGCAGGACACCAGAAATCCATGAGGTTCTTTGAGTATGTAGATGTCTGTCGCTGTTTATGCCGGGAGCGGAGAGATGCAGCAACATATAAATTCAGCAAGAGCAGGCAAAAGAAGCAACTTTATTAATTTACAACCCCATTTTTATACCCCAGCCCCATAGGGCGATTGGTCAGTGATCACCCATCTCCTAGGGTGATTGGCTAAAGTCCTACAGCACCTATTTCAAAATATTTTTCCAATGTACCATAAACAGAACTTATCAAAACACCATGTGTTAGTCTAGTTTACAAAACCGTCCTACTGTTTCTCATAACACGTGTGAGAAAGGCAGGATTCTCACCGAATATTGTGAGAACCTAGGAAAATTCCTCTGCTAGCAGCTTTTCAGCATCCACAGATGTCAGTTTCCTTCTACAAGTAGTAGAGGAACCAACAAGAAATGGTGCTATGCTAGACCTTTTTCTCACCAACATGGAAGGGCTGGTGGGTAATGTGATGGTCAAGGGCAGCCTTGACTGCAGTACCACGAAATGGTGGAATTGAAGATCCTTAAGGCAACAAGAAGAGTGCACAGCCAGCTCACTACCCTGAACTTCAGGAGAGCAGACATTGACCTCTTCAGGGATCTGCTTGGTAGACTACCATGGGATAAAGCCTTGTCAAGGAGATTGTCAAAAGAAAGACAGTCAATATTCAAGGACCACATCCTCCAAGCCCAGGAGCAATGTGTTCCAAAAAAGAGGAAGGCAGACAAGAATGCCAGGAGGCCTACATGGATGATTGAGATGCTCCTGAACACACTTAGATGCAAAAACGAAGTCTAGAGAGAGTGAAAACAAGGACAGGTATCCTGGGAGGAATGCAAAGAAGTTGTCCAACCAGCCAGGGATCAGGTTAGGAAAGCTAAAGCCCAGACAGAATTAAATCTGGCCAGGGACATCAAGGGTAACAATAGAAACTTCTACAGGTACGTCAGTGATAAAAGGAAGGCTAGGGAAGTCATGGGGCCTCTCTGGAAGTAAACAGGAGACCTGGTCACAAAGGATATAGAGAAGGATGAGGTACTCAAAGACTTCTTTGCCTCAGTCTTCACTGGCAAGTGCTCTAGCCACACCGGCCAACTTGCAGAAGGCAAAGGCAGGGACTGAGAGAAGAAAAATCCACCCACTGTAAGTGAAGATCAGGTTTGAGACCATCTAAATAACCTGAAGGTGTACAAGTCCATGGGACCAGACAAGATCTATCCACAGGTCCCGAGGGAACTGGCAGATGAAGTTGCTAAGCCACTTTCTATCATGGAGTCATGGAGGTCTGGTGAAGTTCCTACTAACTGGAAAAGGGGAAACATAACCCCCATTTTCAGAAAGGGACAAAAAGGAAGACCTGGGAATCATAAAATCATTAAGTTTGGAAAAGATCTCCAGGATCATCGAGTCCAACCATCAACCCAACGCTACCATGACCACTAAACCATGTCTGGAAGTGCCATGTCTACATATTTTTTGAACGCCTCCAGGGATGGTGACTCTGCCACTTCCTTGGGCAGCCTGTTCCAATGCCTCACCACTCTTTCAGTAAAAGACATTTTTCCTAATATCCAATCTAAACCTCCCCTGGCACAATTTAAGCCCATTTCCTCTCATCCTATCGCTTGTTACTTGGGAGAAGAGACCAACGTCCATATCACTACAACCTCCTTTCAGGTAGTTGTATAGAGCAATAAGGTCTCCCCCTAGCCTCCTCTTCTCCACACTGAACAATCCCGGGTCCCTCAGCTGCTCCTCATAAGACATGTTCTCCAGACCCCTCACCAGCTTTGTTGCCCTTCTCTGGACAAGCTCCAGCACCTCAATGTCTTTCCTATACTGCAAAGCCCAAAACTGAATATATTCAGTACTCAAGCTGCAGCCTCACCAGGGCCGAGTACAGGGGCACAACCACTTCCCTAGTCCTGCTGGACACACGATTTCTGATACAGGACAGGATGCTATTGGCCTTCTTGGCCATCTGGGCACACCGCTGGCTCATATTCAGCCATATGTCAACCAACACCTCTAGGTCCTTTTCTTTCAGGCAGCTTTCCAGCCACTTGTCCCCAAGCCTGTAGCATTGCCTGAGGTTGTTGTGACCCAAATGCAGGACCCAGCACTTGGACTTGTTGAACCTCATACAATTGGTCTCAGCCCATCAATCCAACCTCTCCAGGTACCTCTGGAGAGCATTCCTACCCTCAAGCAGATCAACACTCCCACTCCACTCGGTGTCATTTTCAAGCTTACTGAGGGGGATCCCCTCATCCAGATCATTGATATTAAACAAGATATTAAACAAGGCCGCTTATGACTGGCCACCAAGTGGATTTAACTTTGTTCACAACTCTCTGGGCTCTGCCATCCAGTTTTTAACCCAGCAAAGAGTACACCTGTCCAAGCCATGAGCAGACAGTTTCTCTAGCAGAATGCTGTGGGAGACTGTGTCAAAGGCTTTAATGAAGTCTAAATGAAAAACATCCACAGCCTTTCCCTCATGTACTAGGCATGTCACCTGGTCATAGAAGGAGATCAGGTTGGTCAAGCTGGACACGCCCTTCATGGACCCATGATGGCTGGGCCTGATTCCCTGGTTGTCTTGTACGTACCATGTGAGTACACTCAAGATGAACCATTCCATAATCTTCCCTGATACTGAGGTAAGGCTGACAGGCATGTAGTTCCCTGGATCCTCCTTCCAGACCTTCTTGTAGATATCCCTCAGCACTCTCATGTGGATCCCATTCAGCCCCATAGACTTGAATAGTCTAGGTGGCACAGGAGGTCATTAACTGCTTCTTCCTGGATTATGGGGGGTTTATTCTGCTCTCCATCACGGACTTCCAGCTCAGGGGGCTGAATATCCAGAGGATAACTAGTCTGACTGTTAAAAACTGAAGCAATGAAGACATTAAGTACCTCAGCCTTATCCACAGCAGTTAATGACCTCCTGTGCCACCTAGACTATTCAAGTCTAT
>JANVCC010009417.1:155006-182723 GCA_025345505.1 Todiramphus chloris collaris
TCCCCCCCCCCCCCCCCCCCCCCCATCCAGTAGTCTGTGGTGATTCTCCTTGTCTCTCTTTTTGTTGTTAATGTAGTTGTAAAAAAACTTTTTTATTATCCCTTACAGGAGTGGCCATCTTGAGTTCTAGATGGATTTTTGCCTTTCTGTTGTTCTCTCTACATGACCTCACTAGATCCCTGTACTCTTCTTGGGTTGCCTGCCCCTTCTACCAAAGGTGGCAAACTCCTTACCCCTGAATCCCAGCAAAAGCTCCCTGTTCAGCCAGGCCGGTCATCTTCCCTGCCAGTTCATCTTGCAACACATGGGGACAGCCTGCTCCTGTACCTTTAAGACTTCCTTCTTGAAGTATGTCCAGCCTTCCTGGACCCCTTTGCCCTTCAGGACTGTCTCCCAAGGGATTCTCTCAACCAGTGTCATGAACAGGCCAAATCCTGACCTCTGGAAGTCCATGGTAGTAGTTTTGCTGACACACCTTCACCAAGAATCGAGAACTCTACCATTTCATGGTCGCTAAGCCCAAAAAGGCCTCTGACCACCACATCACCCACCAGTCCTTCTCTGTAAACAGCAGGTCTAGTGAAGCACCACTCCTGGAAGGCTCGCTCACCAGCTGTGTCAGGAAGTTTTATTCCACAGATTCCAGGAACCTCCCTAGACTGGTTCCTCTCTGCTGTGTTGTATTTCCAGTAGATGTCCAACAAATTCAAGTCCCCCACAAGAACAAGGGCTGGTGACTTTGAGACTTCTGCCAGCCACTTGTAAAATGCTCTATCTGCCTCTTTATCCTGGTTGGGTAGTCTATAACAGACTCCCAACAGGATATCTGCTTTGTTGGCCTTCCCCCTTATCCTAACCCATAAGAACTTGACCTTACTATCAAAGTCGCTGAGCTCTATACAAAACACCCCCTAACATACAGGGCCACCCCACTGCCTCTTTCCCTGCCTATCCCTTCTGAAGAGCTTCTAGACATCCATTGCAGCACTACAGTCGTGAGTCATCCCACCATGTTTCTTTGATGGTGACTACGTCATAGCTATCCTGCTGCACAATGGCTTCCAGCTCCTCCTGTTTGTTGCCCATGCTGTGTGTATTGATGTAGATGCACTTCAGATGTGCTGTCGATTTCACCCCCAACACTGGTGTGTCGCCCATTGGCCATCTTTAGTGAGTTTGGTTTTATCCCCTTCCCCCTTTGAACCTAGTTTTAAGTCCTCTCAATGACACTGCCAACTCATAATCGAGAATCCTTTTCTTTCTTTGAGACAGCTGAACTCTGTCACCAGCAGGCCCAGTGCCCTGTAAACCTCCCCATGATCAAAGAAACCAAAATTCCGCTGGTGGCATCAGCCTCTGAGCCACGTGTTCATCGGGTGTGTTTTCCTGTTCCTTTCAGTATTCTTCCCCGCCACTGAAGGGATTGATGAAAACACTACCTGTGCTCCTAATCCTTCAACCAATCTCCCCAGTGCTCTGAAGCCTTTTTTAATCACTTTTGGCCTTCTGTCCACAACCTCATCACTGCCAACCTGTATAACCAGTAGCGGGTAATAATCAGAGGGCCATACCAGACCAGGAAGTTTCCTGATGATGTCTCTAACCCAGGCCCCAGGGAGGCAGCAGACTTCCTTGTGGAATGGATCTGGTCAGCATACAGGGCCTTCAGAAGGGAATCGCCTATAATAATTACCCTCCTTTTTTTCTGGACACAAGCAGTCCTAATGTGTGGGGCTGATAGACTCACTCTAGGCAACCTCCTCGGATGGGCCTTCATCTACGTCCTCATTTGCATAGCCCTCAAGTTCCTGAGCCCCATACCTGTTGCGTAAGGGCAACTGGGAAGGTTTGCCTGCCTCCCCAAGCAGGGACCTGTTTCCATTCCCCCATGTCTCTTAGGTCCCCTCCTTCTGCCTGGTGGCAAGAGGGGAGGTGATCTTCTGCTTCTTTTGGAGCCTCCAACTGCTGCCATTGACTCAGGGTGTGGCTCCTCCAATCTATCTCCCTCTCACACTCCCTGATCCTCCCTAACCTTTCCAAGTCCTCTTTCATCTCTGACACAAGGCTGAGCAGATCATTCACCTGGTCACACCACACATGAGCATTATCTCTGCTGCCCTCTGGTATGAACGACAGGCTCAGGCACTCCCTGCTGGATACCTGGCCAGTTGAATGTTTCTGTGGGACCTCCATACTGTCTTCACATTCCTTCTGGCCACTGCTTTCAGCTGAATGGTGGCCACAGCTAGATCCTCTTCCGAGAGGACAATGACCCCTAGTTGAGTTCACCGCCTGAACCAGAAGGGGGACCAGTTACCATCAATTGAACTTACCTCTTGCACTTGCAGAGCTTTCACAACCCTGCCCCTGTGTTATGTGCAAACTGCCAAATAGAATCATAGAATGCACTGAGTTGGAATGGACCTTTAAAGGTCATCTAGTCCAACCCCCCTGCAGTAAGCACAGACATCCTCAACTAGATCAGGTTGCTCAGAGCCACATCAAGCCTGACCTTGAAAGTCTAAAGGGATGGGGCCTCTACCACCTCCCTGGGAAACCTGTTCCAGTGTTCCACCACTCTCATAGTAAAGAACTTCTTCCTAATGTCCAATCTAAATCTACCCCATTCTCTGGTATAAAACCATTACCCCTCATCCTATCACTACATGCCCTTGTAAACAGGCCCTCCTCAGCTTTCCTGTAAGCCCCCTTCAGGTACTAGAAGACTGCTATAAGGTCTTCCCAGAGCCTTCTCTTCTTCAGGCTGAACAACCCCAACAGTCTCAGCCTGTCTTTGTAGGAGAGGTACTCCAGCCCTCTGATCATTATTGTGGTCCTCCTCTGGTCCCACTCCATTAGGTCCATGTCCTTCTTGTGTTGACGACTCCAGAGCTAGACACAGTACTCCAGGTCAGGTCTCACCACAGCAGAGTAGCAGAATCATCTCTCTTGATCTGCTGGCCATGCTCCTTTTTATGCAGCCCAGGATATGCTTGGCCTTCTGGGAAGTGTCCCTATACTATTCCCAAGATACCTGTCTCAGCTTTCACTGACTGTGCAGTTCCTTCTTGCCTTTTAGTTTGATCAGCACATCTCGACTCAACCATGCTGGTCTCTTCCCTTGTTTCAATTCTTACACCTGGGGATTGAGAGCTCTTGCGCTCTATAGAAAGCTTCCTTGAAGATCTGCCAGTTCTGTTCCCTTGTCCCTGAGGACCATTTCCCAGGGGGTACTGTTAACTAACTCCTTGAAGAGCTAGAAGTTTGATTTCCTAAATTTCGGGGACCTGACTATGCTCTTTGTCTGACACGTATCTCTTAGGACTGTGAACTTCACCAGTGTGTGATCACTGTAGCCCAGGCTGCCTCCCATCTTGATGTCACTGATGAGCTCACCTACTCTGGTGACCATCAGATCCAGTATTGCATCCTCTTGGGCAGGGCTGTTTATTTCCTGTCTTAAGAAGTTATCGTCAAGATACTCCAGGAGTCTCCTAGATTGCCTACAGCTCTCTGTTACTTTTCCAGCAGATGTCAGGGTGGTTGAAATCCCCCAGCAGGATGAGCCCCTGTGAGCACAATGCCTCCTGTAGCTGGAGTAACAAAGCTTCATCAGTAGGCTGACCTTTGATCAGGCAGCCTGTAGCAGACACCAAACACAAGGTTCCCCTTGTTACCTCAGTCTCTAATTCCTACCCGTAAGCTTTTGAATTGCTCATGGCTATTCTGTAAGGACATCTCTTCACACTCTAACCATTTCTTAATATAGAGGGCAACACCTCCACCCCTCCTTCCTCTCTTGTCCCTTCTGAACAGCTTGTAGCCATCAATAGCCACACTCCAGTCATAAGATTCATCCCACCAAGTTTCAGTAATGGCCACTATGTCATAGCTTTCAGCTCCTCCTGTTTGTTGCCCATGCTGCGTACATTCATGTAGAGGCACTTCAGCTGGGCTGTCAGCCATGTCACCTTCTTAGAGAAACACCCCTTAATTCCTTTGATGTTTCCCTGTTGGCTCCTACTACCTCAGGAGACCCTGGCTCATCTCTATAAGACTTTGACTGTGCTTCAATGTCCCCAGCATGCCTCAGGGCAACAAGTTCAAGGCTCTTACTATCACCCCATCCCTCTATGATCCTGATGTCCACCTGTTTGCAACACATGCAGCAGTTCTCATAACTGCCACTTATTACCAGCAAAAGGTTCTGGCACTCCCTGTAGCCTGTGACCTGGACAGCTATATGTTTCCATGGGAGCTCCATCTGGGTTCCCACATCCACTCTGGCAAGTGTCGAAAGCTTGACCTTCTGCCAGGTGCAGACCACAGCTGAGCTCCTTCCAAGAGAGTGATGACCACCAATAGGACTCACCTGTTGAGCTGGCAGAGCTCCTGTTCCTTCTCATGTGCTTTTCCCTGCACCCTGCTTCTCCACGCTGGCTGACACCATGCACTGTTTGCCCACTCTCTGCTCTGTGCGCAACAACCAGTCAGGGATGCAGGGCCCTTCCTGCATGCTCTCCCACACGCTGTGCTCGCTGCACTCCTGGGTGCTTACTGCTCTCCTGGGTGCTCCTCAGGGGTCGCTGCTGCTGCTGCTTCTCTCTGTGTGGACTGAGAAACTACAGGCCAGTCAGTCTCACCTCTGTGCCTAGCAAGATCATGGAGCAGATCCTCCTGAACACTCTGCTAACATAGAAAACAAGGAGGTGATTGGTGGCAATCAACATGGCTTCACCAAGGGCAAATCCTGCCTGACAAATTTGGTGGCCTGTGTACAGCATCAGTGGATAAGGGAAGAGCAACTGATGTCATCTACCTGGACTTCTGCAAAGTGTTCAACACTGTCCCACACAACATCCTGGTCTCTAAATTGGAGACATGGATTTGACGGATGGACCACTCAGTGGATAAGGAATTGGCTGGATGGTCGCACTCAAAGAGTTGCAGTCAATGGCTCAATGTCCAAGTGGAGATGAGTGACATTCCTCAGGGATTGGTACTGGAACCAGTGCTATTTAACATCTTTGTTGGTGACATGGACATTGGGATCGAGTACACCCTCAGCAAGTTTGTGGACGACACCAAGCTGCGTGGTGCAGTCAACATGCTGGAGGAAAGGGATGCCATCCAGAGGAACCTGGACAGGCTTGAGAAATGGGCCCATGCCAACCTCATGAAGTTCAACAAGGCCAAGTACAAGGTCCTGTATCTGGGTTGGAGCAATCCCAAGCATAAATACAGTCTGGGATGGGTATGGACAGAAAGCAGTCCTAAGGAGAATGACTTGGCTCATCTTGAGCTTTTCATCAACCAGCACCCCCAATAGTGTGTGAGTGCAGCCCAGAAAGCCAACCGTATCCTGGGCTGCATCAAAAGAAGCATGGCCAACAGGTCAAGGGAGGTGATTGTCCCCCTCTACTCCACTCTCATGAGACCCCCACCTAGAGTACTGCGTCTAGCTCTGGAGGCCCCCAACACAAGAACTCCAGTCATGTTGGGTTAGGTCCAGAGGAGGGCCACAAAGATGATCAGAGGGCTGGAACACCTCTCCTACAAGGACAGGCTGAGACAGTTGGGGTTGTTCAGCCTGGAGAAAAGGCGGCTCTGGAGAGACCTTATTGTGACCTTCCAGTATTTGAAGGGGGACTACAAGAAAGCTGGGGAGGAACTTTTTACAAGGACTTGTAGCGGCAGGACAAGGGGTAATGGCTTTAAACTGAAAGAGGGTAGATTTTCATTAGATGCAAGGAAGAAATTCTTCACTCTGAGGGAGGTGAGCCATTGGAACAGGTTGCCCAGAGAACCTGTGGATGCCCCTTCCTGGAAGTGTTCATGGTCAGGTCGGATTTGTCTTTGAGTAACCTGAAATAGTGGAAGGTGTCCTTGTTCATGGCAGGGGGATTGTAACTAGACGATCTTTAATTTTGCTTCCAACCCAAACCATTCTATGATGATTCTAACCTGCTTAACCATGGTCTTCACAAGGGGATGCAGGGGAATCTCTGCTCTGGCACCTGGAACACCTCCTGCCCCTCCTTCACTGATCTTAGAATCATAGAGTCGTTTAGGTTGGAAAAGACCCTTAAGGTCATCGATTCCAACTGTTAACCCAGCACTGCCAAGTTCACCACTAAACCATGTCACTAAGCACTGCATCTACACATCTTTTAAATACCTACAAGGATGGTGACTCTACCACTTCCCTAGGCAGCCTGTTCCAATGCTTAACAACCCTTTTTGTGAAGAATTTTTTCCTAATGTTCAATCTAAATCTCCCCTGGAGTAACTTGAGGCCATTTCCTCTTGTCCTATCACTTGGTACTTGGAAGAAGAGACCAATACCCACATCACCAAACCTCCTTTCAGGTAGTTGTAGAGAGCAATAATGTCTCTACTCAGCCTCCTTTTCTTCAGACTAAACAACTGCTGTTCCCTCAGCAGCTCCTCATAACACTTGTTCTCTAGACCAGCTTTGTTACCCTTCTTTGGACACATTCCAGCACATCAATGTCTTTCTTGTAGTAAGGGGCCAAAAACTAAATACACTATTTGAGGTGCAGCCTTGACAGTGCCAAGTACAGAGAGACAATCACTTCCCTAGTCCTGCTGGCCACACTATTTCTGAAAGTTGTATTTAGTATGACATTGGTTTCTCAAGGGACTTCACTGCTAGTCTGCTTAGGGTGAAGAGCTGCAAGTGGTTTAGGCTCTTCTAACTTCTGGCTGTTGCTTAAAAAGATCCAAATTTCCCTCCTTTCTTATTCCCCATAGGTACATATGTTCCTACCCTGGTCCTTTTACATCAACCTCATCATCTTCTGTAATCACATCATTAGTGGTAGCAAGTAGACCTACCTCACTGATCAGTGGATCATAGGAAGGGCACATGGTTTATCTTAAAGTTGACAGATTTTAAAAGTATACACAATGTGAGGTTTTTTTGAATGTATAATGAAATTAAGATCCTCTCTATTAGGTAGACAAAAATTCCACTTTTATGAGCTGGTGTCACAGGCAGGAACTAATACTAGATGCCTAGAATAAAAATAGTAAAATGGTACAAGGACAGCGCAAGCACATACTGAAAAAGAGGGGAACTTATACATTTTGCTATTGAATATCTTCACTACTCAAAGGACACAAATCTCTTTAAAAATAATGTTATTGCTGGATTAGGATTCATCAGAAGCATACCGAAAACCCAAAGCTGAGAGGATGTATTGACTAGATAATGAAATAGCTATGCTAACTTAGGTCAAACCTAAAAATCCATAATAGTACAACTGTACATGGCACAGCTTTTTTATTACAGTAAAATTAATTCCATGTATAAATATTATGTACAATTATAGCACAAGTAACTAAAAATTTGCAGTAACATTAGTGATGTGGAAATCATTACCTTCAGTGCTTAAAATATCAGGCCTCAAATCTGCAATTACTTATGCACATTCTTGGTTTCACTGAGGCTACATAAGCACACATGCATTACAGACTGGGGCCTAAGAGAAACAGTCAATGAAAGAAGGAGAAAAGAAATACAATACTTGACAGAGTTATCACCAGCACACAGTCATCATCTTCACTTTGTTTTGGAGAAAAAGCATAGCATCTACTTCTCTCTCCCAAAACCTGGGGATAACCGATTGGAAGTGTTAAAATAATGATCAAAACTAGATAGAATTAAAGTCATATTACATATCTAGGCAATTCACAATGCATCAGGAAAGAGACTGAATACAGTTTAAAGAAAATATGATGGACCTCCTAAATGAGCTCTATACCTATATGATGCATATAATTTAATAATACTTAACTCAAAGTCATGACAGGATGGATTAGGGTTGCTAGTGCAGTATCATCTATATACAAAGTACTACAATAAGTTTAATATAATAATTTAGTTTTTTCCATAGAGACACATTCTAATTCATGCAAAATTATTATCTGCAACTTTCATCCACATAGTCGAATATGTGGCTCCATGCCATAGGTACAAATGACATGAAAAAAAAATGGACAATAAAACCCAAGACAATAGTACTTCACACATGTGTAAGGGCATCAAACTAAGGTTGAAAAGCAACTCTAACTACAGTATTTACAAACGTTTGAAAGGCTGCTGAAAGAATGTAAGGTTGCAAAGACAGTTTTGCCTATGTACTTGCCCAAATTAAAAAAAAAAAAAAAAAATTCTTCCTCCTTAACATGGCATCACTACTGACACCTATAGTGATAAATCTGGTTGATGTGTGACATAGTTCTGCCAATTAAGATGATGACACCAATAGATTACTATGGTCAATGCATGTTAGGGTTTTGGGGAGTTATTCTGTTTTCCTTCTTGTCTTAAAGAATTTTTCCATACTTGTTTGTCAGGAAGGTTAATGGCCGTACTTAAGAGGGACAAAAGGACCTGGCCACAGGGGGAGGGGTCCAGCCTGCCGAGTAAAGGGGGTTGGGTGGAGCCCCTGGGGCTCTCTCTCTTGGTTTTGCTCCCTGCATTCGAGGAGGAGAAGCTGCCCTCGTGTTGCGGAGAACTCACCCCTGCTGCATCTCCTGCTCTCCCTGCTGCCTACCAAGGATCCTCTGGACTCCGGGATCAGCTTGGAGAGAATTCGTCCCTGCTTCACCCCCTGCTTTTCCTCCTACCCCTGCTGTCTCCCGAGGACCCTGCTGGACACCGGGATCGGCTGCCCAGGCGGGTTCGTGACGTGGGCTTTCCGTCGGCCATTGCCACGTGGGGACTGAGCTGGCTCCGGAGCGGCGGGGAGACCATCGCGCCCTCCCTGCTCCCCGGGAGCCCCGAGAGGTTGGGACTGGGTTCCCTGTGCTGTTTTCCTGTTACTACCGTAGTTATTGTTGTTTGTTTGCCTTGTTATATATATATTTAGTAAAGAACTGTTATTCCTACTCCTGATATCTTTGCCTGAAAGCCCCTTAATTTCAAAATTCTAAGCATTCGGAGGGGAGGGGGTTGCATTTCCATTCCAAGGGGGGCTCCTGCCTTCCTTGGCAGACACCTGTCTTTCAAACCAAGACAATGCACAAGACAGTTTTACCTCAGGAGGCAGAAGATAATTGTAAAAATAAAATCAATGAGATGCCAGAATCATGTATTTCACTAGAGTCTTTTCTGTTTTTTAGAAGAGGTAATGGAATGGAGGAAGGAATGTGAAGGGAGCAATCTTTGAGGTCTGACCATTACTAATTTAAATTTGTGATATGCTTCTATAAAGTAAACAGTGTTTAGGTCTGCTCAAAAGGTAAAATGAAATCAAAATAATTAAAAGAAAAAAAAACCAAACAAAAAACACTATGCAATTTTCACAGCAACCACTATGCTCTTCTCACAGCTTGCTTTGTTTTGTTTAAAAAAAATCTGTGTGGGTACTGTTTGGTATTCCTGAAGTTTAATAGAAAGAATGCACTGAAAAACACAGGGAAATAGGAATACCTTAAAACAAGTAGTTTTGTGTCTGGAGACTAGAGTCAACTTGCAATTACCCTTAAAATAATTATCTGGGTTGGTGACTATGTATGCCACAGATGTTAATTCAGATAGCACTGTGCAAATGCAGGTGCACGCTTTTCTCAACTAGTTCACATAAAGCAGTTTTTATGCAGGATAGAGACTAAGTAAGTCTAAAAGACTGAAGCAGTCTCCAACCACAGGGCCAACTCAGAATGTTCTGCATCTGATCCTCATGCCAGGAGCGCTACAGAAGGTGCTTAAGACACATCCAAGTAGCTGTTGACCACAACAACCACATTTGGCTAGCATTAAACCCAAGTTTACAGGCTAGGCTGTTAAGACTCCATGACTGAGCTGATGACAAGCCTAGACAACAGCTGCACAATGCTCCTGCACTCTGAGATGAGTTATTTAATTTGGATACAAAGTCAGCTTGTATCTGACAGTGCATGCAATATATTCACCCCACCTGAATCCCTGCATTCTTGGATGTGCAGTGTAAACATTAAATAGCTTTATCATGCTGCCTTGGTATAGCTGAGCAGCTCTGCAGATCATTCCTCAATACTAATATAGGATATCCCAGCCCTTCCCACTGATTAAACTAACAAGCAGTTGTTCCATACAATCTTCTAATTATAATGAGAATAAAGGAGACATGAGTTTCTTATTGATGGTAAGAATCAGGACTGGTGCCCATGGCTAATCAGAAATAAGCAAAAAAGTAACCATAATTCGTATGGTGGAGAAAGAGATTAAGAAAATCTGTGATTTATACCAGAAATAGCAAGTTTCTTGAGTAAACAAGAAAATTAACTAGTTTTGTACTCACCCCCACCAGGTTCATGACATAAAATTCTATAATCAAGGCTTGTAGATTTGTAATTATGGTAAGTCAGCTACATTTAAACAAGAGCATTAAAAGATTGTTAAACTAACACAATTGCAACGTTAATTGTCTTAGTCTCACTGGTGCAACTTCTATTTAATAAGATAGAAACTATGCACAAATGTCAATTATATTTTCACATGTCCCAAATTACCTTGCTTGCAGTAGTTTTTTAAACTTTTGCCAACCTGAAATAAGATAGTATTTTTAATGGGCTTGTTTGGGTTTTTTTCCCCCTAATCGATTCCCTCACTATCCAGCAGGTTGTCTCAGTTTGGATTTACGAAGAGTGAGACTATTTAGAATCACAGAATCATAGAATATCTCGAGTTCAAAGGGACCTATAAGGATCACAGAATCATGGAACGATAGGGACTGGAAAGAATCTCTGGAGATCATCTAGTCCAATCCCCCTGCCAAGACAGATTCACCTAAAGAAGGTTGCACAGAAATGCACCCAAGTCTCCAGAGGCAGAGACTCTACCACCTTTCTGGGCAGCCTGTTCCAGTGCTCCATCATCCTCACAGTAAAGAAGTTCCTCCTCATGTTTAGATGGAACTTCCTATGTTCAAGTTTGTCCCCATTACCTTTTGTCCTGTTACTGGGCACCACTGAAAAGACTGGTCCCATCCTCCTGACACCCATCTTTTAAGCATTGATAAGATTCCCCCCCTCAGTCTTCTTTTCTCCAGACAAAAAAGACCCAGGTCCTTTAGCCTTTCCTCATCAGAGAGATGTTCTAGTCCCCTAATAATATTCGTAGCCCTTTACTGTACCCTCTCCAGCAGTTCCCTGTCCTTATTGAACCGTGGAACCCATAACTGGACACAGTACTCCAGATGTGGCCTCACTAGGGCAGAGTAGAGGGCGAGGAGAACCTCCCTCGACCTGCTTGCCACACTCTTCTTGATGCCTTCAGGATACCATTCGCCTTCTTGGCCACAAGGGCAGATTTCTGGCTCATGGTCATCCTCTTGTCCACCAGGACTCCCAGGTCTTTATCCACAGAGCTCAGCCCCCTAACCTGTACTGATATATGGGGTTATTCCTCCCTAAGTGCAGTACCCTACACTTACCCTTTTTTAATTTCATAAAGTTTCTCTCAGACCAACTCTCCAGCCTGTCCAGGCTGCCACTCCTCCCAGTTTAGTATCATCAGCAAACTTGCTGAGGGTACACTCTATCCCTTCATCCAAGTCACAGATGAATATATCAAACAGGACTGAACCCAGTACTGACCCCTGGGGAATACCACGTGTTACAGGCCTCCAACTAGACTCTTCCACTAATCACAACCCTCTGAGCTCTATCTTTCAGCCAGTTTTCAATCTACCCCACTGCCTATTCATCTAACCCACACTTCCTAAGCTTGCCTATGAGGATGCTGTGGGAGACAGTTTCAAAAGCCTTGCTGAAGTCAAGGAAGACAACATTCACTTACCTCCCCTCATCTATCCATCCAGTCATGCCTTCATAGAAGGCTATCAGATTAGTCAGACGTGACTTCCCTTTGGTGAATCCATGCTGACTACTTCTGATAACCCTCTTTTCCTCCACATGCTTTGAGATGACACCCAGAATGATCTGTTCCATCACCTTGCCAGGGATGGAGGTGAGGCTGACTGATCTGTAGTTTCCCGGGTCTTCCTTCTTACCCTTTTTGAAGACTGGAGTGACACTGGCTTTCCTCCAGTCCTCAGGCACCTTGCCTGTTCACCAGGACCTTTCAAAGATGATGGAGAGTGGCCCAGCAATGACTTCTGCCAGCTTCCTTAGCACTCACAGGTGCATCTTGTCATTGATCAAGTCCAACTCCTTGCTCCTTGCAGGACTACCTAAAACCGAACTATATGACTAAGAGTGTTGTCCAGATGCTCCTTGAGCTCTGACAAGCTTGGTACAGTGAGCACTTCACTGGGGAGCCTGTTACAGTGACTGACCACTCTCTCAACAAAAAACCTTTTCCTAATGTCCAATCTGAATTTCCCCTGAGGCAGCTTCATACCATTTTCCACATGTCTTATTGCTGGTCACCAGAGAGAAGAGATCAGCACATCTCCCTTCACTGCCCCCCCTTGAGGAAGTTGTAAACTGCAATGAGGTCACCTTCTCTTATCCAAGCTGAACAAACCAAGTGATCTCAGCAACTCCTCATAAGTCCTCGAGACCTTTCACCATCTTGGTCACACTTCTCTGGACACACTAATAGTTTTATGTCCTTCTTATATTTAGTCACTCAAAACTGCACACAGTACTCAAAGTGAGGCCACACCAGTGCAGTGTTGTGGTGGGTTGCCCTTGGCTGGGTGCCAAGTGCCCACCAAGTCAGCTGTCCCAGTTTTGTCCCCTCCAAAGATCTTGTCCACCCATCCCACTGCAGGTGGGGAATGTTGAAAAAAACAGCCTTGGAGCTGTGCGAGACCTGCTTAGCAGTAGCCACAACACGGATGTTTCTAGCTCTCAATACAAATCACAGTACTATGAGGGATGCTATGGGCAAATTTATCTCCATCTCAGTCGGACCCAATACAAGTGTAGAGGGGAACAATCACCTCCCTTGACTGGCTAGCTATGCTGTGCTTGATGCACCCCAGGACATGGTTGGCCCTTTTGTCTTCCAGGGAACACTGTTGACTCATATTCAACTTGCCATCAAACCAAACCCCCAGATCTCTTTCTGCAGAGCTGCTCTCCAGTCTCTTGTCCCCCAGTTTGTACGTATAACCAGGATTACCCTATCCCAGGTGCAAAATCTGGCACTTGCTCTTGTTAAATTTCATATGGTTGGTGATTACCCAGCTCTCTAGTCTATCCAGATATCTCTGTAAGTCCTCTCTACCCTCGAGGGAGTCCACAGCTCCTCCTAGTTTAGTATCACTGGCAAATTTACTTCGTGTACATTTGATTACTGTGTTCAAATCATTTATAGAAACATTAAAGAGCACTGGCCCCAAAATTGAACCCCAGGGAACCACACTGGTGACTGGCTGCCAGTCTGAGGTAACCCCACTTACTATAATACTTTGAGCCTGTCAGCCAACTGCTCACCCAACACCTCAAACAACAGCTAGACTTGTCTAGCTGTATGCTGGACATTTTGTCCAGAAGGATACTGTGAATGACAGTACCGAAAGTTTTGCTAAAATCCAAATAAGCCACATCTACTGGCTTCCCTTGGTCAACTACATGGGTGACCTTGCGTAGTGGGTCTGGTTGAGCTGCTATTCCCCATACAGTCCTCATGCTGCAGTACTGGGAGCTGGAAGGTGTTGATAACACACCCGTGTTATGACTGCCAGGGCTCACACTGCACCAAAGGCTGGGGGGGGGGTGGGGGGGTGCAAGATCGGAGAGGGGATACAGGGGATACAGCCGACCTGAGCTGACCAGTGGGATATTCCATACCATACGACGTCAGCTCAACCATAAAGGAAGAGGGCAGGAGGAGGATGGGGGGGCATTCTGCTTTGTCCTCCAAGTGGCTGCTACATGTGCTACGTGTTCCTGGAGCCCTGCTTCCTGGACTCGGCCCGACATTTCCTGCGGACGGGAAGTAAAGAATAACATCTTATCTATCATAACCCACAGCTCTTTTCATCTTATTCTCTCCTTGCGTGCTGTGCTGAGGGGGGTTGGGGGGAGTGATAGAAGGGCTTGGTGGGAACCTGCTGCTGTGCCAGGGTCAACCCAGCACAGTTCCATTTTGGCTCCCGACGTGGGTCATGAACAGCTGCTTGCTTGCTTTAGATAGTGGTAACAAACTCCTGTGCAGGCCACAGAGTTTGCTGGCGCTACTTTTCTAGGGTTTTGTTAACATGTTTACCAAAACACTTTCTCTTTGCTTTGATTCTGCATTGATAGCCTCAATGTGCTGGGGAAGCTTCTGTCTCAGGAGGATGAAGGGACTCGGGAGCACCCTGGCACAAACAGTACCAATGTGTTTCACGCTGGCATCGGTGGCTGTGCTGTGTTGGGGCTGGGGGTACCTTGGGGAGAAAATGACTGAATACATCTCTTTCTACCGGAAATTGATGTAGATGATTTATTCTTGCATGCTCCCGAGGTCCTCATCCACACTTACGTAAGCTTCTTGATACTACTAATCAATATCGTTGGCCTAATCCGGGTTGTGTGTAGTCTGGTCCCAGTTTGGCCTGAGAGGAGACAAGTTTCAGGTGGGGTGGCACCAAAATGTGCCCTGAGATGGCCTGTCCCTGGGTGGCAAGGGGTCTGGGAGGATTTGGGCAGGCTCCTAGGACGGTTGTCACCTCCTGTAGCCTGGGACTTTACCCCTGAACAGGCAAGAAGCCCTGCCAAACTGACTCAGCATCTAATAGAATGGTGCCTTGTCTACCCCAATAAGAAGCAGCAGCTCTTAGCGCTGTACTGGGACCTAGCCTGTGCCTATCGAGCCACAGTTGAGTACTCTCAGAAGACTGTGGTTGAGGCAGGGACCCAGACTGCATCTGAAGACACCCAAGTTGAGATAGGGACTGCAACAAGTACAACTGCCAAGCTTGCCCCAGTAGTAAAAAAGAAGCAGTGGACAAGGAGAACAACAGGCCCCTAACCTCAGTTAGTGAGGGATGAGGAAGAGGAGGAAGCACATGACCAACAAGCTGGACACTCAGCAGGGAGGCTAGAGGAGGGAGTAACTGAATTAAAGCAGGAGGCAGAAACCACCCCGTCCTTGACTTCATCAGGACTTCAAGACCTGAAGAAAGATTACAGCTGCCAGATAGGGGAATGGATTGTTACCTGTCTGCTTTGATGCTGCGATAATGGGGCTGACACCCAACAGCTGGAAGGTAAGGAAGCCCAACAGCTGGGCTCCCTTGCTAGGAATCGTGGCAGTGAAAGAGGAATTGGAAAAGAGGCAGCAATTTGCAGTCCCTGGAGATGGCTCCTTTCAAGTGAAAAAGCAAGATATCCATTCAAGGAAGACTTCACAAATGCCACCTCATTAGGAAAGTGGTCCACTGCTCATGAAGGTATCCAGTACCTGAGGGAACTGGCAGTACTGGAAGTCATCTATGGGGATTTAGATAATGATGAGCATCCTAAAGATCCTGAGGATGTTCACTGTACAAGGGACATGTGGAGGAAAGTGATTAAGAATGCACCGGCATCATATTCTGCCAGCTTGGCAGCAATGTATTATCCACAAATGGATAATCCAACTGTGGATACTGTTTCTTCCTGGCTTCAGAACTTTGAAGAGAGTCTTGGCACCTCCACGTCCCTAAGGGCTAGCGCCTTGGATATCAGGAGTCCCCCAAGGAATCCACAAGTCAGAGGGAAAGGGAGCCTGAGGCGTATGCCACGTGGTGCACTCTGGTTCTGAGTGACAAGGGGGAGGACATGAGGAAGTGGGATGGTGAACCAACCTTTAAGCTGGAAGCCCGTGTACGTGAACTGAGAGGGAAGACCGCCGTTCAAAAGGGGCCATCCAAGAAGACCATTAATGTAGTCAGTGTTGAAGCACAAGAAGGCAACCAACGATCTTGCAGATATGGGAAGAATAAAATCAAGTCCACCAAGCCTGATGAGGGGACTTCTGGTTTGATGCAGGAAGGGTCAGACAGTGAATATTCAGACCAGGAGCAGGAATAGAGAAGCCCTGCCTCTAGCCAGGTGGAGGAAAGGGACAATCGTATTTACTGGACTGTGTGGATCCGATGGCCTGGCACGTCAGATCCACAGAGGTACAAGGCCTTGGTCGATACAGGAGCGCAGTGCACGGTAATGCCATCAAAATACAGAGGAGCTGAGCCCATAAGTATTTCTGGGGTGACAGGGGGATCCCAGCAGCTGACAGTATTGGAAGCTGAAGTGAGCCTGACTGCTAGGGAGTGGTATAAACACCCCATTGTGACTGGTCCAGAAGCCTCGTGCATCCTTGGCATAGATTATCTCAGGAGAGGCTATTTCAAGGATCCAAAAGGATACCGGTGGGCTTTTGGTATTGCTGCCTTGGAGGCGGAGGGAAGTGAACAGTTGTCCACCTTGCCAGGTCTCTCAGAGAACCCTTCTATAGTGGGGCTGATGAAGGTTGCAGAGCAGCTGGTGCCAATGGCTACGACAACGGTGCATAGGCGGCAATATCACACCAACAGATTCCCTGATCCCTATCCAGGAATTGATTCATCAGCTGGAGAGCCAGGGAGTGATCAACAAAACTCATTCACCCTTCAACAGCCCCATATGGCCTGTGCAAACATCAAATGGAGAATGGAGATTGACAATGGAGTATCATGGTCTGAAAGAAGTTACACCAATGCTGAGTGTTGCCGTGCCAGACATGCTGGATCTTCAATATGAGCTGGAGTCCAAGGCAGCCAAATGGTACACCACAATTGACATTGCTAATGCGTTTTTCTCCATTCCTACAGCACCAGAGTGCAGACCACAGTTTGCCTTCACCTGGAGGGGAGTCCAGTACACCTGGAATCGATTGCCCCAGGGGTGGAAACACAGCCCCACCATCTGCCACGGACTGATCCATACTGCACTGGAGGAAGGTGGGGCTCCGGAGCATCTCCAGTACATTGATGACATCATCGTATGGGGCAACACAGCAGGAGAAGTTTTCAAGAAAGGGAAGAAAATAATTGAAATCCTCCTGGAGGCCGGTTTTGCTATGAAGAGAAGGAAGGTGAAGGGGCCCGCGCAGGAAATCCAGTTCCTTGGAATAAAATGGAAGGATGGGCGTCAACACATCCTGATGGACATGATCAAGAAGATAGCAGCAATGTCTCCACCAACCAACAAAAAGGAGACACAGGCTTTCTTGGGTGCTGTGGATTTCTGGAGAATGCATATTCCAGATTACAGTCTCATTGTGAGCCCGCTCTACCATGTGACCCGGAAGAAGAATGACTTTAACTGGGGCCCTGAACAGCAACAGGCCTTTGAACAAATTAAACAGGAGATTGTGCATGCAGTAGCCCTTGGGCCAGTCCGGACAGGACCAAATATCAAAAACATACTCTACAGCGCAGCCAGGAAGAATGGTCCTACCTGGAGCCTCTGGCAGAGGGCACTTGGGGAGACACGAGGCCAACCTCTGTGTTTTTGGAGTCGAGGATACAGGGGATCCGAGGCCACCTATACTCCAATGGAAAAGGAGATACTGGCAGCATATGAAGGAGTTCGAGCTGCCTCAGAAGTGATCGGAACTGAAGCACAGCTCCTCCTGGCACCCCGACTGCCAGTGCTGGGATGGATGTTCAAAGGGAGAGTCTCATCTACACACCATGCAACTGATGCCACATGGAGCAAGTGGATTGCATTGATAACACAATGGGCTCGAATAGGGAACCCCAGTCGCCCAGGGATCCTGGAAGTGATCAAAAACTGTCCAGAAGGCAAAGATTTTGGGATGTCGCCAGAGGTAGAGGTGAAACATGCTGAGGAGGCCCCACCATACAATACATTATCAGATGATGAAAAGCAATACGCCTTGTTCACTGATGGGTCTTGTCGCATTGTGGGAAAACATCGACAGTGGAAGGCTGCTGTGTGGAGTCCTCTACAAGAAGTCATTGGAATTGCTGAAGGACATGGTGAATCCAGTCAGTTTGCAGAAGTGAAAGCCATCCAACTAGCCCTAGATATTGCCGAACGAGAAAAGTGGCCAGTGCTCTATCTCTGCACTGACTCCTGGATGGTGGCAAACGCCCTGTGGGGGTGGTTGCAGCAATGGAAACGGAGCAACTGGCAGCGCAGAGGCAAACCCATCTGGGCTGCTGGGCTGTGGCAAGACATTCCCGGTCGGGTAGGGAACCTGGTGGTGAAGGTGTGCCACATGGATGCCCATGTTCCCAGAAGTTGGGCCACTGAAGAACATCAGAACAACCAGCGGGCAGACCAGGCTGCCAAGGTGGCAGTGGCTCAGGTGGATCTGGATTATCAGTGGAAGAGTGAATTATTTATAGCGCGATGGGCCCATGACACCTCGGGTCATCAAGGAAGAGATGCGACCTATAGATGGGCTCAAGATTGAGGGGTGGATCTGACCATGGAGGCTATCACAGAGGTCATCCACAAATGTGAAACATGTGCTGCAATCAAACAAGCCAAGAGGTTAAAGCCCCAGTGGTATGAAGGACGTTGGCTAAAATAGAAATATGGAGAGGCCTGGCAGGTTGACTGCATCACTCTCCCACAAACCCGCCAAGGTAAGCGCCATGTACTTACAATGGTGGAAGCAACCATTGGGTGGCTGGAAACGTACACAGTGCCCCATGCCACCGCCCGGAACACCATCCTGGGCCTTGAAAAGCAGATTTTGTGGCGGCATGGTACTCTAGAAAGAATTGAATCAGACAATGGAACTCATTTCCGAAATAGTCTCATGAATGCCTGGGACAAGGAGCACGGCATCGAGTGGGTATATCACATCCCTTATCATGCACAAGCCTCTTGGAAGATTGAAAGGTACAATGGGCTGTTAAAAAACACATTAAAAGCATTAGGGGGTGGGACCTTTAAACAATGGGACAAACATCTAGCAAAGGCCACCTGGTTAGTTAACACCAGAGGATCTGTTAGCCATCCTGGCCCTGCCCAAACAAAACCCATGCCTGTTGTGGGAGGAGATAAGGTCCCTGTAGTGCACACTGGGAGGTGGTTGGGGAAGGCAGTGTGGATAGCTCCACCCTTGGGAAAGGGCAAACCCATTTGTGGGATTGTCTTTGCTCAAGGACCTGGATATACCTGGTGGGTAATGCGGGAGGATGGTGAGACCCAGTGTGTACCTCAAGGAGATTTGACCTTGGCAGAAAGATAATCTGGAATGTGAGTTGTACGTTGCAGGAAATGATGCTGTAGGAAGGAGATGGAATAAAAGAAAGTGAATTTCGCGAAGGAGCAGATGAGTACGTTGAGGACCAAGATCTAGCCGGTGTTGGTGCCCAACAATAGGACATCCTACTTCTGTCCAGAACATCCACCTTGACAGATGAGACCCAAGTCATCAAGTGAAGGAATCTCATGGAACAAGGGACTATCTGTTAAAAGACTGGGGATAGTAGTTGATGACAATGTATTGTTTGGGTTTAGACATGGTTTAAGTATGTATTTTTTGGGGCCTGAGCATGACGCAAATGGTATGGAATAAGGGGTGGAGAGTGTAGTGGGTCTGTCTGAGCTGCTTTTCCCCATCCAGCCCTCATGCTGCAGTACTGAGAGCTGGAGGGTGTTGATAACACACCCGTGTTATGACTGCCAGTGCTCACACGGCACCAGAGGATGCGGAGGAAGATTGGGGAGGGGATACAGCCGACCTGAGCTGGCCAGTGGGATATTCCATACCATACGACGTCAGCTCAACTATAAAGGGAGAGAGCAGGAGGAGGATGGGGGGGGGGACATTTGGCTTTATCCTCCAAGCAGATGCTACGTGTTCTGGAGCCCTGCTTCCTGGACTCAGACTGACATCGCCTGAGGACGGGAAGTAGAGCATAACATCTTATCTATCATAACCCATGGCTCTTTTCATCTTATTCTCTCCCTGCGTGCTGTGCTGACGGGGGTTGGGGGGAGTGATAGAAGGGCTTGGTGGGCACCTGGTGCTGTGCCAGGGTCAACCCACCACACCTTGTCATGAAAGGAAATTAAGTTGGTTAAGCAAGACTTTCCCCTTGTGTACCAGTGTTGGCTATGACCAATGACTGCATTGTCTCTCAAGTGTTTTTCAGTAACTCACAGAATAACCTTGTCCATTATTTTACCAGGCACTGAAGTGGGACTGACAGGCCTGTAATTACCAGGGTTGTCATGTTACCCTTCCTGAAAATTGTAACAAGACTTGCCAATTTTCAGTTGCTTGGGAGCTCTCCGGATTCCCAAGGCTGTTGAAAAACAATGGATAGAGGTCCTGTGATAACATCAACCGGTGATTTCAGTACCCTGGGATGAATCCCATTGGGCGCTATAGACTTATGTACATCCAGCTGGAGCAGTGAGTCTCAAACACGTTCAGGGTTGACTAGGAGTTTATCATCCCCCCAGTCATGGTCTTCCAACACATTGCTCCAGGGGTCCCAGGGCCCAACATCCGTGTTAAAGACAGAGGCAAAGAAGGCGTTAAACATTTCTGCTTTGTCTATGTTCCTATTTGTGAAGTGACTGACTTCATTAAATAAAAGACCAATGTTATCTCTAATTCTCACTTTGAAGTGAAGAAGCATTGCTTGTTAGGACATAAGACACAAATACAGCAAACTATATTATTCATGCTCATCAAATCTACTTTTTTGAAAGACTGGCTAATCAAAGTATGCAATCACCAAAAGCCTGGCTATCCAATTTGTCAGAAAAAGCAAAAGGTTCTCCCCATTCCTAGTTCAATTTTCTTTCATTGATAGAAGTCTTGCAATGAACCGATGATAATCCATGGGCCCTGATGGGCTGCACCCATGAGTGCTGAGGGAGCTGGCTGACGTTGTTGCTCTACCACTCTCCATCATTGTAGAAAGATCATGGAGAACAAGTGAGGTACCTGAGGAATGGAGGAAAACAAATGCCACTCCTGCCTTCAAATAGGGCAAGAATGAAGACCCTGGTCATTACAGACCAATCAGCCTCACCTCCATCCCTGGGAAGGTAATGGAGCATCTCATTCTAGAGATCATATCTCAGCACATGGAAGAAAAGAAGGTTGTCAAGAGTAGCCAACATGGATTTACTGAAGGGAAGTCATGTCTGACTAATCTGATAGCCTTCTACAATGGTGTGACTGAATGGGTAGATGCAGGGAGTACAGTGGATGTTGTCTACCTTGACTTCAGCAAGACTTTTGACACTGTCTCCTTTAACATCCTCGTGGGTAAGCTCAGGAAGCGTGGGTTAGAAGAGTGGTTGAGAACTGGCTGAACAATAGAGCTCAGAGGCTTGTGATCAATGGTGCAGAGTCCAGCTGCTGACCTGTAAGTAGTGGTGTTCCCCAGGGGTCAGTTCTGGGTCCAGGCTTATTCAACATCTTCATCAATGACCTGGAAGAAGGGATGGAGTGTACCCTCAGCAAGTTTGCTGAGTGATACTAAACTGGGAGGAGTGGCTGATACACTGGAAGGCTGTGCTGCCATCCAGGAAGATCTGGACAGACTGGAAATCTGGGCAAAGGCAAACCTAATAAAGTTCAACAAGGATAAGTGTAGGGTACTACACCTGGGGAGGAACAACACCATGTACCGGTACAGGTTAGGGGTAGATCAGCTGGAAAGCATCCCCATAGAGAGGGACCTTGGAGTCCTGGTGGACAATATGTTATCCATGGAATAGCTATGTGCCCTTGTGGCCAAGAAGGCCAATGGCATCCCGGGGTGCATAAAGAAGAGCGTGGCCAGCAGGTCAAGGGAGGTTTTCTTCCCCTTCTACTCTGCACTAGTGAGACCACATTTGGAGTATTATGTTCAGTTCTGGTCTCCTCAGTTCAAGAGAGACAGGGAAATACTAGAGAGAGTGCAACGGAGAACTACAAAGATGATGAAGGGACTGGAACATCTCTCATGAGGAAAGGCTGAGAGACCTGGGGGTGTTTAGCCTGGAGAAGTGAAGACTGAGAGGGGATCTTATTAATGCTTACAAATATCTGAAGGGTGGGTGTCAAGTAGAAGGGGACAGTCTCTTTTCAGTTGTGCCCTGTGATAGGAAGTAATAGTAACAAGGTGAAATACAGGAAGTTCCACCTCAACATGTGGAAAAACTTCTTCATTGTGAGAGTGACAGAGCACTGGAACAGGCTGCCCTCAGAGGTTGTGGAGTCTCCTTCTCTAGAGACTTTCAAGACCCACCTGGATCTGTTCCTGTGTGGCATGCCTTAGGTGTTCCTGCATTGGCAGGGGGGTTGGACTCGATGATCTCCAGAGGTCCCTTACAACCCCTACCATTCTATGATTCTACAATCACAATTTAAGAAGCAAGAATCATAGAATTGTCAGGGTTGGAAGGGACCTTAAAGATCATCTAGTTCCAACCCCCCTGCCATAAGCAGGGACACCTCCCACTAGATCAGGTTGCTCAGAGCCCCATCCAGCTTGGCCTTAAAACTTCCAGGGATGGGGCTTCCACCACCTCTCTGGGCAACCTGTTCAGTATCTTACCACCCTCATGGTAAAGAGCTTCTTACTAATGTCTAATCTGAATCTACGCACCTCTAGTTTTGATCCATAAAGAAAGTAAAGTATCCACAACCTATGATACAGTCTCTCATGAGTGGTACACAAAGAATATATAATATACAGATAAAAGAATAAAATAATCCCACATTAAACAGTTGCTTTTTCATTAGTTTTAAAAAAGTGACGAGTTAGGTAACTGATGAGAGAAAAGAATGGGCAACAGCAGATGATTAAAAAAAGACAAATGAAGTGTCAAAAACGTTCAATACATCCTAATGGTTCTTGACCCTCATCTTCTTTTACATAGTCTTATAGCCTGAGCATTGAATGTGCCTGAAAAAAATCAGTATTACAGGCTAAATTCAATGCACTTTTCTAAACTGCAAATTCAGAAAAAAAAAAAGGAAAATTAATTGAAGTGTTAAGTCAGTCACTTTATGACATGTTTAATAAGCTTCTACATGAGTCCTCTCATGCACTAGGAATAAATACTAATATAGTTGCTCTAGTCACAAATTGGGACAAAATTCATGTTTCTAATGTCACATGTACACCCACTGTAGTACAGAACTAGATTTCTAGTTGGAGAAGAAAAGGTGGAGTGGGACAGAGCCATGCCTCTTGCATCTGCATGCAACTGTCACAGAAGTTGGAGCTGCTGCTGTATCATCTCCCCCACGGGGAGTAAGATAACATTCCTTTTTTAAAAAAATGTTACCTTCACTTAGAGTATGCCAGCTGCTGCAGAGTAACTGTAAATGTGCATATTGTTATCACACAACAAGCACAAGTTGTTTACTTGCTTATTCACACAGCCATTCTCCCAAAGCAAACCTGAATCCTAATTACTCCATTTGTATAAGTTCCCCAGATGTTTTCATCACTTACTTTGTACTAGCCCTGAAATGTATACAGCAGCATGGTGACCTGGTCCAGTCAGGCCTCATCCTTCAAAATAACTTTTTATTTTTAAGTCTGGGTTATTTTTCAGTTGATCAGCCCCCTGAAATATACAGATGTGTGGCCACCTAAGTCCTTGTACTGGGAAGGAGGCTGTAACACAGAAGCTCAGATTTAGATTAGCTTAAACCACCATGAACCAACACCAAAGTGTCACAACTGGGCAATTGTTTCACCCCAGAGGAATGTCCACTAACACAGTGCCTATGAACCATAATGTAATTTATTAAGCATTGTCTTTAAGAGGTGACAGGATTTGTATTAGGCTCACAAAATAGTTCTCAGGAATAGCCAGATTTTGCTCAGACTTGTCATGACCAGCCTAGAGCTTTCTTTTACTTGTTTAACTGTAATGGCTATTATGGCTAAGTAACAATTACCTACTTTGTTTTAATTTTTGCTCAGCTTTGTATAACTGTGTAATATAACACTGCTGTATTGATTTTTGTTACTAACAAGAACGAGCTATCTCTGATTTAAAATAAAAATGCAGCAGAAATTATTAAATCTGATGAGACCAGGAGCATGGAGTGATAGCAGAGCCCTTGAAAACACAGGCACAGGAAGATGATGAAATGCCCCAATGCTTATATAAACAAAGGCTCATGGGTCAAGATAAGGACAGGGAGACATCATTCACCAATAACCATCACAGGCAAAAGAGACTTGACTTAGGGAAATTAATTTAATCTACTGACAATGAAAATCAGAGTAGGGTAATGAGAAATAAAAACCAAATTTTAAAAAATCTTCCGCCCACCCCTCCCTACTTCCTGGGCTCAGAATCACTCCCAATTACTCTACATCCTCTCCCTGAGCGGTGCAAGGGGATGGGGAATGGGGGTTGCAGTCAGTTGATCACATGTCTCTGTTGCTCCTTCCTCTTCACAATCTTCCCCTGCTCCAGCATGTGGTACTTCCCATGGGAGACAGTCCTCCACAAACTTATCCAACATGCGTCCTTCCCACAGGTTGCAGTTCTTCACCAACTGCTCCAGTGTAGATCCCACTCACTGGAGGCATTCCTTCAGGAACAGACTGCTCCAGTGCTAGTCCCCCACAGGGTCACAAGTACTGTCAGCAAACATGCCCCAGCATGGGCTCCTCTTCATGGGGCCACAGATCCTGCTAGGAGCCTGCTCCAGCATGGGCTTCCCACAAGGGGTCATAGCCTCTTGGGCACATCTACCTGTGGAGTACTCCATAGGTCACAGGTGGATATTGGCTCCACCGTTAACCTCCATGAGCTGCAGCAGGACAGCCTGCCTCACCATGGTCTTCACCACAGGCTGCAGGGAAATCTCTGCTCTGGCATCTGGAGCACCTCCTCCTCCCCTTCTTCACTGCCCTCAGTATCAGCAGGGTTTTCTCCCTTCACACATATTCTCACTCTTGACTTCTGACCCCTGTTGCACAGCAGGTGTTTTCCCCTTCTTAAATATGTTATCACAGAGGCACTACCACCATCACTGATGTGCTTGGCCTTGGCCAACAGCAGATCTGTCTTGGAGACAGATGGCATTGTCTCTATTAGACAGGAGGGAAGCTTATGGCATCTTCTCAGAGAAGCCACCCTCCTTCGCTACCAAAACCTTGCCACAAAAAAAAAAAAAAAAACCAAACCCCCAAAAGAGATCATAGAATCTTTTGTGTGGAAAGGACCTTCAAGATCATAGATTCCAACTGTTAACCCAGCATTGCCAAGTCCACCACTAAACCATGTCCCTCGGCACCACATCTACACACCATTTAAATACTTACAGGGATGGTAACTCCACCACTTCCCTGAACAACCCTTTTTGTGAAGAATTTTTTCCTTATGTCCAGTCTAAATCTCCCCTGGCGTAACTTGAGGCCATTCCCCCTTGTCCTATCACTTGGTACTTGGAAGAGACCAACACCCACCTCACTACAACCTCCTTTCAGGTAGACGCAGAGAGCAATAATGTCTCTACTCAGCCTCCTTTTCTTCAGACTAAACAACTGCTGTTCCCTCAGCTGCTCCTCATAACACCTGTTCTCTAGACCCTTCAGTTTCATTACCCTTCTTTTGACATGCTCCAGCACCTCAATGTCTTTCTTGTAGTGAGGGGCCAAAAACTGAATACACTATTTGAGGTGCAGCCTTAACAGTGCTGAATACAGAGGGATGATTACTTCCCTAGTCCTGCTGGACACACGATTTCTGATACAGGACAGGATGCTATTGGCCTTCTTGGCCATCTGGGCACACTGCTGGCTCATATTCAGCCATACATCAACCAACATCTCCAGGTCCTTTTCCACTGGGTAGCTTTCCAGCTAATCTTCCCCAAGCCTGTAGCATTGCCTGGGGTTGTTGTGACCCAAATGCAGAATCTGGCACTTGGCCTTGTTGAGACTCACACAGTTGGTCTCAGCCCATCGATCCAACCTCTCCAGATGCCTCTGAAGAGCGTTCCTACCCTCAAGCAGATCAATACTCCCACCTAACTTGGTGTTGTCTGCAAACTCACTGAGGGTGTGCTTGATCCCCTCATCCAGATCATCAATAAAGATATTAAACAGAACAGGCCCCAACGTGGGGCATTGAGGGCATCGAGAGGAAAGGGTGAAAGAAGGAATAACATTTCCTGTGTAATCTAATTTTGTGTGATGGATATTGCAACCTTGTTCGGCAGCACCATGTGGTCTGGCCTGCCCCGGTTCACATGGCACGTGGCCGTGGCCGTGTTCCTCCCCTTTGCAGCTCCTTTTCTAAACATGGATTCCCTGGCTAAGGCTACTGTGGCTGTTATCCAGTTTGCACAGTGGGTTGATAAAGTGAGGAATTCATGGCTTTTCTACTTCCTCTGGAGTGTGGGCACATGGATACAGGGCTATCACACACTAAGCGCATGTTTCTGGGGTTATATGAAAAATGGTACTTTCTGTGAGGAAATAACACCGTGGGAACTTTTCTCCCAACCCTTCAACCAGTTCTTTGGGCCTACCCCACCGGCTTTTGAAGGGTTTAGATTTCCTCTAGATACTAGCCAAATGTTGTTGATAGGCCTGCTCTATTTAGCATTCAGATCAGTTTGTATAACTGCCCAGTTGCTTCCCCCAGAGTCTAGGGCTGCTGCCCCACAACCTGACACTGCCCCAGCAACTAGAGACCCTGCCCCACAGCCTACCTCAGAAACGGACCACCCAAGTTCGGTAATGGTGCTGCTGAAGGAGATACGTGAAAAGCTGAGGGAATACACCTCCCCAGCTGATGGGAAACCCTCTCCCTGCCCCAAAGAGGGGGATCCTAGTGGTGCAGCAGTGGAACCCACAGATGTTACAACTGTCCAGGTTCCAGCTGAACCACAAGGGCAGCCCCAGCCAGCAGCAGTCGCCCCTGTGCAGAGGAGGAAGTGCAAGACCAAATCAGCATGCCCAGTTAATTATGACGGGGAACCAGGGCCCTCACAACCAGCAGGAGAGCCGACAGCCTCCGTAATCTGCAAAAAGACATTGTGCGACGGGGGCGTGAGGCTTATACAACCTGGTTACTTCGGGTTTGGGACCTTATGGGCAAAGGTGTGCAACTGGATGGGGGTGAAGCGAGGTATTTGGGATCCCTGACCCAGGACCCAGGTGTAGATCAGGTATTTGTGAGGGAGCCAGGGCCCCTTTCTCTCTGGGAGCGGCTTTTGATGAGTGTGAGAGAAAGGTTTGTTCATAGAGAGAGAATGCAGGAGTACCATCATAAAATGCAGTGGAAGAGACTCGAGGAAGCAATCCAACAGCTAAGAGAAGTGGCAGTATTAGAGGTACTCTTTGGGAGGGATGGACAACATGATAATGACCCCGACCAAGTCAGGTGCACAGGGCAGATGTTGTGGAACCTGGCAAAACTAGGGCCACAGCAATACGCCACCTTCATTGCAACCATTAATGCTGAGGACAACCGGGAAACAGTGGGCTCCATTGCCAACAGATTCCGGTATTACGAGAGTATGGTCAATGGTCCAGTGAAGGCTCAGGTCTCTGCTGTGGTTAGGGACCTCAAGGAGGAGATTGTGGAGGAGGCAAGGAAGAGTTTTTCCTGGGTGGCACCAGTGAGAGTAACAGACCCCAGAGTCAGAGCCCGACGTCCCCCAGCTAGAGAGAGAGGGTACACCCCACGAGCTGAGCTGTGGTTCTTTCTGTGTGATCATGGGGAAGACATGAGAAGATGGGATAGGAAACCCACTTCTGTTCTGGCAGCACGGGTGCGTGAACTCAAAAGGGAAAACACTAACCAAAGGGGTTCTGC
>JANVCC010009417.1:187723-201013 GCA_025345505.1 Todiramphus chloris collaris
CCAGCCTGCCGAGTAAAGGGGGTTGGGTGGAGCCCCTGGGGCTCTCTTCCTTGGTTTGCTCCCTGCATTCGAGGAGGAGAAGCTGCCCTCGTGTTGCGGAGAACTCTCCCCACTGCATCTCCTGCTCTCCCTGCTGCCTACCAAGGATCCGGCGGGACACCGGGATCAGCTTGGAGGAGAGGTCGTCCCTGCTTCGTCCCTTCTGCCCCTGCTGTCTCCCGAGGATCCTGCTGGACACCGGGATCGGCTGCCCAGGGGGTTCATGACGCGGGCTTTCCGTCGGCCATTGCCACGTGGGGACTGAGCTGGCTCCAGAGCGGCGGGGAGACCATCGCGCCCTCCCTGCTCCCCGGGAGCCCCTGAGAGGTTGGCACCGGGTTCCTAGTGCTGTTTGCTGTTACTGACGTAGTTATTGTTGTTTGTTTGTCCTGTTATATATATTTAGTAAAGAACTGTTATTCCTATTCCTCATATCTTTGCCTGAAAGCCCCTTAATTTCAAAATTCTAAGTATTCGGAGGGGAGAGGGTTGCATTTCTATTCCAAGGGGGGCTCCTGCCTTCCTTGGCAGACATCTGTCTTTCAAACCAAGACAGAGAGACTTCAGGGCCTTAAGGCAACTGGTTAAGGGATCAGGAGCACAAATTATGTTCTCCTCCATCCCTCCAGTTGCAGTGATTGATGAGAGAGTTAACAGGACAAGTCAGCAGATCAATTCCTGTCTCCTAGCCTGGTGTTATAGGCAAGGCTTTGGGTTCTTTGATCACAGGTTCGTATACACAACACCAGGCCTGCTGGCAACAGACGGGATCCACCTGTCTTAGAGGGGGAAAAAGTATCCTGGGGCAAGAATTAGCAGGGCTTATTGAAAGAGCTTTAAACTAGATTGGAAGGGGGGAGTGATTATAACTGAGCCTGTTGGGGATTAGACTGGGGGAATCATGCCAGTGTTTTTAAGATGGGGTGCTAGTAAGGACCCTCATTCTACTGCCTCAGTGGAGGTAGGGGCTGGAGATACATGAGGCAGCAAGGGTTATGGATGGGTTAGAAACCATGGAAACACCTGAGAATGGTCAGGTAGGAATTAGGGCTTCCACCCCCAAAAAGGTGTCAGGAACTTTAGCCCAGCTGAAGTGCATCTATACTAATGCAGGAGGAGTTAGAAGCCATGCTACATAAGGAAAACTATGATATAGTAGATATCCCTGAAATGTAGTGGGATGTCTTGCACGACTGGAGTGCTGCAATCAATAGCTACAAGCTCTTCAGAAGGGATAGACAAGGAAAGATAAGTGGTGGGGTAGCCCTATATATTAGGACTATTTAGAACTTAACTATAATGACAATACAGTTGAGAATCAGGGGCAAGGCCAACAAGTCTGATGTGGTAGTAGTCTGTTATAGACCACCCAATCAGGACAGAGAGACAGATGAAACATTCTATAAGCAACTGGAAGAAGCTTCAGCTTTGCCTGCCCTTGTACTTGACTTTAACTTCCCAGATATCTGCTGGAAATACAACACATCAGAGAGAGAACAGTCCCGGAGGATCCTAGAGTGTGTTGAAGATAACTTCCTTACACAGCTGGCGAGTGAACCTACCAGGGAAGGTGCCCTTCTGGACCTGCTCTTTGTGAACAGAGAATGACTGGTGAGAGGTGTGACAGTTGGAGGTCATCTAGGGTACAACAATCACAAAATGATTGAGTTCTCCATTTTTAGAGAAGTAAGGTGGGAGGGGGCAGCAGAACTGCCACGTTGGACTTCCAAAGGGCAGACTTTGACTTGTTTAGGAGACTGCTTGACATTGTCCCTTCGGAAGACAGTCTTGAAGGGCATAGGAGCCCAGGAAGGCTGGACACTCTTCAAGAAGGAAGTCCTAAAGGCCCAGGAGCAGGCCATCCCCATTAGCTGTAAGACAAGCTGGTGGCAAAGAAAACTGGCCTGCCTGAACAGGGAACTTTGGCTGCAACTCACAGAAAAAAGGAGAATTTATGGCCCTCAGAAGAAGGGGCAGACCACACACTGACTACAAAGATGTAGTGAGGCTATGAAGGGAGAAAATTAGAAAGTCCAAAGCCCAGCTAGAAATTAATCTGGCTTTGGCTGTAAAAGACATCAAGAAATCTTTCTATAAATATATTGGCAGTAAAAGAAGGGCCAGGGAGAGCCTCCATCTTCTATTAGATTCAGGAGGAAGCATGGTAACTAGGGATGAGGAAAAGGCTGAGGTGCTTAATGCTGCCTTTGCCTCAGTCTTTAGTAATAGGACTAGTTGTAATCTGGGAATCCAGTCCCCTGAGCTAGGAGCAGAATGATTCCCCTGCAACCCAGGAAGAGAGGGTCCACAATCTGTTACACCACTTATATGTACACAAGTCTATGGGACCAGATGGAATTCACCCAAGAATTCCGAAAGAGCTGGCAGAGGTGCTCACCAAGCCACTTTCCATCATTTTTCAGCAGTCATGGATGACTGGGGAGGTCCCAAAAGACTGGAAATTAGCCAATGTAACACCCATCTATAAGAAGGGCTGGAAGGAGGATCCAGGAACCTACAGGCCTGTCAGTTTGACTTTGGTGCCAGGGAAGCTGATGGAGCAGATCATCCTGAGTACCATCAAGCAGTACATGCAGGACAACCAGATGATCAGGCCCAGTCAGCATGGGTTTATGAAGGGCAGGTCCTGCTTGAGTAACCTGATCTCCTTCTACAACATGGTCATCTGCTTAGTGGATTAGGGAAAGGCTGTGGATGTTGTCTATCTGGACTTCAGTAAAGCCTTTGACAC
Organism: Todiramphus chloris collaris; assembly: GCA_025345505.1. Classification (NCBI taxonomy): domain Eukaryota; kingdom Metazoa; phylum Chordata; class Aves; order Coraciiformes; family Alcedinidae; genus Todiramphus; species Todiramphus chloris. The sequence goes on from JANVCC010009417.1 coordinate 190,515, forward strand.
CATCTCCCACAGCATTCTCCTGGAGAAACTGTCTGCTCACGGCTTGGATGGGCATATGCTTTGCTGGATAAAAAACTGTATGGATGGCCAGGCCTAAAGAGTTGTGGTGAATGGAGTTAAATCCATTTGGTGGCCAGTCACAACTGGTGTCCTCAGGGCTCAGTAATGAGGCCAGTTCTGTTTAATATCTTTATGAATGAACTGGATGAAGGGATCAAGGGGACCCTCAGTAAGCTTGCAGACGACACCAAGCTGGATGGAAGCGTTAATCTGCTCAAGGGTAGGGAGGCTCTGCAGAGGGATCAAGTCAGACTAGATGATGGGCCAAGACCAATTATATGAATTTCAATAAGGACAAATGCTGTATTCTGCACTTTGCCCAACACAACCCTCATCAGCACCACAGGCTTGGGGAGGAGTGTCTGGAAAGCTACTCAGCAGAGAGGGATCTGGGGGTGTTGATTGATAGCTGACTGAACATGAGCTAGCAGTGTACCCAGGTAGCCAAGAAGGCCAACAGCATCCTGTCCTGTATCAGGGAAGGCATGGCCAGTAGGATCAGGGGAGTGATTCTACCCCTGTACTCAGCCCTGGTGAGGCTGCATCTCAAATACTGTGTTCAGTTTTGGGCCCCTCACTACAAGAAGGATACTGAGGCACTAGAACCTGTCCAAAGAAGGGTAACAAAGCTGGTGAAGGGCTTAGAGCACATGTCTTAAAAGAAGTGGCTGAGAGAGTTGGGGTTGTTTAGCTTGGAGAAAAGGAAGCTCAGGGGAGACCTTATCACTCTATACAACTACCTGAAAGGAAGTGGGGGTCAGTCTGTTTTCCCAAGTAACAAGCATTGGAACAAGAGGAAATGGCCTCAAATTGCGCCAAGAGAGGTTTAGATTAGATATGAGGAAGAATTTCTTTACCAAACAGGTTATCAGGTACTGGAATGGCTTATATACCTGGAAGTATTTAAGAGTCATGTAGACATAGTGCTGAGGGATACGGTTTATTCATGGTCTTCTCAGTGTTAGGTTAATGATTGGACTAGATGATCTTAAAGGTCTTTTCTAATCTATGAAATTCTGTGGTAAATGATGGAAGGTGGCTTGGTGAGCACTTTTATCAGCGCTCCCAGTAACCTTCAGTGGATACCATCTGGCCCCATAGACTTGTGTGCATGTCTAAGTGGTGCAGCAGGTCACTAACCCTTTCCTTTTGGATTATGGGGGCTTCATTCTGTTCCCTGTCCCTGCCTTCCAGCTCAGGGAGCTGGGCACTCAGAGGACAACTGCTCTTACTATTAAAGACTGAGACAAAGGCAGCATTCAGTACCAAATCCTTTGTCACTTTGTTTTCTCCTGCATCCAACAAAGGATGGAGATTCCTCTTAGTCTACCTTTTGTTCCTAATGTACTTATAGAAACAGTTTTTACTGTCTCTTACAGCAATACCCAAACTAAACTCTAGTTGGGCTTTGGCCCTTCTAATTTTCTCCCTGCATAGCCTTGTGACATCCTTGTAGTCCTCCTGAGGTATCTGCCCCTTCTTCCAAAGGTCATACTCTTCCTTTTTTTCCTCACGAATTGCAGCAAAAGCTCTCTATTCAGCCAGGCCAGTCTTCCCCACCAGCTTGTCTTTCACCACATAGAGACAGCCTTCTCCTGAGCCTTAAAGATTTCCTTCTTGAAGCATGTTCATCTTTATTGGACTCCTTTGCCCTTCAGAATTGCCTCCTAAGGGACTTAATCAACCAGGCTCCTAAATAGGTCAAAGTCTGCCCTCCAGAAGTCTAAGGTAGCAGTTCTACTGACACACCCCCCCCCCTTACTTCTCCAAGAATCAAAAACTCTTATCATTGTGTGATCGCTATGCCCAAGACAGCCTCCAACCATCACATCACCCCCAAGTCCTTCTCTGTTAGCAAACAACAGATCCAGCAGGGCCCCTTCCTTAGTTTGTTCACTACCAGCTGTGACAGGAAGTTATCTTCCACACATTCCAGGAACCTCCTGGACTGTTTCCGCTGCTGTATTCTACTTCCAGCAGACACCTGGTAAGTTGAAGTCCCCCACAATAACAAGGGCTAGTGATTGAGAGACACTTCCCAGCTGCTTATAGAATGTTTTGTCTACCTCTTCATCTTAGTTGGGTGGTCTATAACAGACTCCCACCATTATATTTGCCTTGTTGGCCTTACCCCTGATTCTTACCCATAAACACTTGACTATTTCATCACCATTGTCAAGCTCTAGGCAGTCAAAACACCCCCTAACATACAGAGCCACCCCACTACCTCTCCTTCCCTACCTATCCCTTCTGAAGGGGTTATAGACATCCATTGCAGCACTACAGTCATGAGAGTCATCCCACCATGTTTCTGTGATGGCAACTATGTCATAGCTATCATGCTGCACAATAGCTTCCAGCTCCTCCTGTTTGTTGCCCATGCTGTGTGCATTGGTGTAGATGCACTTCAGCTGGGCTACTGATCCCATCACCTGTGTTGGGGAAGCAGCCTCAATTTCTATGTGACCATTCTCAGGTGCTTTCATGGTTTCTAACACATCGATAACCTTTGCATCTCTGCTGCCACATTCATCTCCCTCTTCTGCCTCCACTGAGACAGCAGTCCAAAGGACCTCGCTAGCACCCCACCCCTCAAACATTGGTGTGTCACCCCCAGGCTTATCTCCAGCAATCCTGGTTTTATCCCTTTTCCCCTTTCAAATCTAGTGTAAAGCTCTTTCAATGAGCCCTGCTAACTCCTACACAAAGATACTTTTCCCCCTTTGTAACAGCCATACCCTGTCTGTTACCGTAAATTCAGGAGATCAAAAAAATTTCTAAGACTCAATTTGGAAGTTTTTAGAAACAAGGCATTCTTTATTGCAGTGCTGGGTGCACAGGGGATCACTCTGCCTCATGTGTGCGCCGATCAGTTTTGTAGCACGAGTTATATGTTAGTTACTCATACATATGCATTAAACTTCCAATAAATGATTTACATATTCAGGTAATTTCTGACAACTCATTAATATATGTAAATGTCCCTTGTGCATGCATTATGATGTCTCCTGGTAGTCACTGGGGGTCTGGTGGTCATCTTATTTCATCCTCCTTCATCTTTCTCACTTTACCCCCAATTCACCTTTCAAGGTTGCTGCTTGTTAGGCAACTCTCCAGACTGCAAGGCCAGTTTGTTCTGGTTTTCTCCTTACCTATGTGCAAAATATTTTCTAAAAGAAGCTGTAAATTAAGCAAGACTATTTCCTTATCTAGTTTCAACACACAGGCTTACAGCATACTCTAAATCACCAAGGTTAGCACATCCTGGCTTACATTTGTACTAAGATAAGCAAAAATGTAATTTATTGGTTCCCTCTTGTATCATGTCTACTGTCAGCAGGCCTGGCATCATGTGAACTGACCCATGATCAAAAACCCCAAAATTCTGCTAGTGACACCAGGCTCAGAGCCAGGTATTGATCAGCTGGGTCTTCCTTTTTCTTTCCTCGCCATTCCCTGCAACTGGAAGGATAGGGAACACTACTTGTGCTCCTGATCCCTTAACCAGTCATCCCAAGGCCCTGAAGTCTCTCTTGATTGCCCTCAGACTTCTTGCTGCAACTTCATCACTGCCTACCTGAAAATTCCAGTAGTCTATCTCTCTCTCACTCCCTTATACTCCTTAACCTACTCATCCCCTCCTAGAGCTCTGTCACTAGGCAGAGGAGTTCCTCTACCTGAATGCACCTTCCACAGGCATGCTCACTGCTGCAGTGCAATACTGGCACAAGCATAGGGCGCAGCTTGACACCTGTGTGGCACATTCCCATTCCAGAGCTCTGTCTGGGAAGCTGCATCAGTCATGGTGGGTGCAGGGCCATGGCTTTCTGCTGGGTGGATACCATTGCTCCCTGGTCGAGCTGTCAGAGCTTCAGCACCCTTCCTTCGCGCCCTCCTGTGCCACACTTTGTCTGACATTCCTCGCTCTATTTGACAGCTCTGATCTCTAGCACTCCCCAGGCTGCTTTTTATATGCATGGGGATGGCCATGGCTGCTCTGGCAACACCCAGGCCTCATCACCCTCTCCCATGCAAGAGCTGCCGGATCCTAGCGGGTCTCTCTGCTGCCCCACCTCCGGAAAACCCCTGTGTGCAGAGATCTGCTACTCTGCTGCGGGCTGCGTCAGGCCAGATCCAGAGCAGGTTCCCTCAGCAATTGAATTTTCTCAAAAGTATCTAGACACCAATAAATTATACATTTGTCTGAAAAAAAGAATACAGAGACTGAAAAAAAAATTAAAATGTTAACCTAAGTAAATCTAGTTTTCCCACACCTCATAATACTTCATCTACAAAAGCTGACACAAACCGTCATCCACTTACAAGTGTAAAGAAAACACTTATAATGTCCAGCAAAGCTAGTAATCATAACAGATGGTGAAAGTGACCCAAAGCAAGAAGTGGTCACCAAGCTGCTCAGACCACACTAAAACTTCCTAGCTTAAAACTAACACACAAATTCATGATTTGCATGCCCTACAAAGTGACAGGAAACAGAACGTTACAATCATATAATCAGTTTCTTTCTTACAGCAGTACTTAAGAACTGCTCTCCATGTTGTTTTGCTTTGGCCTTTTTTTTTTTAACTCAAAATGTCCTTATCTACCATAATGATAAACCTGTATCTGTGTTACTTTTCTAGTCTTGAAGTCCAATGCTTAAAAGCTAATCAGATATTAGAAAGTGTACTGTCACAGCTTAGGGCCAGGGCAGCCCCTTAGACCTATAACAGATGCTCTCTGTTAACCCCCCTCCCTCCCCAAAGGAGAAGAGAAAGGGAATAAGGGAGAGACTTAGCAATTAGAAAAGGAAACTAGAACAGCTTTAATGAAAATTAAAACAATAATAATAAAAATGGAATATATACAAAACCAGTATCAAACCCAACCCCCCGATGGTAATTACATCACTGTCAACGCTGATGCTGTGTAGGCACTGGGGGAGTCCCAGACTGGGCCCAGCAGTAGACGGGAGCTGTGTTCAGGACCTGGATTCTGGTACCAGATTCAGGAACACACTGATCAGGATCGAAGGCAGAATGGACAGAGTCCTCCCTGGGTACTCCGAGGAAGGAGCCTAAAGAGGACCCAAGCCAAGCTAGCAAAGCAGTCCAAGAGGGGAGAAGAGACACAAACCCTTCGGATCCCTCAGCTCTATGCTGAATATGATGTATAGGAGATGGAATCCCTCGTTGGTCAGTTTAGGGTCACTTGTCCTGTCCGCTCCTCCCTCCCTGCAGGTGTGCCCTTTCACTTTTCTGCACCCCCCAATGTGGTGCACAGGACCCAGCAGTGGCCTTGGTCTGCATACCAATCCTTAGTAGTAACTCTAAACATAAGGTGTTATCACTGCTAGAAGCAGACACTGTCTGTGAAAATAGGCTGCTAACTTCAGAAAGTGCAGTTACTTAGAAGAACCAAGCTGAAAAGTAAAATCATTGAACAGAATTAGTTCTGTTCTCACTCAAACCAGGATGTGTACTCATTTTGCTGTTAGTCTTTTACTAACTGAATTTAAATAAGTCATAATACAAAGTTGATTGTACAAAACTGGACTATTTAACATCCCGATCCAGCACACATACTAATTCCTGTCTCTCCTGGATCCAATACAGTCTTTGTATGGTGCAGCCTTAATAAACCCCACTGTGACCAAATAGTTAACGTCAAAGCCTTGTGCTTACAGTCATAAGAGGGATTCAGACAGATAAAACTGCAACTTTTTTGAAAAATAAAGAATGTGTTAAATCTCGACAAAAACTGAGACTTAAATGTTGAACTTACCATCATTTTTGCAGTGTTAACTATCAAATCAGAAATATCCCATTCAACATTTTATTTGGTAAAATAGGCAAGACTTCCTGTCTCTGCGATGTATACAGTAAAACTACCCTGTATATTGACAAGGCAGTGTGACAAAAACACTCGTTTAATTGCAGTCTCTGGAAAGGTCTTTTCCTGACGACAGCGTGCAAAGGGAAAAAACCAACAGCCATAGTAGAACTTGTGCCACAACCACCCTCCAGCACACCTCGGCAGCCCCACCCAAAAACGCCCCAGCACAACTACTCCCAGACTCCGCAGCAGGCATCACAGTCAGCGCACGAAGCCCTGCTCGCAGCTCCTCCGCTCGGCCCGGCAGAGCCCTCGGGGGCCGTGGCAGCAGTGCCCCCTCCTCGCTCAGGGCGACAAGGACTGCTCTCAGCTCACAGCAGGACCGAGCCTCCTCCCCATCTCCGCTCGCCCCCTCAGGAATGGCGGGACCACCTCCAGCCTCATCCCAACAGCTCTACCTAGCGCGCGCACACTCACCGCCTCACGACGCCGGTCTTGATCTTGATCTGTCTCAAGCGCGAGTCGGTCATGACAAGGTTGATAGAGGAGCAGCGCAGACTAAACCCTAGTGCCCCAAGGACGGAGAATACGACGCGATGCCGTGACGGCGCAGCCCAATCCCGCGCAGGCGCCAAGCCACCACCCGTGGCTCCGCCCCCTTCCCCTTCCTCCCCGTGGAGGTGTCCCCAATAGCGACCAGAAGGGGCTAACTGGCTGGTTCCTTCCGCGTGTGCGCGGTAGTCTGTGTGGGGCTGTTACCACTCCTTGAGCAAACAATTGTAATTTACCCTTTCTTCATAAGCACATACGGGAAAAAAAGTCTGAATTCACCCTCAGATGCAGCAATACGAGTTATTCTGAGGTAGAAACAAAATTAAAGGCAACATTAGCACTGTCAGCTCAGTCCTAGAGTAATAACCGACTGACAGCTCAAAGGCTGTTTTCCTTCATACTTATACTTAGTTGAGGCTAACCCTTTAAGGGGGCAAATTCTAGAAAAATACTCCTTCATGTCTGTGTTTAAAAGAACTTTCCCTAAATGAGCATTTAAGACAAAAAATAGCTTCAATGAATAAATAAGAAATATCAATACAGCTTTGGTGGTGTACAGTTCAGGAAGATGTCTATAGGCTTTTTGGTTTTCACATCCTTTTGTCCTGCGTTAGTCACGTGCCCTGATTCTCGACACTGTTAGTGACCGATACCTCTTGAAGAAAAAAAAAAAAAAGCTGCAAAGGAGAATGTTATATTCCTTTTGATTATGTGCAAGTTATAGATCATTAGCCAGCAGCCATAGGAGTGTGGCTGTCATAGTATGGCTCAACATGTCATTGTTGAGACTGACTCACACACTACTACTCCAAAGGTTCAAATGCTCATGCTTCTAATACTACTGCCCTGGCTGCAAGCCCTTTTATAATCATTCTAATAATAAGTGCCCACACCTGATTGGCCTCATCAAGCACCACCTGTCCACAATTGGGTGCTGCTTCTTTCTTTCTGTTAACATTGATAAGCTTTCCCTGTTTGTGAACTGGTGGTTCTTTTCTCAGGACTTTCTGGCCTCATCAAGGGTACACAGATGTTCATTCAAGATTAGCCATCTAATTCTCATTCTAATCCCTTGGGCAAGCCAAGGCCTCCCACAAACATGTGGCTAGCACTATTGGGCCTCCTTCAGACTTAGTATAGGGAGAGCCAAGATCACTCAAATCCACAGAGATGTGTCTTAATCACAGAGGAGGATGAACATGACCCCTGTTACAGAGCCCAGCAAACCTCCCCAGGGACCTGAGAGCTGAGCCAGCCCAAATACAGCCTTGGCTTGGCAGGTTGTCTCTGTAGGAAGATGTAGGTCTTAAAATCAACAGCCTGCATGAATGACTGTGACCTGGAGACAAGTTTACAAATGTATTATTTATTTGATATGCAAACCTAATGGCACTTGTGCAGGAAAAGAAGGAAGCAGAGCAGCATTTTGGCAGCATAAGGGAAAATGTGGCTCCTCGTTTTGACAGAAATGCAAATCTTATTCATACAACTTTAGAAAGTTTTATCAAGTCATGCTGGGTCTGAAGCTGTTCTATAAATAATTCCAAGGCAGCATGATTTCCACTTATGTTACATACCCTTTGGAAATAGAGACCTGTACAAGGGAAGCTGCATTACCAAATGTCGCTGTTTATGCCGGGAGCGGAGAGATGCAGCAACATATAAATTCAGCAAGAGCAGGCAAAAGAAGCAACTTTATTAATTTACAACCCCGTTTTATATACCCTAGCCCCATAGGGCGACTGGTCAGTGATCACCCATCTCCTAGGGCGATTGGCCAAACTCCTACAACACCCACCCCAAAACACTTCTCCAATGCACCACAAACAGAACCTCGCAAAACACCAGATGCTGGTCCAGCCCACAAAAACCATCCCACTGTTTCCCACAACATGTGTGAGAAAGGCAGGACTCCCATCGAACACTGCAAGAACCCGAGAAAATCCCTCTGCTAGCAGCTTTTCAGCATCCATAATTCCCCCTTTTTGTTTAAAGACCAAAAAGGTATCGTTTGTAATCCTCTGCGGTTAGTCTTGCAGAAGGGAGAACAAACGCAGCATAAGGGATCTGCTTGGTAATGGCCAGTTACCAAACAGAGCCTAAACTGGATGCTGCTTTAAAGTGGGCAGAGAGTTTCCAGCGATGCCATGGAAGATACATCTAGCAAACAAATTCTACATCACAATTCTATCAGGTATTAATCTTAAATAGAAATTTACATCAGTTATTAATTCTAACATAGCCTTAAGGGCTTTAACTTTCTGACTCCATAACAAAAGAAACTTAAAGTTCAGTCTCTGCTTGTAGAAGGACCATCTGCCTGATGGTCAGTATCCTGGTCATCACCAGAAGGATCATTCGGTTGATGATCTGCATTCTGGTCAGCATTTGGAGGTTTCCTGTTCTGCCTCTGGTGCCGCAGGTCAGGGTGAACGCATCTTGCAGGTAGAAACCGTACCCCAGTATCTGTGGAAACGCAAGCATACCCACAACCCCAAGCAATAAGCTCATGTGGGCCTTCCCAATTGTTGGTGAGTAGATCCCATACCCAGACTTTCGCCCAGGGCAGGTGCATCTCGCCTGAAGACTGTAATGAGAGAAAATGATTCAGAATAACAGGATTATTTGAATTTGGTGGCACTGTGAGATGATTAATTGTATACAAAGCTTTTTCTAGTTGGCTCTGTGCGGTTTCTCCATGCATTCCCCCTTTTTGTTTTTCCAAAACGCGCTTCAAAGTGCCATGAGCGCGTTCAACAATGGCTTGGCCGGTAGGAGAATGTGGAATACCAAAAGTGTGGTCTACACCCCATAGGTGCAAGAACTGACGCGTCTTCTGCGAGTCGTAGGCAGGACCATTATCTGTTTTCACAGCACGCTCAGGACCAAGAAAGCCATTATCCAAAGGGCAATGACATCACGGCCTTTCTCTCCAGTGTGAGCAGAAGCCCACATAGCTGAGGAGAAAGTGTCAATGGACACGTGCACATATTTAAACCGGACAAACTCAGGGATGTGTGTTACATCTGTTTGCCAAAGCTGCAAGGCTTTTAGGCCTCTGGGGTTTACCCCTGGTGGCAAAGGTGCAGTGAGTCCGTTACAGTCGGCACAAGCTCTGACAATGTCACGAGCCTCAGTTGGCGTTAAGTGAAACTGCTTCAGTAGGGTATGTGCACTTTGATGGAAGAAACCGTGCGATGCCTTGGCTTGTGCAATTTTGTCAGGCTGAGGCGCTACCCATGCAGGGTTGGCCAGCATGTCAGCCCTGGCATTGCCTTCTGTTATAAAACCTGGCAAACTGGTGTGGCTTCGAATGTGCAGAATGTAGTATGGATGCGCTCGGGCTTGAATTGCACACCACAAAGTTTGCAGTAGTGAAAACAGAGCTGCATTATTCACTTCCTTTAGAAGTGAACAATCCAAGCGTTGGGTTATATCTGCTACATAAGCAGAATCAGTAACCAAATTCAAAGGCACCTGAGAGAATTGCTGAAAAGCCATGGCAAGAGCCCTCAATTCAACCAGCTGGGCAGAGCCTGACTTGTGGCCTTCCAGCACCTGACACTCAGATCCCTCCTTCCAGGTAACAATGGCTTTCCCTGTTTTTCCAGAACCATCTGTGAAGATGGTGGGTCCTTTCACCGGCACCCGACTCTTTTTTGGCCACAAGGTGACGATGGTCTATTTTGCCAGCTGCAGTAATTTGTGGCTGGGCAGGTGGTAAGAAATCTGCCCTGAAAAGTTTTGCAGCGCACTTTGCAAAGGAGTGATATTGGCAAGGCTCCACTCAAAGTGTTCCTGCGGTGTTGGAAGAATAATTGTTGCACGATCCGCTGCCATTAATTGCAAGCACTATTGGCGGCATTTGATTATCAGAGAAGCGATCAATTCAAACAACGTGGGTGCTGTCTTTTTCGGCCGATGAGGCAGAAAGACCCATTCTAGGACATGCAAAGGGCCAGGCCATTGTGTGTTCCACTGGCCAAAGATACCTGTGGGATGGAGGTCTGGAGCAGTAATGAAAACAGTGATATCAATGGAGGGATCCACTC
>JANVCC010009417.1:211013-222189 GCA_025345505.1 Todiramphus chloris collaris
TTTTTCTAATACCCCGGCGCCTGGACTGGTGCCGTCCGCAAACCTCGGGGCTGGGGGGGGGGGGGGGGAAAGGGGGGGCTTTTTCAAAACCCCCGAGAGCTGCCCGGCTTGGTCCGTTGTGTGTAGTACACGCGGGGTCACCAAATGTCGCTGTTTATGCCGGGAGCAGAGAGATGCAGCAACATATAAATTCAGCAAGAGCAGGCAAAAGAAGACACTTTATTAATTTACAACCCCGTTTTATATACCCTAGCCCCATAGGGTGAGTGGTCAGTGATCACCTATCTCCTAGGGCGATTGGCCAAAGTCCTACAACACCCACCCCAAAACACTTCTCCAGTGCACCACAAACAGAACCCTGCAAAACACCAGGTGCTGGTCCAGCCCACAAAAACCATCCCACTGTTTCCCACAACATACGTGAGAAAGGCAGGACTCCCACCGAACACTGCAAGAACCCGAGAAAATCCCTCTGGTAGCAGCTTTTCAGCATCCATACCACTGTGTACCTACACATGAATTAATTTTTCAAAAATAGTCTTCCATGTCCATTTCTGTATTTGACATAGTTGTTCCATAAACAAGGAGGCCAAGAACGAATAACAGTATGAAAATAAAATTTTCCTAGAGCAGCGGTATTAAGTAGCTCATGTTTTCAATTGCTACAAATGTTTTATTTCTAGCCCTAAAGCATTAACTCATATCACTGACAGTGCTCAGACTCAGCTACTGAATTTTAGAAGTAGAATATTATTGTTTTCTTATAGCTAATTCAGATAACTAAACAGATGATAATATATCAAATCTGACTTCATATTTAATCATGTATGATGATAACATGAAAAAAGTTACTGGTGGATGCTGAAGTATATTGTAAAATGTGTCTAAAAGCATGATCTACTTTATTATTAATAAAAGTTGATATTAGTACCTGAAAATTATAAAGTAACACTTTAAAAAAAAATAGTGAGTTTATTTCTAAGGGTCTGGATATCTGGATATCCAGGAAAATATGCATAATGCTTTCCAAGACAGACACTCCTTTTTTAATTAAAGGTTTGTTGTTTTTTTTCCAGTCTTCAAAATTTATCTTTTTTGTAGGAAAAACAAATTTCATCCAGCCTCTCTAAAGGGTATTGCATAAATAAGATTTGATTTTGAATAAAGGTTAGTAGTGTCCCCTTAATTTTTTGTGATATAATCTGTAGATAAAATTAACCTCTGTACAGCTGGCCAGTGCAAAGCTGGACACCATTTAAGTGCATGAGAATGAATTTCCCTGGTTGAGAACATACGACATAGTAGAAGTATTCCATGTAGTGTAGATCTCTTGACCCACTTTCTTATTAGGTGATCATCACTGGACAAAATGATCTTCCATAAATATCCTCTCCACAAATACTTAGAGAGTTATTCAATGCCACAAATACAGACAAGTGTCATAGGTTATTAGCACATAGCCATGGGATGGGACAAGAATAAAAAGGGTTTCTGCTGCAGAGTTTGCGAGATATCTACTGAACATGGTGAATCTGGTGAGAACATGGTGAACATGGTGAGAGAGAAACAGTGTCAGCAGCAGCGGTAAGTCCTCTAGCCAAGCATTAAACTAAGGGCAGAAAAGGGGTTCCCAGAGCCAGGGGTCCTCAGGGAAATAGTGGTGAGACCCAGTAGCAGCCAGCAGCTCTCACATGAGCAACACTGAGAGGGTGACATGGCTGGGCATTACCCGAACAACCACGGGCTTTTTAAACACGGTGAAACCAGACCCAACACTTGAGAGAGAGTCACCTGAGAGAGAGTCAGCTAGCCTTCTTGCTGAAAAGTGTGAGCAGGGCAGGGTGAGTGGCAGAGCTCAAGGGCAAGTGCTGGCTTATCTACTTGTATAAGGAGATTAAGGTGACTAACTCCAGTGCAGGGGCAGGCAAATAGGTAGAGATGGTGTCCACACGGGCAAAAATGGTTACCCCTTCTAAAAGGGATGCAGCAGCCCAGACAATGCTGCTGTGGAGGCATGCGACTGTCCAGGTTTTTGGCTGCAGGGAGTGCCACAGCCTCTCTCCAATATTAGATAATAGAATTAAGAACAGGTGTGCAAGGTGTGTCCAGGTGGATGATATGCTTTGCATGGTAGCTCAGCTACATGATGGCATTGAGAGGTTAAGAAGTATAAGAGACTCTGAGGAGGAGATAGATTGGTGGAGTTGTACTCTACCATCCTTGAGGCAGGTACACCAGAAAGCACATGAAGATAATGAGGGTCCTCTGTCCTCCTACCAGGATAACAATAACAAACACGATGAGGGAAGGTGGAAGCAGGTTCCTGCTTGTGGTTGCAGGCGCGCCCCCCCTTCCCTTCCTACGCCCCCCCTCAGATACATTTGCAGAATAGGTATGAAGCTCTGGAGGTAGAGGGGGAAGCTAATCATAGAAATCATAGAATCATTATGGTTGGAAAGGACCTCCAGGGTCATCAAGTCCAACCTTTGTCCTAGCATTTCTCAACCACTACACCATATCCTCAAGCTCCACATCTAATCGTTCTTTAAACACCTCCAGGGATGGTGACTCCACCACCTCCCTGGGCAGCCTGTTCCAGTGCCTAACTACCCTCTCAGTGAAGAATTTCCTCCTAATATCTAATCTAAACTTCCCCTGACGCAACTTTAGTCCATTCCCCCTCATCCTATCATTACTAATTTGAGAGAAGAGACCAACACCAGCCTCTCTACAACCTCCTTTTAGGTAGTTGTAGAGGGCGATAAGGTCTCCTCTCAGCCTCCTCTTCTCCAGACTAAACAAACCCAGTTCCCTCAGCCGCTCTTCATAGGGCATACTTTCCAGCCCTTTCACCAGCTTTGTTGCCCTCCTCTGCACTCGCTCCAGCACCTCAATGTCCCTCCTGTACTGTGGTGACCAAAACTGGACACAGTACTCAAGGTGTGGTCTCACAAGTGCCGAGTACAGGGGTACGATCACCTCCCTACTCCTACTGGTCACACCGTTTCTGATACAGGCCAGGATGCCATTGGCCTTCTTGGCCACCTGGGCACACTGCTGGCTCATGTTCAGCCGGCTATTGACCAACACCCCCAGGTCCTTTTCTGCCAGGCCACTCCTCCCCAAGCCTGTAGCGTTGCTGGGGGTTGTTGTGACCGAAGTGCATGACCCGGCACTTGGCCTTGTTAAACTCCATACAGTTGAGCTCAGCCCATCTCTCCAGCCTGTCCAGATCCCGCTGCAGAGCCTTCCTACCCTCAAGCAGATCGACACTTATGCTTAATTTTGTGTCATCTGCAAATTTACTGAGGGTACATTCAATTCCCTCATCCAGGTCACTGATGAATATATTAAACAAGACGGGTCCCAAAACTGAGCCCTGAGGGACACCGCTTGTGACTGGTTGCCAGCTGGATTTTACTCCATTCACCACCACCCTCTGGGCTCGGCCATCCAGCCAGTTTCTAACCCAGCGAAGAGTCCTCCTGTCTATGCCATGACCTGCCAGCTTCTCCAGCAGAATGCTGTGGGAAACGGTGTCAAATGCCTTCCTGAAGTCCAGGTAGACAACATCCACCGCCTTGCCCTCATCCACTAGGCGGGTCACCTGGTCATAGAAGGAGATCAGGTTGGTTAAACAGGACTTGCCCTTCATGAACCCATGTTGGCTGGGCCTGATCCCCCCATTGTCCTGTACTTGCTGTGATCACCCTCAAAATGAACTGTTCCATAATCTTTCCCGGGACTGAGGTCAGGCTGACAGGCCTGTAGTTCCCTGGATCATCCTTCCTGCCCTTCTTATAGATGGGTGTCACATTGGCAAGTCTCCAGTCATCTGGGACCTCCCCAGTTGACCAGGATCGCTGATAAATGATGGAGAGAGGCTTGGTAAGTTCCACTGCCAATTCCCTCAGCACTCTCGGGTGGATCTCATCTGGCCCCATGATGGCATAGATGATAGTCTGGGTTGGAGGAGCGACCCAAGGCAAGATGGCCTACTTGTATGACAACCTCTTCTGTCAAGAAAATGAGTAGTTGTCATTGTTGACTCCCTCCTCAGAGGAATGGAGGACCCTATCTGTCGACCGGACCCAATCAATAGCAAAATATGCTGTCTCCCTGGAGCCCGGGTAAGAGACTTTACAAAGAGGATCCCTAACCTAGTACACCCCTCTGATTACTACCCATTACTGATCTTTCAGATAGGTAGCGAGGAAATTGAGACAAAAAATCTGAGGGGAATCAAGAATGATTTTAGGGCACTGGGGAGACTAATTTGGGACCCAGGAGCCCAAGTAATCTTCTCTTCTATCTTGCCAGGCACAGGAAATTATGAGGGAAGAAACTGGAGAATCTCAGAGATTAATACCTGGCTCCAGGGCTGGTGCTACTGACAGAACTTTGGGTTCTTTGACCATGGCTTGGTATACACAATACTGAGCCTGCTGGCAGGAGATGGGGTACACCTATCTAAGCATGGGAAAAGGATCTACTCACAGGTGTTAGTGGCCCTCATTGAGAGGGCTTTAAACTAGAATCGAAGGGAAGGGGGACAAACACAGCTCTGCTAGAGATAAGCCTTGGGGGTTCATACCAGTGTTGGAGGTGATATCTGTACCTCAGATTAAGTGCATATATGCCAATGCTTGTAGCATGGGAAATAAACAGGAGTTAGAAGCTATTGTGCACCAGGGAAACCATGACATAATTGCCATCACATAAATGTGGTGGGATGATTTGTGTGGTTGGAGTGTTGCAATAGATGGTTACAGGCTCTTTAGAAAGGATAGACAAGGAAAGAGAGGTGGAGGGGTAGCATTATATGTCAAGGAATGCCTTGATTATCGTGAATTCAATGTTGGACATACCCAGGTGGAATGTTTATGGATAACAATAAAGGGGAAGGCCAATGAGGCTGATATCCTGGTGGGAGTTGGCTACAGGCCACCTGACCAGGATAGACACTGATAAGGCATTCTTCCAACAACTTGGAGATGTCTTGCATTCACTAGCCCTTGTTCTCAGGGGGGATTTCAACTTACCAGATGTCTGCTGGAAGTACAACACAGCAGAAAGAGGGCAGTCCAGGAGGTTTCTGGAATGTATGGATGACAACTTCCTGTTGCAGCTGGTACATGAGCCTACAAGGGGTAGTGCCCTGCTAGACCTACTGTTTACAAACAGGGAAGGGCTGGCAGAAGATGTGGTGGTTGGAAGTCATCTGGGCCACAGCGACCATGATATGATAAAATTTTCAATATGTGGTGAAGCTAGGAGGACTGTCAGCAAAACCTCTACCTTGGACTTCCGGAGGGCTGACTTTGGACTATTCAGGATGCTGGTTCAGAGAATTCCATGGGAAGCAGCCCTCATAAATAAAGGGGCCTGGGAAGGCACAGGAGCAGGCTGTCCCTATGTGTCAAAAAATGAGCCTTAGGGGTAGAAAACTGGCCTGGCTGAGCAAGGAGCTTTTGCAAGAACTCGGGGGAGGGGGGGGAAGACTGTATCACCTTTGGAAAAAGGGGCAGGTGAGCCAGGAAGCATTTAAGGATGTTGGGAGGTCATGTAGAAAGAGAATTAGAGATGCAAAAGCTCAGTTAGAACTTAAGCTGGCCAATTCTGTTAAGGATAATAAAAAGTGCTTCTATAAATACATTAATAATAAAAGGAGGGCCAGGGAAAATATTCATTTCTTATTGGATGAAGGGAGGAACATAATAACAAAAGACAAGGAAAAGGCTGAGATACTTAACACTTTCTTTGCCACAGTCTTTAACACAAAAATCAATTATCCTCAGGGCAACCAGGCTCCTGAGTTGGTAGGCAGGGGTGGGGAGCAGAATACCCCTCCTATAATCCAGGAGGAAGTAGGTAGTGACCTGCTGTGCCACTTAGATCCTCACAAGTCTATGGGTCTGGATGGGATTCACCCTAAGGTCCTTAGGGAGCTGGCGCAAGAGCTAGCTAAAACCACTCTCCATCATTTATCACCAGTCCTGGCTAACTGGGGAGGTCCCAGATGACTGGAGGTTGGCCCATCCACAAAAAGGGCCAGAAGGAGGATCTGGAAAACTATAGGCCTGTCAGCCTGACCTCAGTGCCTGGCAAGATTATGGAACGGATCATCCTGAGTGCCATTGAGCAGCACATACAAGACAACCAGAGGCTCAAGCCCACCCAACATGGGTTTACGAAGGGAAGGTTCTGCCTAACCAATCTGATTTCATTCTATGACTGGGTGACCCACTGGAGAGACGAGGGGAAGGTTGTCTACCTAGACCTCAATAAAGCCTTTGACACAATCTCCCACAGCATCCTCCTGGAAAAGCTGACAGCGTGTGGCTTGGACAGTGTCCTGGTTTGAGTGAAAACAGAACTAATTCTGTTCAGTAATTTTACTTTTCAGCTCAGTTCTTCTAATTAACTGCGCTTTCTGAAGTTAGCAGCCTATTTTCACAGACAGTGTCTGCTTCTAGCAGTGATAACACCTCATGTTTAGAGTTACTACCAAGGATTGGTATGCAGACCAAGGCCACTGCTGGGTCCTGTGCACCACATTGGGGGGTGCAGAAAGTGAAAGGCTGCACCTGCAGGGAGGAGCAGACAGGACGGGTGACTCTAAACTGACCAAGGAGGTATTCCATCCCATATACGCCATATTCGGTCTAAAGCTGAGGGACCCGAAGGGTCTCTGGGCTCTTCTCCCCTTTTGGACTGCCTTGCCAGCTTTGCTTGGCTTGGCTCGGGTCCTCTTTCGGTTCCTTCCTCGGAGCATCCAAGGAGGACTCTGTCCGTTCTGCCTTCGATCCGATCTGCGTGTTCCTGAACCCGGTACCAGAATCCAGCTCCTCAACACAGCTCCCATCTGCTGCGGGGCCCAGTCTGGGACTCCCCCGGTGCCTCAACAGCATCAGTGATGACGGTGATGTAATTACCATCAGGGGGGTTGGGTTTGATACTGGTTTTGTATATATTTGTATATATTCCTTTTTTAATAATTATTAATTTCCTTTTCATTAAAGCTGTTCTAGTTTCCTTTTCTAATCGCTAAGTCTCTCTCCCTTATTCCCCTTCTCTTCCCCTCTGGGGAGGGAGGGGGGTTAACAGAGAGCGTCTGTTATAGGTCTAAGGGGCTGCCCTGACCCTAAACCGTGACAGACAGGTGCACCCTTCACTGGGTTAAAAACTGTCTGGATGACTGGGCACAGAGAGTGGTTGTGAATGGTGCCACATCCAGTTGGTGTCCAGTGATTAGTGGTGTCCCTCAGGGTTCAGTACTGGGCCCAGTTCTATTCAACATCTTTATTGATGACCTGGATGAGGGTATTGAGTCTACCCTTAGTAAATTTGCAGACAACACTAAATTGGGGGGGAGTGTTGATCTCCTGGATGGCAGGGAGATGCTGCAGAGGGACCTGGACAGGCTGGGTCAATGGGCTGAGGCCAATGGGATGAAGTTCAACACATCCAAGTGCAGGGTCCTGCACTTTGGCCACAATAACCCCATGCAGTGCTACAGACTGGGAGATGAGTGGCTGGAGAGCAGCCTGGCTGAGAGGGACTTGGGAGTACTGGTTGACAACTGGCTGAACATGAGTCAGCAGTGTGCCCAGGTGTCATGGAAGGCCAATGGGATCTTGGCTTGTATCAGGAATAGTGTGGCCAGCAGGACTAGGGATGTGATTTTCCCCCTGTACTTAGCACTGGTGAGGCCTCACCTTGATTGCTGTGTGCAGTTCTGGGCCCCTCACTTCAAGAAAGATATTGAGGTGCTGGAGCGGGTCCAGAGGAGAGCGACAAGACTGGTGAAGGGACTGGAGGGAAAGTCTTATGAGGAGAGACTGAGGGAGCTGGGGTTGTTTAGCCTGGAGAAGAGGAGACTCCAGGGAGACCTCATCACTCTCTACAACTACCTGAAATGTAGTTGTAGGCAGGTGGGGGCTGGACTCTTCTCCCAGGCAACCAGTGACAGGACAAGAGGACATGGCCTGAAGCTGAGCCAGGGGAAGTTTAAGTTAGATATTAGGAAGCACTTCCTTACGGAAAGGGTCATTTAACACTGGAATGGAATGCCCAGGGAGGTGGTGGAGTTGCCATCCCTCGTGGTGTTTAAGGAAAGATTGGATGTGGCACTTAGTTATATGGTCTAGCTAGGTGTCGTGGTGTTAGGTCTTAGGCTGGACTTGATGATCTAGGAGGTCTATTCCAGCCTCAATGATAATTCTGTGTAATTCTGTGTAATCTCCCCATGGATGTGTATTGAAACATCGGGGAAAACTGGGGGGGGGGGATCCTCTCACTCGAAAACAACTTGTAGAGTATTGTAATAACTGATGGCCACTGTATACTCTTGAAGGTCAGGAAAAATGGCCAAACAATGGAACTTTAAGATATGCTACTATATTACAATTGATATTGTTTTGTAGACAGGAAGGAAAATGGAATGAAGTACCATATATGGATCTATTTGACACAGTAAGGAGACATCCAGAATGGCAAGAAAAATGTGGGCTAATCCCATGGGATCCTATGGTCCTGGCTCTGGAAAAGGAGGGAAGAGGAAGGAAGTTAGAGCAATGCTGTTCTTGTAGTATTGGGAAGAGGTGCTTGAAATGTTAATAAGAGGAGAAAGAGGATTTGGAATTAATGGTTTCTCCCTGGCAGAGGTTGGGAGAGAGTCCCAATGAGGATGATGATGTTAGTAGTGTGAGCAGGGCAAGAGAAAGTGGTCGTAGGCAAACAGATGAAGCTGGTGGCACAGGAGGATCAAGGGAAAGTATCTATGAACTAGGAGGGTGATCTAGTTAGTTGGGCAGAAGGATTTAGTCCAATTGCAGGAAGGAGGGGATAGCAAGAAAAAGCAGGGGAGGTTTTTCAAGCTCCTCTTCAGCAAGCAGTCATAAATTGCAGTCCTGCACTTGGGTCATAACAACCCCATGGTAAGCTACAGACTTGGGGATGTGTGGTTGGAAAGCTGCAAGTTGGAAAAGGACCTGGGGGTATCGATTGATAGTCAACTAAATATGAGTCAGCAGTTCATGCAGGTGGACAAGAAGGCCAATGGCATCCTGGCTTGTGTTAGAAACACTGTGGTCAGCAAGAATAGGGAGGTGATTGTCCTCCTGTACTTGGCACTGGTTAGGCCACACCTTGAATATTGTGTTCAGTTCTGGGCCCCTCACTATAAGAAGGACATAGAAGTGCTGGAGCGTGTCCAGAAAAGGGTAACAAGACTTGTGAAGGGCCTAGAGCATAAGTCCTATGAGGAACGCCTGAGGGAGCTGGAGTTGTTTAGTCTGGAGAAGAGGAGGCTGAGGGGAGACCTTATTGCTCTCTACAACTACCTGAAAGGAGGTTGGAGTGAGGAGGGGGACAGCCTCTTCTCCCTGGTGACGTGTGACAGGACCAGAGGGAATGGATGCAAGCTGCACCAGGGAAGGTTTAGGCTGGATATTAGGAAACATTTTTTCACTGAAAGGGTTATCAAACACTGGAATGGTCTGGCCAGGGCAGTGGTGGAGTCGCCATCCCTGGAGCCATTTAAATGGCATGTGGACCTGGTGCTTAGGGACATGGTTTAGTGGTATGCTTGCAAGTGTTGGGTTGAAGGTTGGACTAGATGATATTTCTAGGTCCCTTCCAACCCTTAATATTCTGTGATCTTGAAGGTCTCTTCCAACCAAAGACATTCTGTGATTCCGTGAAATAAGGGACTGGTAGCACTTAAAGTGTCATTCTTAATAACAGATTTAAAGTCCTGGAAGGAAATGGTGGTCCTCTATAGAGAGGACCCAGAAAAGGTGGCTAAAGTATTTGAGACTATAATCAGAACCCAAGATCCTGATTGGAATGATTTACAGGTAGTATTAGATACATTGCTAGATGGTACTGAAAAGAAGATGGTATTAAGCACTGCCTGGAAACAAATAGAAGGGGCACATGCTAAGGGGATGTGCAGGGAATGGTAGATCAGAATTTTCCTGCTACAGATCCAGAGTGGAATTCCAACCAGCCAGGACCCTGGGGGCTTTTAACAACATATCAGAGATGGATACTATTTGTCATAAGACATGCTATGCCAAAAGCAATTAATTGGTCTAAACTATATGAAGTTAAACAAGAACCAAATGAATCCCCATCCACCTTCATGGAGCAGTTAAAAGTCACTGCCAGGAAATATACTAATCTGGTCCCTGGAAAAAAAGAAGGGGCTGTTCAATTGGCTTCTATCTTTATGGGGCAATTGTCCCCAGTTATAGGGAAGAAACTAGAAGCGCAGACTCAAGGGATTTGGGAAAGATGTTAGAGGTGACGTGTACAGATTTTAATAATAGGGAAAAAGAAAAGGAGACAGGACAGGTTCGAAGGGAAAACCTAAGAAATGGGAGACTGGTGCTTTAACAAGGGCTCCTGGAGTAGCCTGGAGAGGAAGGGGAGGTGCAGGAAGGGGCTATAGAGGGATGGGAAGTAGGGGAATGGGGAGACCATATTCTTTCGTACAACCCTGTCTTATGGAAGATCAATGTGCAATTTGTGCATATTAAATCAAACCCATAAGGACACACATATTGGAGCAGACGCATTGATTTTAACCATTAAAAGATATGCAATTGGACCTAAGATGCAACAATATGCGAAAGGGCTTATTAGTGTCAAATTTGTAGCAGAAATAATAAAAAAATACAGAAAAGACCACCACCTGGAGAAGTGAAAAAGGGATATTTCCCTGGAGACCACTGGCAAATTGATTTTTCTGAATTACTTAGGAATAATGGGTATAGATATTTATTGGTATTAGTTGATACTTTCTCTGGATGGCCTGAAGCTTTCCCAAGTCGTACCAGCTAGGCTAAGGAAGTGATAAAGGTTCTATTAAAGGAAATAGAAGAGTCTGGAGAATTTCTCCTATGAGGAGAGGCTGAGGGAGCTGGGATTGTTTAGTTTGGAGAAGAGGAGGCTCAGGGGGGACCTTATTGCTCTCTACAACTACCTGAAGGGAGGTTGTAGGGAGGTGGAGGTCGACCTCTTCTCCCAAATTAAAAATGACAGGACGAGGGGGAATGGCTTCAAGTTGCACCAAGGGAAATTTAGGTTAGATATCAGGAAAAATTTCTTTACAGAGAGGGTAGTGAAAAAGAGAGTCAGGCGGTGTACATGGCACAAGGGGGGAGCGGGG
>JANVCC010009417.1:222199-294797 GCA_025345505.1 Todiramphus chloris collaris
GAATATCTGCTGCTTAAGAAATTGGAGAATTGTCCTTTTTGGAATCAGTAGTTAAGCATTGGAATGGGCTGCCCAGGGAGGTGGTGGAGTCCCCATCCCTGGAAGTGTTCAAAAACCGTGTGGATGTGGTGCTGAGGGACATGGTTTAGGGACCCTGGCAGTGCAGGGTGAACGGTTGGACTTGATGATCTTAAAGGTCTCTTCCAACCAGACGATTCTATGATTCTATGAAATAATTCATAGGTTTGGGGTTCCAGAGGAGTATCATCAGATTGAGGCCTCCATTTTGTAGCTGAAATAGTACAAGGAGTTTCAAAATTCCTGTAGATACAATGGGATTTACATACTCCTTGGAGGCCACAGCAAAGTGTCAAGGTAAAGTGTATGAACCAAACTTTAAAAAGGCAAAAATAGCAAGACTGTGTCAAGAAACACATAAAAAATGGACAGAAATACTACCCTAGATGTGATGCGTATTCTGTTTACCCCAAGAATCAAGGAAGGTGTTAGTCCATTTGAAATATTATACGGAAGAGCCTTTTTGGTAAATCTGACAGGAAAAGGGGAACAAATGAATATATCTGGTCAACAAGTAATTAAAGAGTACCTTTTGTTTATGGCAAGGGCTTTATCTTCCCTTCAAAGGTATATCTGGACGCAATTGCCAGTCCTGTTGGATATTCTGGTTCACTCCTTTAAGCCTGGAAATAGTGTACCTCCATACTTGGAAGGATGAGCTGCTGACTGAGAAGTGGAAAGGGCCTTACATTGTACTCTTAGTAACAAACATATCTGTTAAATTTAATGGAATAGATTCTTGGATTCATTATACTCCTGTGAAAGATTCCAGAAGATCAGTGAAAATCAGAGGAAGTGGATCCATTGAATTAAAGTTGAGAGTTCATATAATTTGTAACTGAACTAATTCTGAATCATCCATAGAATTAGTTTTCAATCAGAGAATAATGCTACTTGTTTTAATACTTAATTTTGTTTCCAGTTGTGTTGTATTTTATTGTTAGATATTTACATTATAATATATTTTGTTCTCCTTGTTTCTCCTCTGTTGCGTGGTATAACCATCTCACAGACTCGAGTGAATCAAGGGAATCCATGGGGCCAGAACCTTTACCATGAGGTAGTTTTTAAAACAGTAAAAGTGGCTAATAAGACATTGTTGAGCATGTACTCATAGACTGAAACATGTAAGAAAGGGAATTTAACTAATTTGAGTCCCAATTCCAGCTAATGTTTCTTGGGAGGATTTGTGAAGAAATACTAATTCTGCTACAAATCTGGAGAGTGAAATACAGGAATGGGAAACTGAAAATCCAGAAACTAGAGTAGGCAGAGTAGACAAAAGTATTGTAAGTATGTGCAGCAATATTTCCCTCTAAAAAGAATAGGAAGATTTGATATCATAATCAAACTTGGAAATTACCCATCATGTAACAAAACCATAAATTGGGGAGGAAATTTTCAATCTTCTTGGCCAGTGCCTGAAGGAAAAGGGTGGTACTGGCTATGTGGAGGAAAGGCAAGAAAGGTCTTTCGCAGGAATTGGGAAGGAATATGTATACTGGGAGTTATAGTTAAAAAAATTACCATTCTAAACAAAATAGGTAGTGAAGATCAGTTATGGGTAAGATCATATATGAAGAGACAAAAGAGGAATAACCCTTTAATAGACAGGCCAACAGGATTTCCTTCATTTGTCAGATGGTTTATCCCATGGCTAGGAGTTAGTGAATTAGAAAAGACTATTGTAAATATATCTTTGAGGCAGGAAAAACTGCTCTCCAGAACCATATGGCCCTCGATATGCTGCTAGCATCAAAAGGAGGAGTTTGCACTGTAATCAATACTAGTTGTTGTGTTTACGTAGATAAAAGTGGAAGAATAGAGACATATTTAGAGGAAATCTGGAAACAAAACAAAATACTACATGAGATACAGAAAGATAATGCACCTTATATTTTTTGTGAAGTTTGGAATTGGTTGACCTCATGGTTCCCCGATGTGAGTCTGTGGATTAAGAAACTATTTGGAATCTTATTGTATGTATTAGTACTTTTTGTATGCCTTTATGTCATTATCCAGTATATTGGAAGATGCTGCATGTTATAATATTATAATTAGACAAGACCTCTGAAAAGATGAGACTCATCTAGAGTTAAAGCTAGATAAGTCTCAAAGGGGGGAACTGTTACCTATACAGGAAAACAGAGTCAAAGAAGGAGTTGTAGATTTGTGAAATATTGCTTACGAATTTAGTTAGGTATTTGATAATTATTAGTATGTATAATGGAAGCATTAAATATGTACATGATGTCTAGTGCAAAATGACCATATTTGAGGTTGTCAGAGTGATTAGTTAAGGAACTTTTAATCAAGAATTGGCTGTCCTCGAAGAAGAAACATCCTGAAAAGTCTATAAACCATATGTACTTGGAGATTATATTGTTTTGCATAGTTTTGTACTGTCAGATAAACAATGATTAGTGATATTGTTACGTGAACTAGCTTCATTATAATACTAGAAATCACACCCACAGGGCAGGAGCCCCTGGCCACGGTGAAGACTCTTTCTTATGGAGCATGTGTAATATGAATAGGTGATTGTGTAACCATATGTAAACTATTGACCAATCAGTGTTACTGGAAAGTTCTTGGAAACTTATCAGTTGATAACTGTGCATAAAAGAAGCTCTGAAAAGTGCCTAGGTGTGCTAGATTTGTGGGAAACCACCTACCACCCAAATTTAGACAACTTTGCAATAAAAAAATCTCATCAAAATGTGTGAGATTGGCTCATTGCACACCAGGTAAAGGGACCCACTTTTGTGGATAACAATATAAACATAACCTCCCCATACTTATATTTTGATCATCCCCCCCCCAAAAAAAAAGATTTTAACTGTTTAGCTTGTTTGATTGACGTACACGTTTCACAATTGTGGATAATCTGTGCAATAGTGTCCATAGTAAATCCACCCCTTGGTCACTAGACAATCTGTATGTTTCATCTCTTCCCTCATATCCTGAAGTTCCATGGACCCACCTAGCTAAAAATAGTTCGCCCTTATGTTCCCAGTCTGTCTAACTGGAACACTTTATCAGACTGGTTCACTTGCTGGTTGTTTCAATGTTCCTCAGTAGCCCAACTTTTAGGTACGTGGGCATCCACATGATGTACTTTTACAATTAGTTCTAGCTGAGCAGCAGTATTTTGCCACAAAGTGACAGCCCAAATAAGTTTACCTCTCTGCTGCCAGTTATTCTGCTTCCGCTGTTTTAATCATCCCCACAAGGCATTTGCTGCCATCCATGAGTCAGTGAAGAGATAGAGAACTGGCCACTTTTCTTGTTCAGCAATGTCTAAGGCCAGCTGGATGGTTTTTTTACCTCTGCAAAATTACATGATTCACCTTCTCTTTCAGCTGCTTCTGTGACTCGTCGTGTGGGACTCCACACAGCAGCTTTCCACTTCTGCTGATTTTCTACAAGACAGCAAGATCCATCAGTAAACAGAGCATATTGGTTATCATTACCTGATAACTGTTTATATGGTGGGGCTTCTTCAGAACATGTCACCACCTGTTCTGGTGGCATTCCAAAGTCTTTACCTTCTGGCCAATCCATGATCACTTCTAAGATTCCTGGATGATTGGGATTTCCTATTTGAGCTTTCTGTGTGATTAATGCAACCCATTTACTCCATGTAGCATCGGTGCCATGATGAGTGGAAGGAAACTTACCCCTGAATATCCATAATAGTACTGGTAACCACGGTGCCAGGAGGAGATTGCTTCTGAAGAAGCTCAAACTCCTTCATATGTTGCTATTTCTTATTCAGCTGGAGTACAGTTGGCCGCAATGCCTTGTCTTGCGCTGGTCATAGACCAGAGCGAGGTTTTGGTTGTGTTCTTGGGAACAGAATTAAGACTCAAAATGGAGTCAAGTGCCAAGTGACTTTATTTGCCCAACAACAGGTTCACAAAGCAAAGAGTGAGAGAAAGGAAAGAAAGGAAGAAAAGTGTTAGTTGTGATAGCTACCACCGTGGATCTGTGGCATCCTGTCAGTCTGATTCATTTCCAAGTCCAGTGGGAGAATGTAGGGATTGATAAGAGTAGGACAGAAATAGTTGTTAGCTAGAAGTAGTTATGCTAAGGCCTGCAAGGCCGAAAAACAGCCAACACTGCCCCGACCTTAAGGAGATAAGATCAAGGATGAGAAAAGCAGAAGCACCTGGCAAAACAGAAGGATAAGAGGAGAAAAACAGGGTGCTGAAGGAAGAAACCCAAGAGAATCGCCAGCCAATTAAAAGTGTTTGAAGTGTGCATGGACAGACTCTGGGTTTGAGTGTGGGGCCAATTAGAAGTGACCTGGGTGCGTGAGCAGTATTGTCTCGTGTATAAATATAGCCTGTTGTACTTAATAAAGCGACTTCTGATTACAACCATATTGGCTGTGCTGTCGGAGTCTGTCCCTGCACGCTACAGGAGAATATTCTACCTGATGTTGGTTGTTCCTGCTTTTTTATTGGGTTGTCCTGTTGAATATTCATTCTTCTTTGACTAACTACTTAGCATATTCCAGGAGCTATTTTACTTAACCACACCCACCACCTGGTGGTGGTACACATGCCCAATACTGTCTCTAAGGGGTCTTCAGTGGTCTCCAGACCCCTTGGTCTTTCAAGCCCTGGGTCTGGGTGCATGCACAGGGGTTAAGTTACAGTTATCAGAATCAGCTCCATGTTGAAGATCATTAGAAAACAGGAACTTCTATCCTTGCAGTCCAACTGTTGCTCAGTTTGCGGTTTGATGTTCACTCACATTGATGCAGCAATGTTGAGACAAATAACTGACAGTCTCTGACACCGCACTGTGGCTCGACATTGCTGTCTCAGGGATGATTCTCCATGGTGGCATGGGTGATAGAGGTAGAGAGAGCACGAAAGGGAAAGAGATAGAAATACAAATAACTAAAACCATCAAGTTAACACCAACTAATTAACAATAAATTCTGTTAATCATAACTATTAACTTTAAAAAAACAATACATTCCCCAGTATTTACAGATTTGTCTCTGGCTCGGGGGGATTAGATGAAGAGGGTGATTGTACTCATGGACATTTACAGGGCGTACACTGACACGGAGAAAAGACAAGTATTAAAAGAACAAATAAAGCAACAGTCAATAAAGTCAAAGCATCTATAATAAATTGGCACAAGCACATACACATGATCCATTATTCTCCTGGGATTTTCAGCAAGGCAAAGATGACGATTGCAGAGTTCAAGGTAGATGGCAGACACACAGTCTTCACTTGTCGAGGTCCAGGTTGGAATCTGCATATGCATCAAGAAAATAAATTCCCATGACCCTAGCCTAGGATGCATGCACGTTTTGTGTCCATCACACCAAGTTGTGGAACCATAATGGCTTCAAAAAAGAGGTAATTGAAGGAAAGAAGGGGATAGTCAGGGAGAAAGTTTACACAATCTCAATGACTGAGCGCTTGGTCGGAGTTATGAATCTGATGTGTTTTATGCCATTGGGTGAAGTCATAATAATCGCTTGCATGTTGCTTACGACACTTCAGATTAGATATATCAAGCATGGGATAACCAAGGCAAAAACCATCAAAACAGCAAATGCATGTAGCAGATAAAATAAAAGCTGGTTTACCCATGGTGCTCCTGGTAGCCAGGACCATAAATCACCATTCCAGACATTCCATGTCTGAATGGGGACATGGGCTAGTTTCTTAATATCTGTGGTCAGTTGTAGAAGAACCTCAGCTACATCATCGATTTCCAAACAATAATTAGAGACATTTAGTTTCCCACATACTCCTCCCTCTTTGACCAGCAAATAATCCAAAGCTATGTGGTGTTGAAGGATTCCAGTGCGCATCTGTTGAGACTGTTAAAAGGTGTATAGCATTAGTAGTTTTATTGGTAATATTTTCCAAGATTGCTTGCAATTGAATTATGCAGTTCAGGTTATAAATTGGTTCCCTTTCCCCTGATACTGGTTTATTTGGATTCTAAGTGGCAGGCCCATAATGCTCAATTATTCTTTTGGGGGGACACTCATTTTCTCCCCGCTTTTGTGTTCCACCTATTTTAATCCCAACAGATTGCTTCTTGCAGGCAATCCTTTTGTCCCCTAGATTATCGTATAGTCTTATTCCCAATAGAAGACCACCTGCCTCTGGAAGAAGGAAAAACAGAGGTCAGATAACCCCCACATAACAAATCCATGACCAGTTTGCTGGTAGTCGCTTGTAGGCAGTATGTTCACAAATCCAACAATGGCCTTTTTCGTCTCTGGCACTGTTAGCAAATGATCCAGCTGTGACCTTTGGGAGCTGGACATAAATTGTGTTATCATTTCCCAAAGGGCCAAAAAAGGAGTTAGGGTAGCCATTTGGCCAGTACAATACCAGGCACCAGTGTAGGTTTTCCACTCACAAGTTTGATTGTAAATATGGTTTTCAGACCATCGGAGAATCAAGGTTTCATTTCTGATTGAGCAATATCCCTAAAACCCTCTGTTGCACCCAGTTTCATCAAGTGACAGCCATATGTAAACACCCCTATTTTCAATAATTATTTTAACAAGCATATACGTGAGTGCCCATTGACACCTACTTTTCCCCACATGGAACCCTCCCTCCTGGATGTGATTTAAGCAATATCTACCCACAGCAGGAAATTGAATTGGCCATATTTCATCATCATTCCAGGTGGTGTTATCAGTTTCACTATAATTGCTTACGATTTGCGCTGGAGTGAGAGGTGTAGTGGTCCGTGGTCACTTTGATGATCCTAGAGGTCCTCCACAAACCCAAACAGTGGCTCAAATTAAAGGTTTGTCTAACAGTTCTTGCTAACAAAATAAATTCATTATCCCCAAAGGTATCATATGGGTCAAGGTAGGTGGAAATTAGCTCCTCTTCACACTTATAGATAAGTCCCCAAAAAAATACAGATGAATGTTGGGGAATGGCTTGAGAACAAGGGCCACGGCTCACTGCAAGATATATTAGCAGAAGCTAGGCATGAGGCCTAGCCTAGCTGCAGGGACAGGATGTCCGTGAGGAGGAACATTAGGATAATAATAGGATAGTTTGGGTTACAGAAAGAGGGACGTTATATCAGCATAAGACGATATCAGGATGTTTTGGTCAATGGAAAGAGAAGCTATCTAGAAGCTGGGACCACCAAGGGGTGGTCATAGGGAGAGTGTGACTTCTTGAATGGACCTATGGGAACTATCATGAATATGTATAACTTGTGTGTACTTCAATCAGCATGTATTCGTGATAAGCATAATAGTATATAAGTAGCTGCAAGTGTGACAATAAACAAAGTTTGCCTATCAATCATATTGATTTCCTGCACTCTTCCCTTGCCGTTCCGCAGACGAAAATTGTGGGATTATTTCTGGAGGAAAACAAGCATGCCTGTTTTCCTCAAGACTGTGTGGAAATAAACTGGGATGCGAACAAGACTGTGTGAAAATAAATTGGGCTGCGGACGACAACCTTGAAGTATGCTTGAGAACGGCAAAGGAGGAAGCACAAAGCAGTGAAGCAAGCAGATAAAGAAAAAGAAAGTAGATAAAAAGGATGGGAGGTGGTAATGGAGACAATGTAGGATAGCCAATGATGTATTAGTTTAGGACATGTGAACAGTGTGTGTTTAGAGTAGTTAACCAATAGCTGTTAATGGTAGTGTGTGGATGCTGAAAAGCTGCTAGCAGAGGGATTTTCTCAGGTTCTTGTGGTAGTATAGGGATGTGGCAATGCGGAAGATCACGTGCTGTAACGGAAACGTAGGAACTAGGTAGGAAACCGCCCACAAAGGGCTGGCTCTGTTACTGGTATGTAAGTGCCTGTAGCCTTTAATAAAACGCCATTTTGCCTTCTTCTCTATGAGAGTCTGAGTCTGACAATGGACCCTCTGCGTCTCCCGGGATTTCGGCACCGAGGGTAGGACACGTTGATCACAACAGGTTCTCACAATATTTGGTGAAAATCCTGCCTTTCTCACACATGTTATGAGAAACACTAGGATGGTTTTTGTAAGCGAGACCAACACCTGGTGTTTGCTAAGTTCTGTTTATGGTACATTGGAAAAATATTTTGAAATGGGTGCTGTAGGACTTTAGCCAATCACCCTTGGAGATGGGTGATCACTGACCACTCACCCTATGGGGCTAGGGTATATAAAATGGGGTTGTAAATTAATAAAGTGTCTTCTTTTACCTGCTCTTGCTGAATTTATATGTTGCTGCATCTCTCCGCTCCCGGCATAAACAGTGACATTTGGTGACCCCGCGTGTACTACACACAACGGACCAAGCCGAGCAGCTCTCGGGAGGTATGCAAATGCCTCCCTTTGCCCCCCCCCAGCCACGAGGTTTGCGGACGGCACCAGTCCAGGCGCCGGGGTATTAGAAAAACCCTGCCAAGATGGGGAATTGTAATTCGAAAGAAAGCGTGGTGCTGTCGGCCTGGAAGAATTTCCTGGCCACCAAAGAGAGCGCTGTTCCAGAGGATGCCCTCCGCGCTCTTTTGCAATGGGCAGCTGAGCACCAGTTTCTCGCGAACTCTGACACCGCCTTTGATTTAGAGCTGTGGCGGCAGCTGGGCACCAGGCTCTGTCGTGAGCTCCCCCACGGGGACGACACGCTGATAGACTTGATTCGCACTTGGAAAGATATATTTGCTGTGCTTCTAAAGTCTAAAACAGGCGACGGGTGAGGGATGCCGGCTTCAGAGGAGGACGCCGCTAAGGGAGACGCTGCTGAACTCAGTGTAGCAGTCGGCGGCAGCCTCACTGAGGAGCCGCCGGTCCTACGGCCCGTTCAACGGCAATACGCCTTGTCCCGGGATTATGTTCCCCCTAAATACCCTACGCCTGCAGAGCAGCTCGCGGAAATGCTTTAACAGAGCGATGGCTCGGAGCGCTCCTCGCTCCTTAGCCCAGCGGCTCCGGTCTCCTCCGCGCCGCTCCCTTCGGCAAATATAACAGTGCCGGTCGTTCCCACGGCCTCTCCGGTTACCCGATCCGGTTTAACTGTGATCTGGAGCTCCATGGGGGCGCCCGCGTTTTCCGCGCCCGCGTTTTCCGCGCGCGCGCCCGCTGCACTCGCGGTACACTCGACTTTGTCACGAGCGCCCGCGGCGCCCGGCAGCTCCGCGCGTGCGCCCCTGTCTGGGTGTTTTAATGCGCAGGCGCAGCCGCCCATGATGGACCTGTTAACGCGGCAGCTGGCAGTGATGGAAGAATATCTGCCGAGGATATCTCAGCAGCTACCGGAATTGTAAGAGGCGTTCCTGCGGGAGGCCTCTGAGAGAGCCTTGTCGGGACGACCTGGGCCGGAAGTGCCGGCTCCGGAAATTCCGAACGCGGAAGTAGCGACGGCGGCAGCGGCGGAAGAAACGGCGGCCCCGGTAGAGGCGGAGGCAGAGGCGGCGGCTCTGGCGCCGCCGGCCGAGCTCACGGCACTGACTCCAGCGGCAGAGGCGGCTCCGTTACAAGATCTGCCGGCAGCGCCCCAAACTGTGCCGCCCCAGCCGGCTGCCTTGCTGCCCCCTGCGCAACCGACTGCAGCCCCCACCGCCCTATCGCCCTCTAGCCCGGCACGCGTACCCTGCCCGCCTCTACCGTTCGTGCTGGGGTCCTCCGGGAAACCCCTGTCTGACGACAGGGGAATTTATGCAGGATCAGGAGGTTGCTATAACGCCTCAAGAGGGTGTGCCACTAACTCAAGGTCATAGTAACACCCAGCAAGGGGATGTCCAAGCCTGTCCTGTGTTTAAGGCTGTCCCAAATACAGGTCAATGTGATAGACATGATGTTATTGCTTGGAGGGTTGTACAAGATTTACAACCGAAAGTGGCACAGTATGGGCTTAGTTCTCCTGAACTCATGCAACTTCTCAGAGTGCTGAATGCTGATCTGCTTGCTCCATTTGATATTAAAAACTTAGCTCAAATTGTACTTCAACCTGTACAATATGCAGTTTTTGAGACTACCTGGAGAAAGATGTCTGAGAAGGTTGCACTACAGAATAAGCAGTTGCCTTCCACTAACATTAGACATGACGTTGGAGTAGATGCCCTTATGGGAATCGATAACTTCTCTAATCTTGATTTGATGGGGCCACCTGGCCCCATCAAATCCTAGAGCAAGCTCAAAAGGTTGGCATGGGAGCTCTATTGAAGACCATAGAAATGGCTACTCCTCAAACGCGGTATATGAAAATATGCCAGGGGCAGACAGAGCCATTTTTACTCTTTGTAGAAAAGGTTACTGCTGCCCTTGAGAAGCAGGTTGCAGATGATTCATTAAGGCAGATGATGTGCATACGATTAGCAAGAGACAATGCCAACGATGAGCATAGAAAAATCATCGATGCTCTACCAGGGGAGCCTACACTCACAGATATGGTTGAAGCCTGTGCTAAGGTGGGGTCTGCGAGCCATAAAAGGTCTGCTTTGGCTGCGTTTCTGCCATCTGTTCATGCATCTTCTGATCGTGATCTGAAGCAGTCCAAATCTGGGAGCAAACGGAAAAGGGCTAAACCAAGGCAAAAGGAAAACGCAGGGACTCCCCAATGCAAGAGGTGTGGTAGGCCAGGTCATCGTACAGAATACTGCAGATCTCTGCGCCATGCCGACGGTCGGCCTTTGCTGGGAAACTCACACCGGGGTGCAAAAAGGGGGAATTGCTCTCCGATGCAGGTGATCCCCCAGGGAATGGCACAGACACAGGCCTACCCAGCCACCTTAGAGACAGCAGCCCAGGATCAGCCGGGGCCGACATCTACACCACAACAACAGTCATCCTAGCATCTAGTCGTATTCATAAGGTCCCTTTGGATGCATATGGACCCCTAGGTCAGGGACTCAGTGCAATGCTCGTGGGAAAAGCTGATGTTACCCACCGAGGGATCTTTGTACACCCAGAAGCTATGGATGATGACTTTACAGGCCAGATTCATGCTATGGTTTCCACACCCAATCCGCCTGTTATTATCCCTGAAAAGACTTGCATTGCTCAATTAATGCCTTTCAAGTCATGAGTCCCCAGGACAGAACAACGAGTTCGCGACAATAGCGGCAATGGATCTACGGGACTTCCGCAGATTTTCTGGACTGCAGACATCTCTAGCCAAAGGCCACAGATGACATGTACCCT
Source organism: Todiramphus chloris collaris (assembly GCA_025345505.1). Classification (NCBI taxonomy): domain Eukaryota; kingdom Metazoa; phylum Chordata; class Aves; order Coraciiformes; family Alcedinidae; genus Todiramphus; species Todiramphus chloris. The sequence goes on from JANVCC010009417.1 coordinate 233,423, forward strand.
AGTCCTGCCAAATGCTCGTCTGCCCCAGACTCAGCTTCAAGGTTTGATCGATACGGATGCAATTATCTCCTTCTCTGTGTGGCCTTCTTCATAGCCTTTACCCCCGTGGGATTGGCCATCACACGCTTAGGAACAGCACAGAGCTATTTAAGCGAACGACCCAGAGGGACATACAGCTACAATTCAGCCTTTTGTTACCAGTGCTCCAATCAACCTCTGAAGGCGGGACGTGCTGGAGGCTTGGGGGGTACGAATTGGGACAAATTTTTGATAGGGGTCACTGTGCGTAAGGGCGCACAGTTTCCTACGCTGCCTTTGCAGTGGCTGACTAACAGACCGATCTGGGAATCGCAGTGGCCCCTACCAAATGAGAAATTAGTTGCCCTTCGGCAGCTGGTTCAGGAACAGTTACAACAGGGACACATTGAGCCTTCTACTAGTCCCTGGAACACTCCTGTTTTCGTAATTAAGAAGAAATCAGGGAAATGGAGACTCTTGCAGGATCTCCGAAAAGTTAACGCAGTGATGGAAGGTATGGGGGCATTGCAGCCTGGTATGCCCTCACCCACCATGATTCCAACAGGGTGGGACATCCTGATCATTGATCTGAAGGATTGCTTTTTCACAATTCCTTTGCATCCTAATGACAGGCCAAAATTTGCCTTTACTGTGCCTGCAGTTAACAATGCTGAACCTGCGAAGAAGAGATATCAATGGAAGGGTCTACCTCAGGGCATGAAGAACAGCCCAACTATCTGCCAATGGTATGTTGCTCAAGCTTTGTCCGGAGTCCGTGAGCAGTTTCCTGAGGCATACTGCTACCATTACATGGATGATATCCTGGTGGCAGCATCTACCCAGGACGAGATGCTGAGGATACAGCCTCGGCTGCTCACTGCTCTGCATTCCTACAGGTTGCAAGTGGCTCCGGAGAAAGTTCAACAGCATCCTTCTTGGAAATATTTAGGAGTCAAAATTTTGGACCAAACTATACAACACCAAGAGGTGCAATTCTTGGATTCTATTAAAACCTTGAATGATGCTCAGAAATTGCTGGGTATCATCAATTGGGTACGTCCTTATCAAGGGCTAACCATGATGCAACTTTCCCCGCTTTTTAATATTTTAAAGGGGGACCCTGATTTGAATTCACCTCGGAAATTGACTCCAGAAGCGCGACAAGCGCTGCGGGAGGTGCAACAGGCTGTTTCTGCTCGTCAGGTTTATCGAGTGGATCCCTCCATTGATATCACTGTTTTCATTACTGCTCCAGACCTCCATCCCACAGGTATCTTTGGCCAGTGGAACACACAATGGCCTGGCCCTTTGCATGTCCTAGAATGGGTCTTTCTGCCTCATCAGCCGAAAAAGACAGCACCCACGTTGCTTGAATTGATCGCTTCTCTGATAATCAAATGCTGACAATGGTGCTTGCAATTAATGGCAGCAGATTCTGCAACAATTGTTCTTCCAGCACTGCAGTAACACTTTGAGTGGAGGCTTGCCAATATCACTCCTTTGCAAAGTGCGCTGCAAAACTTTTCAGGGCAGATTTCTTACCACCTGCCCAGCCACAAATTACTGCAGCTGGCAAAATCGACCAGCTTCACCTTGTGGCCAAAAAAGAGTCGGGTGCCGGTGAAAGGACCCACCGTCTTCACAGATGGTTCTGGGAAGACAGGGAAAGCCATTGTTACCTGGAAAGAGGGATCTGAGTGGCAGGTGCTGGAAGGCCACATGTCAGGCTCTGCCCAGCTGGTTGAATTGAGGGCTGTTGCCATGGCTTTTCAGCGGATCTCTCAGGTGCCTTTGAATTTGGTTACTGATTCTGCTTACGTAGCAGATATAACGCAATGCTTGGATTGTTCACTTCTAAAGGAAGTGAATAATGCGGCTCTGTTTTCACTATTGCAAACTTTGTGGTGTGCAATTCAAGCCCGAGCGCATCCATACTACATTCTGCACATTCGAAGCCACACCAGTTTGCCAGGTTTTATAACAGAAGGCAATGCCAGGGCTGACATGCTGGCCAACCCTGCATGGGTAGCGCCTCAGCCTGACAAAATTGCACAAGCCAAGGCATCGCACGGTTTCTCCTATCAAAGTGCACATACCCTGCAGAAGCAGTTTCACTTAACGCCAACTGAAGCTTGTGACATTGTCAGCACGTGTGCTGACTGTCATGGACTTGCTGCATCTTTGCCAACGGGGGTAAACCCCAGAGGCCTAAAAGCCTTGCAGCTTTGGCAAACGGATGTAACACACATCCCTGAATTTGTCCGGTTTAAATATGTGCACGTGTCCATTGACACTTTGTCCTCAGCTATGTGGGCTTCTGCTCACACTGGAGAGAAAGGCCGCAATGTCATTGCCCATTGGAAAATGGCTTTCTCGGTCCTGGGCGTGCCGTCTGCTGTGAAAACAGATAATGGTCCTGCCTACGTCTTGCAGAAGACACGACAGTTCTTGCACCTATGGGGTGTAGACCACACTTTTGGTATTCCACGTTCTACTATTGGACAAGCCATTGTCGAACGTGCTCATGGCACTTTGAAGTGTGTTTTGGAAAAACAAAAAGGGGGAATGCATGGAGAAACCGCACAGAGCCAACTAGAAAAAGCTTTGTATACAATTAATCATCTCACAGTGCCACCAAATTCAAATAATCCTGTTATTCTGTATCATTTTCTCTCACTGCAGTCTTCAGGTGAGATGCACCTGAGTCAGAAAGTTAAAGCCCTTAACGCTATGTTTAGAATTAATAACTGATGTAAATTTCTATTTAAGATTAATACCTGATAGAATTGTGATGTAGAATTTTGTTTTCTAGATATATCTCCCATGGCATCACTGGAGAGTCTCTCTGCCCACTTTAAAGCAGCATCTGACTTGGGCTCTGTTTGTTAACTGGCCATTACCAGACCGACCCCTTATCAGCGTCCGATTTAGGCTCTGTTTGGTAACTGGCCATTACAAAGCAGATCCCTTATGTTGCGTTTGTTCTCCCTTCTGCAAGGCTACCCACAGAGGATTATAAACGATACCTTTTTGGTCTTTAAACAAAAAGTGGGAATTGTGGATACTGAAAAGCTTGTAGCAGAGGGATTTTCTCAGGTTCTCACAATATTCGGTGAGAATCCTGCCTTTCTCACACATGTTATGAGAAACAGTAGGACGGTTTTGTAAACTAGACTAACACGTGGTGTTTTGCTAAGTTCTGTTTATGGTACATTGTAAAAATATTTTGAAATAGGTGCTGTAGGACTTCAGCCAATCACCCTAGGAGATGGGTGATCACCAACCAATGGCCCTATGGGGCTAGGGTATATAAAACGGGGTTGTAAATCAATACACTTGCTTCTTTTGCCTGCTCTTGCTGAATTTATATGTTGCTGCATCTCTCCACTCCCGGCATAAACAGCGACAGTAGCATGTATACAGGAAGAGAAATCGTATATAACCCTGGTGAAAACGTGAATAGAGTGCACTCAACTTTGATCATATTGGTCCGTGTTGAGTTCATTTCCCGCAAAAAATAACATACACTTCCTGACCAAATTATATTAAAATTCATGTCCACTTCTTCTGTGTCACGTGGTGAAAAACGCAATAACTGAAGTTATTAAGCAGTTATTTTATGGCGCCGGACACACAGGGGATCGCTCCTCCAAATGTGTATACCAGTGCAAGCTAGGTACATAGTTTATATGCAGGCTAAACGTACATATTAATTCTATATTTTAGAAAGGGCAGTCTTATATTAATGGATTCCTAGAATTCATTTCCATAGTCTGAGCATGCATAATTGTCACGATTTACGGTCAGGGTGGCCCCTTATACCTATAACAAACTCTCTCTGTTAATCCCCCTCCCTCCAAAAAGGGGAAGAGAAAGGGAATAAGGGAGAGAGACTTCTTAGCAATTAGAAAAGGAAACTAGAACAGCTTTAATGAAAATGAAATTAATAATTATAGAAATGGAATATATACAAATATATACAAAACCAGTATGGAACCCAATCCCCCTGATGGTAATTACATCACCATCACCACTGATACTGTGCAGACACCGGGGTAATCCCAGACTGGGCCCCACAGCAGATGGGAGCTGTGTTCAGGTGCTGGATTCTGGTACTGGGTTTGGGAACATACAGACCGAATCGAAGGCAGAATGGACAGAGTCCTCCTTGGGTGCTCCCAGGAAGGTACCAAAAGAGGACCCAAGCCAAGCCAAACAAAGCTGTCCAAGAGGGGAGAAGAGTCCAGAGACCTTTCGGATCCCTCAGCTCTAAACCAAATACGACGTATATGGGATGGAATACCTTGTTGGTCAGTTTAGGGTAACCTGTCCTGTCTGCTCCTCCCTGCAGGTGCCACCTTTCACTTTCTGCAGCCCCCAATGTGGTACACAAGATCCAGCAGTGGCCTTGGTCTGCATACCAATCCTTGGTAGTAACTGTAAACATGGGATGTTATCACTGCTAGAAGCAGACACTGTCTGTGAAAACAGGCTGCTAATGTCAGAAAGTGCAGTTAGTTAGAAGAACCAAGCTGAAAAGTAAAATTACTGTACAGAATTAGTTCTGTTCTCACTCAAACCAGGACATTCCACCCCTTATTTCATACCATTTACATCATACCCATCACTAGGTTATCATTTCTTTCTATAGAAAAGTTCATTGAGTTCATGATTGTAGATTTCCATCTATTTTAACAGTCTCTCACGGTAGGAAGAATGGAATTCATCACAGTTCATGCCCACTGGTTGCAGATTCATCTCAATTCCTGCCTCCACTTTTTTTAACCATCCCCACAAGGCATTTGCTGCCATCCATGAGTCAGTGTAGAGATAGAATATTGGCCACTTTTCTCGGTCAGCAATATCTAAGGCCAGTTGGATGCCTTTTACCTCTGCAAACTGACTTGATTCACCTATTCCCTCAGCTGCTTTTGCTATTCGTTGTATGGGGCTCCAAACAGCAGCTTTCCACTTTCGATGGCTTCCTACAAGACGGCAAGATCCATCAGTAAACAGAGCATATTAGTTATCATTACCTGATAACTGATTATATGGTGGGGCTTCTTCAGCACGTCACCACCTGTTCTGATGTCATTTCAAAGTCTTTACCTTCTGGCCAATCCATGATCACTTCTAAAATTCCTGGATGACTGAGGTTCCCTACTCGAGTTCTCTGTGTGATTAATGCAGCCCATTTACTCCATGTGGCATCGATGGCATGATGAGTGGAAGGGAACTTACCCTTGAATATCCAATTTAGGACTGGTACCTGTGGTGCCAGGAGGAGCTGTGCTTCAGTACCTATCACTTCTGAAGCAGCTCGAACTCCTTCATATGCTGCCAATATTTCTTTTTCAGTTGGAGTAGATTTGGCCTCAGAGCCTTTGTATCCTCAACTCCAAAATCCTAGGGTTTGACCTCGAGTTTCCCCTGGTGCTTTCTGCCAGAGGCTCCAGGTAGGACTGTTATTCCCAGCTGCAGTATAGAGCACATTATTAATGTCTTGTCCTGTTGAGATTGGTCCAAGGGCTACTGCATGTACGATCTCTCGTTTGATCTGTTCAAAGGCCTGTTTTTGTTCAGGACCCCAATTAAAACTGTTTTTCTTTTGAGTCTGGGTGATCTGTTTTTGTTTGATGTTTCTTTCCAGCTGCAGGGGCATGAGGCTTTGAATCTGGTTCTGACTCATACTCAGATTCAGCTTGAGAAGGGCTCTGTCCCTGGACTTGGCTGTTTTCTTTTTTTCACAGGAGTAACTTGTTCAGGTGCAGATTGAGCGGGAGTGGCCACAGTAGCTGTTGGTGTAGCTGATGGCTTTGCTGCTCGAGTTGGAACACCTTCAGTGCTTGTTGTGGGAGTTGGAGAAGCAGCAGTGCTTGTTTTTAGAACTGAAGCGGCAGCAGGGCTTGTGGGGATGGCCTGGGGAGTATCAGAAGCTGTGGTGATTGTTTTTGAAGCAGCAGCAGGGTTTGTTGTGGGGGCCGGTGGAGACTGAGTAGCTGTGGTGCGTGGGTTTGGAGCTGGCAGAGCAGCAGGGCTTGTTGGGGGGGGCCTGTGGAGGCTGAATAGGTGCGGAGCTTGGGTTTGAAGCAGGTGCAGCAATAGGGCTCTTAGGTGTGGCCCATGGAGCCTAAACATTCGCAGCACATTTCCTGCGTACAGAGCGTATCATGGAACCTCACAGGGAAGCGGCACTCACTCTATGGTTTTTGGTGGCTACCAAACCTGTATTACTGCACTGATGACTAATCTGACGCCACACAGTGAAGACATTAGAAAATAATAACAATAATATGATATTTTGTTAATAACCATGTCCACAATCCTCACAATTTAATGGAGTTCTAAAATCTGGTAGAGTCAGATTAGAGTAGTGGGGAGCAGTATAAATTCCCAAGAAAAAACCAAAAGTATTCCTAGTAATATAATTCACTATGTAATGCCCATAGTACAGAGACGCACTCACTCCCCAATTCAGTGCAACATCAATCAGAGATAAATACCACAGGAAAGTGTGGATGCTGAAAAGCCGCTAGCAGAGGGATTTTCTCAGGTTCTCACAATATTCGTTGAGAGTCCTGCCTTTTTCGCACATGTTATGAGAAACAGTAGGATTGTTTTTGTAAGTTGCACCAACACCTGGTGTTTTGTTAAGTTCTGTTTATGGTACATAGGAAAAATATTTTGAAATAGGTGTTTTAGGACTTTAGCCAATCACCCTAGGAGATGGGTGATCACTGACCAATCACCTTATGGGGCTAGGATATATAAAGCAGGATTGTAAATTAATAAAGTTGCTTCTTTGCCCTTCTCTTGCTGAATTTATATTTTGCTGCATCTCTCCGCTCCTAGTATAAACAGCGACAGGAAAGTGTGGATGCTGAAAAGCTGCTAGCAGAGGAATTTTCCTAGGTTCTCACAATATCCTGTGAGATCCCTGCCTTTCTCACACGTGTTATGAGAAACAGTAGGACGGTTTTGTAAACTAGACTAGCACATGGTGTTTCGATAAGTTTTGTTTATGGTACATTGTAAAAATATTTTGAAATAGGTGCTGTAGGACTTTAACCAATCACCCTAGGAGATGTGTGATTGCTGACCAATCGCCCTATGGGGCTGGGGTATAAAAATGGGGTTGTAAATTAATAAAGTAGCTTCTTTTGCCTGCTCTTGCTGAACTTATATGTTGCTGCGTCTCTCCGCTCCCGGCATAAACAGCGACAGAAAGCAGCAGCTTTCGCCCAGCGCCCAAACCCGAGAGCTTTCAGATAAACAGTGAGAACAAGCAAACAGTAACATAATGCATATGGCACATATGGGAAAAATATAGCATTTAACTCCAAAAGAAATGCTAAAAAGACACGAACGGACTCCGCTCTCAGTAGCGACATCATTTAGGCAGTCTGTTTTAGTTTCCAATTCTTAAAGACGCTCAGGAAAAAGAAGGTGATACGCTCTGAAGGGAGTGAACAGGAATTTAAACTAGTTGGGCAATCTATCAGAGCTCTGATAGTGCCCCATGTTAGGTGCCAATAAATCTGTCATGTTTTAGGGTCAGGGAGGCCCCTTAGACCTAAACCAGATGCTCTCTGTTAATCCCTCTCCCTCCCCAAATGGGAAGAGAAAGGGAATAGGAGAGAAAGACTTAGTGATTAGAAAAGGAAACTAGAACAGCTTTAATGAAAATGAAATTAATAATTATAAAAATGGAATATATACAGAGGAATACAAAACCAGTATTGAACCCAACCCCCCCCGAGGGTACTTACTATCACCACTGATGCTGTGGAGCAGGCACTGGGGAGTCCCAGACTGGGCCCTGCAGCAGACAGGAGCTGTGTTCAGGAGCTGGATTCTGGTACCGGGTGCAGAAACACACAGACTGGGTTCGAAGGCAGAATGGACAGAGTCCTCCTTGGATGCTCAGAGGAAGGAACCGAAAGAAAACCTGAGCCAAGCCACACAAAGCTGGCAAAGCAGTCCAAGAGGGCAGAAGAGCCCAAGGACCCATCAGATCCCTCAGCTCTGTGTTGAATATGACGTATATAGGATGGAATCCCTTGTTGGTCAGTTTAGGGTCACCTGTCTTCTCCACTCCTCCCTGCAGGTGCAGCCTTTCACTTTTCTGCACCCCCCAAAGCGGTACACAAGATCCAGCAGTGGCCTTGTTCTGCATACCAATCCTTGGTAGTAACTCTAACATGGGGTGTTATCACTGCCAGAAGCAGACACTGTCTGTGAGAACAGGCTGCTAACTTCAGAAAGTGCAGTTAGTTATAAGAACTGAGCTTAAAAAGTAAATTTACTGAACAGAATTAGTTCTGTTCTCACTCAAACCAGGACATTAATAAAGTTAGGGTTAGGATCTTTTCTCCCCTTGGTGGTCTTACGTGACCTCTGGTGGCCATTTACTTCAGTTTCTCTTCTTCATCACTGTGTTCTTTTAGTGACCTAAAGCCTAAAAACCTTATTCTTGTCACAAAACCAGTTCTTGTCTGCTCAGAATGCTCTGGTGCCTCGAGATGTCCTGTTCTCCTGTTCCCAGAGATAACCACTATCTACAAGGTTATGAATTTCACAGTATGCCCATACTAAAGAATTACCCATTTATTGTTGTTGGTTGTTCAAAGATTAGTAAAACATCCTGTCGCTATAACCAAGGGGCAAACCCCCTCATAAAACTATGGAATCCCGTTCCTCTTTTAGCTAAGGGATTCTCCTCCCATTTAGATCTTATTCAGGGGGTTCGCGGAATTCCTGGGGGAGGTTGTGAATGATTATAGATCTTATCCTGAGGGATTAAGTGCCCACTTGTACACATTCCCTTCCATCCTGCAGGGAGCTGATTCCTACTAATGCCATCTCCGCACAACCACCAAAACCTATCAGGTAGCCTACTAGTCTCGCTGGTGGCCACACTGTGCCATTCATACTGATAAGACCAATTTCCCATTATGTCCCAACCTCAGCTTGCATATGTTTGCAATTTTGTGCAATTACAAAAATCTATGTACGTAACATTCAATCCTGTCAGATCCCATGTGCCTACTTTCACTGTAGCCTGATTTATCCAGTAATCATTCCATCCATCATTGCAAGTACAGTTATTACAATTGAAACAGATCGATGGGGAGCAAAGGCAGTTTTTTGATGTATTCCTCCAATTACAGTTATTATTGTTAATCAGAAACTGAGTTTTGATATCCTCTAATTTTGTAAATTGAATTTAGCGCAAACCCATAGCTCAGATTATCTGGAGAACACTAGTCTCCATAAGGCCTTTTCCAAAATTCAGGCCAGGTATTGTTATCATAGTTCCAATGAGTTGAGGCCACCCTGTGTAGAGGCAGCCTCATGTCTCCCTTAGGTAAGGCAGTCCAAATCCAGCAGTCTTTAGTAGCATTAGTTAGCATTCAGATAGTTTCAAAATGTATGTACCTGTCCCAAGCAACAACAATATTTACAATGATTAACACAATCATAAAATATCTGATTCCCATTTCACTCCCTCCGCAATTTTAACTTAAGTGGTGCTGCGAGCTCAGATGTCCACTGCTTATTTGGAGCCCTCTTCACTCGAGAATAGTGGATCCAGACAGGTCTCTCCTTCATCTTAACTGCAGTGAAGGAGGTCAGCAGCACCTGGTAAGATTCATTCCCCTTTTCCTGAAGGGGGTCTCCTGAAAAATTCTTAACATATATCCAGTCCCCAGGGTTAAAAGGATAAATGAGATTATCTAATTCTCCTGCCCTGGTGTCTATTAAACACTTGTTAATTCTGTCTAATTGTTTGCGTAGGGCTATTATGTGTTGTGTCAAATATTGTTCTCCTTCATATGGCATGTAGTATGGTATGCCATATAAATTTCAAAAGGACTTAAACTTTCTTTGGCCCATGGCTTGGTTCGTATTCTTAGCAGGGCCAAAGGTGATTCCTGGTACCAGTACATATTAGTTTCTTGACAAATTTTAGCAATTTCATGTTTAATTAGATGATTCATTTTCTCTACCTGTCCACTCTCTTTTGGCCTATTAAGAGTCTGTAAATGCCAATCGATCCCTAATGCCTTGCTAATCTGTTTTATAATTTCAGCAGTGAAATGTGTTCCCTGATCCGAGAACATTACAAAAGGTATCCCAAACCTCAGTATTATTTCATGTAGCAAGGCCTTTGAAACTTCTCTAGCTTTATTTGTTTGACAAGGGAATGCTTCTGGCCATACAGAAAAGGTATCTGTTAATAACAGTAAATGCCTATAATCTCCCTTTTTTTGGGAGATCAGAAAAATCAATCTGCCAGTGGTCCCCCGGAGCATTCCCCTTTCTAATCTGTCCCAACTGTATTCAATTACTAATATTTGGAATATTTTTCAAACATATTTCACATTGTTGTGTTACCTGCCTGACTGTTGTATATAAATTCTTTCCAACCAATCTCTGATTCAGAAATTTATATAATGGATCTTCTCCCCCGTGAGCCTTGTTATGTTCCTCCCTCACATCTCCCCATACTAATTTGGCAGAGACTACTATCCTGCCATCCTCTAACTGAGACCAACCTCCAGAGTGAACTTGTGTCCCCCACCCATTCCTTTATCAAGTCATAGTCCAGTTTAGAATATTCAATGTTTTCTTGCCTAGGTAGGCAAGGTTTATATTTCTATTATCTGGAATTAAGGTTAAAATTTGCTTTTCTTGTTTTCTTTCTGTGGCCTTTTTAGCCTCACAGTAAGACAGTGGGTTACCTTTCTCTGGACCAGTGTTATCCCTTAGGTGCCCACAAGAATGCATTATGGCAGCCTTAGCTGGTAGCTGGACAGCTTCCAATAGGTGGAGTATTTCTTCTGCATATTTAATTTGTTCTCCTTGAGCGAACAGCAAGCCTTGCTCCTTCCAAATATCTCCATGAGCATGGACAACTCCAAAGGTATATTCGGAATCTGTCCTTATGTTTATCTTTCTTCCTTTCACTAGTTCCAGGGCTGTAGTGAGATCAGTAAGGTCAGCCTTTTGGCCCACTGTCCCATCAGGTAGTGGTTGAGACTTGATTACCTTGTGCATTGTTGTTACTGCATATCCAGCCTTACGGTTCCCTTGTCGGATGAAACTGCTTCAGTCTGTGATTCTTCTGCATCTTCCAGTGACTCCTCTGTTCTATGTGATCTGCTACAATATACTGTTTCCATAGTCTTCAGGCAGTCATGTATCAGTGGTTCAGATGTCTGTCCTCTGAGGAAAGAGGGTGGATTCACAATATTAGTTAGTTCAATATTAACATCATCAGATTCAAACAGAATGGCCTGATATTTCAAAAATCGGTATGGGGATATGTCGCTGTTTATACCGGGAGCAGAGAGATGCAGTGACACATAAATTCAGCAAGAGCAGGCAAAAGAAGCAACTTTATTAATTTATTACCCCGTTTTATATACCCTAGCCCCATAAGGCGATTGGTCAGTGATCACCCATCTCCTAGGGTGATTGGCTAAAGTCCTACAACACCCATTTCAAAATATTTTTCCAATGTACCATAAACAGAACTTAGCAAAATACCAGGTGTTGGTCTCACTTACAAAAACCATCCTACTGTTTCTCATAACATGTGTGAGAAAGGCAGGACTCTCACCGAATATTGTAAGAACCTGAGAAAATCACTCTACTAGAAGCTTTTCAGCATCCACAGGGATAGACAATTCTTATAGGGGCATTAACCCAGTCTTTAAAGAAAATGGAGGAGGTATGGGTACGGTATCGGAATCCAAAATCTGGACTGTGGGAGGGTCCAGTGAAGGTGTTATATTGGGGGCGTGGGTATCTTTGTGTTTCTACACCTACAGGTCCTATTTGGGTTCCTGCGAGATGGACCAAGGCTGCAACAACGAATGAGCATGATACCAGCCCAATTTTAAGGTCTCGACCAGAGGACACTGACGTTGCAACTCCTTTTGGCCCTTCGACCATGCTTGAGCAATCTGGTGGGAGTGCTCAGCCCGACCTTGGATTGGAAGGTTGAGCACTGTTCCAGTGCTGACCAGCTTTTCCATGTATCAGCCTTATTGCCCACCATCGAATTTGCGGACTTGTCTACACATCTCTGCAAGGGGTACCTTGAAAGAAACTGTGCGTCCTGGGTACTCCTAGATTTTGGGCAGTGTAAGCAATCGCTGTGGGTGCAACAAACGTAACCGTGAGGGTCGTGGTGCCCCGTTATTCGTTATCATTAACTAGTTGTTAGTTATCGCTTATTATCCGCTTATTAGTTGTCATTTATTCGCTAATAGTTTTCATTTATCAGTTATTAGTTGTCAAATTAGTTATCAATTATGGCAACCCTGGTAACGTTAATGCTGTTCCTACCAGTCTCGCTAGGAACTGGATTTGACCCAAGAACAAACTTATGGGTAACCTGGGCAAACAAGACTAACCGTATGGCATTTTGCCTCTCCCTTGCATCAGCATCCGATCCTTTTTGCACCTGTCTGTTAGGGGTCCCTCAGACTAACATGACTTTACTGTCGTCAGCCCTAGCTAAATTTTCTACGGGAAATTGTACCAACAGCACGTCGATCGCGGAGTGCTCCGGAAAGTTACTGGCAGGCTTGAATACTACGCTCCCATGGGATCCCCAGGAACTCGACCTGGCAGGGTCGGAAGCTATTGCGAATATTACAGGGAATGAAGGCAATTTTACTTGTGTGAAGCTTGGCTCTTATGTGTATCAGAGGTCACAGAATATTACCTGGCTCACACCACATAATGCCATCTATAATCGCACCTATTGTGGTGGTCCTGTTGGTCCCGTGAGTGAGTCAGTCTTTGACAACTTTAACGGTACTACAAGTTATGGTTGGGGAAGAAATGATACAAGAATTTGGGCTAACAAGAGTGCTCTTGCATTACCAGATGGCATATTTCTCATATATGGAGACCGTGCCTGGCATGGGGTCCCGCAGTTTGCTCATGGTGGTCCCTGTTATTTGGGCTCTTTAACCCTTTTAGCCTTAGATAAAGCCATACTAGCTAACATTAGTCAATCACGGAGCAAGCGGGATCTTTCCCAGTTACCTGCTGATTGTAATGATAAGGTTGAATTATGGAGTCTGGCTTTACGCACATTAGCATTTATTGTCCCAGGGGTGGGAACTGCTTATGCTTTAGCCACACTAGGCAAGCTCGCATGTTGGACTGTCAGGCAGTCTAATGTTACCACTCAAGTTATAGAGCAACTGTCGGAAGATACGGACAGTTTGCATCATGCTGTTTTACAGAATCGTGCTGCCATTGATTTTCTACTGTTAGCTCAGGGTCATGGATGTGAAGAGTTCGAAGGGATGTGTTGCTTTAATCTGTCTACCCATGGAGAATCTATACATCAACAGCTTAAGTGGCTTAAGGAGCATACCCAAGAGATTACGGTGGGATCAAATCCCTTCGATAAGTGGTTAGGGAGACTTTTTGGTGGGCTGTCACCATGGTTAACGGGTCTGTTAAAGGAAGGATTTAGGTGGTTGGGAGTCGCATTGTTGTTGATTATCGGTGGAAGGATTGTATTGGGATGTGTGATGAAGCAGGTGGATAAGGCCATGGTAGCAATGACCGTCAGCCCTAAAGAAAACGGGGGAATTGTGGGAGAGTGGCTACAGGGTAAGGGTCACGTTCCCATGCAGAGACTTGCTGATGAGGATCTGCACAGGCACAGGACACCGATAGTGTAACAGAATAGCAAGGTCAGATTTTTCCTTGAGAATGGGAGTTCTACAACAACAAGATGCCTGTGGTTTAAGATATGAGGAGCTGCACCAGCTGCATGACCACAGAGATAAGCAACTGGGCAGGTCTGACTTTTTATAGCCTAACCAATAATGAGCTTGCTTTTGCACTATGTATGAGCCTCATTAATAACTGTATAAAAGAGTGTTGGTCTTAACAATAAAACGAGATTTGCCTGATTGCTCACATTGAGTGCCATAATTCTCCCACCGTCTCCGACAGACAATGATTTCCTTTATGTTCTAATACCAAAGATATGGTATGAGCGACGAGCACTGTAATCTTTTGACCTGGAGTAAACTTCCAGGCTTCTTAGTTGTTTGTGACTACTGAAGCCACTGCCGACAGTCATCCTTTGCTTACTTCATCCAATTGCTTGGAGAAGTAGTCTACAGCCCTTTTCTACGGTCCAAACTTTTGGGCCAGTACCCCTAATGTCTTGTACCTTGTCTCTCATACGAAAACAGCCAGAATGGCTTGGTGACATCTGGGAGTTCTAAAGCTGAAGCCTCCATCAGCTCCTTTTTCAATCACTTAAATGCACTCTTCACCTCCAGAGTCCAAACTAAATCAGGGGAGGCTTCTTTGATCAGTTCATAGAGAGGTTTTACTAAAATCCCATATTTATGTATCCATAATTGACACCAACCTGCCATTCCCAGAAATGTGTGGAGGTCTTTTACCATTTCAGGTCCAGGTATCCTGCAAACAGCTTCCTTCCGTTCCTTCCCTAGTTCCCAAAGTCCTCCTGAGACTTCACATCCTAGGTAGGTAGCTTGTTTCTTCACAATCTGGGCTTTCTTTTGACAGACTTGATATGCACTTAGTCCAAGAAAGTTTAACAAGCTTACAGTCCACCTAAGGCATTCTCCTTTCGTTTTGGTTGCAATAAGAAGATCATCAACATGCTGCAGGAGGGTTCTGTCTTCTGATAGAGGTTCCCAAGTTTCTAACTCCTGGGACAATTGGTTGCCAAATATTGTAGGGCTAATTTTGAATCCCTCGGGTAACACTGTCCAGGTGAGTTGGGCTTTCCTCCCTGTCTCAGGGTTCTCCCATTCAAAAGCAAATATTTTTTTGACTCTCTTCTGCTAATGTTAGGGAGAAGAAGGCATCCTTGAAATCTCAGACAGTAAACCAAATTTGATCCTCCCTGAGCTTTGTCAATAGGGTATATGGGTTAGCTTTACCCTAACTGAGCTAGCTCTAGGTTTTAATTTAACCGTTACTGGTTTAGAATTTTTAGCTCTCCCAGGTATCTCAGAAGCCCACAATCCTGGTAATATATGGTCCAGTATTTCTTGAGAAATTAAATTCCTTTTTTCAGTTTGGATAAGTGACAAACTTCAAGTCTGAATTAATTGATCTTCTAAACTTCTAACTTACATTCCTGTGGGTTTAAATTAAATCTTAGCTTCCAATTTTTCAAGCAAATCCCACCCAAACAAGGTTTTAGGGGAATTTGGCAAATATTGAAATCAGTGTTTTCCAATTTGTTTTCCCAAATTAAACTTGAGTGGTTTCAAAACATATGCTTTTTCTGGTTGACCAGTAGCTATATTAGGCACTGGCGCTGTCAAGGGGCCAGTATTCGCATTGAGTCGGTGATAATCTATGGTCAGTTTCCACTTCCTGTTTGGTTTCTGGACTGGCCACACTGGGGAATTATACAGGGAGTGGGTGAATGTTAAAATTCCCCTTTGTTTAAGATACTCAATTATGTGGGCTATTCTTTCTCAGGCCCCTAATTTCAAAGTGTAGGGTTTCATGTTAGCAGTCTTAGAGGGGGGAAGGGGAGGTGTCACTTGCAATTGGCACACTTCTGTCCAGAGCGTTTCAGCTAATTTTCTGATCTGAGGAGTGACAAAGGACCATGAATTTCCCTTTGTATCATACCGCTGTCTGCCCTTCAATACCTCTATGCCCAAAAGAATTGTCGGGAAAGGACCCACTACAACCTTGGTGTTAACTGGGTCTTTCTTCCTGGGCAACCATAATGTTACCAAGGCCAAAGGTACTGATTGAGTTTCCCCCAAAGCATTTAATATAATTAGATCTTTAGACAAAGCTGAAATTCACATTGCTCCACCTCAGTCTGCATCAGTGCAGTGATTTTTGCCCCTGTATCAACTAAAAAGGTTACTGGTTTTTTTCTGTCGTCCTACAGCCACTGTAATCAATAAATCCCCTCCCACATTTAAGGTGAGTTGTCTTACAAACATCCATTCTCTGTTTCCCCCCTCACCTTCGGGGAACGGAGGGTCTAGTTTCCCATCACCTTCTTTTCTTTATCTGCCTCTTCCCCTAGGTCTATCAGTGGTGGGGCACCAGGGGTTGGTTCAAGATTAACTTTTTGCACAATTTCTGGGTTGGAAGCCCATCCATTAGATCTCAGGGAATGCCTCTCTGGAGTCCCAGTTGCCACCATCCCTGTCAACTTAGGGGTGACTTCCAGGATCAGTACAAAGTATTGATTTTGGATCTTGACTTCTCTTGACCAGTGCCTACCGTCCATCGCCCTTTTCTAATGCTGGTACAGCCCTGGTTTCAGGTCTCTGCCAGGATCCTCCCACAGGATCATATTTCCTCCCAAAGTTAATCAGTTCTTGGGCTATTTCCCCCCATGACCACAATTTCCTCCCTGACTTCCAGTGATCAGGGGTCATTGCTCCTTCTAGAGCGGCTGTAACTCTGTCTGCTATGGGGGTATTTTGTATCTTCCTCTGTAGCTGGATCCCAATGGGTTTTAGAGAATCAAGGAGCCCTTGGATTAGGGGGGTCATCTGTTCTGGGTCCACAGGCATCATCATTGGAGATCCCTGGTTAGGTTTAAGCTCCCTACCATATCATCATCATATGCAAACAAGCGGCTTTTTGCACACTTTCCACTTTCTACCAGTTGATCCACCGTACCTATTATAACTAGGAGGTCTCCCCTCTCCAAAGGTTTCAGTTCCCCAGAACAGTATGCTGCCCTCTGCGATAAAGACCATGGGGCCCAATGATTGCCAGTATTTAGAAACAAACTTGGACCCCAATATCCTTCTGCTTCCTTCTCTGACAACAAGATTCCATCTCCCCCTAACAACGATACTCTCCAGACATATGTTGTTTCAGATTCTTTTGGAGTCCTTGAAAAATCCTTCTTTAATTTTGCTAACTCAGTCTCTGTATATGGAACCACTTTAGTAACAACTTGGGGACGATCGTCGTCTGCCTCATACAAACACTCCGTCTTAACCAGGGGATACATATGAGGAGGATTTTCTACTGTCTCTTTTGCTCTCTGTAAGTCCCCCTGGGGATAGATTTGCCTAATCCCCCTCTCTTCTAACCTTCACCTCCACAAATGAGTCGCTCTCTTTACACAGTTCTTCTCTCAGTGCTCCCTTTAGTAAAACATTCTGGTTTCTTTCTTCCTCTAACAGTTGCTTGGTCTCTTCTAACTGTTCTTGTAGCAGTTTAACTGCCATTTTCAGGGAGTCTATTACAGCATCGTCTTGACACAATCTGCCTCCTATCTTCGACGGCTGATGCCAAACTCACTCACAAAACTGCACAATTTTCCCTTCCTGGGCTTAATTTTAGCCTCTTTCTGCAATATCATTATCCTTTCCACTATACACTGTAGTTGGAACCAATGATCTTTTGCCCATTCTCGCCCTTGGATAGATGAGCTGGTGTGACATGTTCCCAAAAAGTCATCCAGTTTATCTAAATCTCCGTTCCATACTTTGGTGGGGGAATGATCATTGTAGTGGGTCTGGCTGAGCTGCTTTTCCCCACCCAGCCCTCATGCTGCAGCACTGGGAGCTGGAGGGTGTTGATAACACACCCGTGTTATGACTGCCAGTGCTCACACGGCACCAGAGGATGGGGGGCAGGATGGGGGAGAAGATACAACCAACCTGAGCTGACCAGTGGGCTATTCCATACCATATGACGTCAGCTCAACTATAAAGGGAGAGGGCAGGAGGAGTATGGGGGGGCATTCTGCTTTGTCCTCCAAGTGGCTGCTGCGTGTTCCTGGAGCCCTGATTCCTGGACTTGGCCCGACATCGCCTGTGGACGGGAAGTAGAAAATAACATCTTATCTATCATAACCCACACCCCTGTGCTTTGCGTCTTATTCTCTCTCTGCGTGCCGTACTGAAGGGGGTCAGGGGGAGTGATAGAAGGGCTTGGTGGGCACCTGGTGCCGTGCCGGGGTCAACCCACCACAATCATAAACATCTATAGGTGTGTGGGAACTCATTTTACCAAGGAGGGGTTATTTCAACCTTAGAGGGCCTTACTGCAAATTCTATACCACTATTCCCCCCCCCACTCGCTCTCAGGAGGTCACACTTTTAAAATTTTCCTTCAGACTCATCTCTCACTCAATTCTGTTACTTCGTCCTTCTCTAGATGTTTTCCTTGCGGACGAACAGAACCACATATCTGTACTCCACACTCATACACTCACAAAAGTCTCTTTTAAAGCTGCTGGGCACTTTCTGTTTCTCCAAGAATCCTGTCTGTGATGCCAATTAAAATATCACACGCTGGTCATAGACCAGAGTGAGGTTTTGGTCATATTCTCAGGAACAGAATAAAGACTCAAAACACAGTTGTATCTGTACTGGAACATGTTGATCCATTCTTGCGTCCCTCCAGCACACCACTATCTGTTGTTGCACTGCACTGGAGAGCACAGTACTCGCTCCCATGTCTGGAATGTGCAGGTGCACAGGGGAATCAGGCAGTCAGCCAGTCTTAGCCAGCTCCTTATTGTCTGGCGAGCTATATCAGGAACCAAACAACAAAAGGACATCTCAAGGATGGGATGAGGGAGCTGAAGATTGATGAAATAATGACCACCAGAGGTGCCCCAAGACCCCCACGCATGTGCAACAAGGGGGGATGACTGCTGTTAGCCACTGTGGGTGGAAAAGTACTTGTTCAGCCTCTGTGCATGCGCTGGCCATGTGTGCACTGATGCTGGAGCAGTCTCCACACCCCCACTAGGAGATCTATA
Organism: Todiramphus chloris collaris; assembly: GCA_025345505.1. Taxonomy (NCBI): domain Eukaryota; kingdom Metazoa; phylum Chordata; class Aves; order Coraciiformes; family Alcedinidae; genus Todiramphus; species Todiramphus chloris. The sequence goes on from JANVCC010009417.1 coordinate 252,228, forward strand.
AGTAGCCCGCTGCTGTGGGGAGAGAGAGAGATGAGACTCATTTTCGGAAGGTCGACCTGATTCACATCTTGATCCAGGGGATGCCCTGCAGGAGGCATTAGGGCCTACTGACTCCTCTTCCCAAGCACTGCACTATGTGCCCTCTCCCCTCTCAGCAGTTTGTCTACCACCTTGGGGTCAGTATGTATATGGGGATGTTAGGGACTAGTTGGGTTTGCTTGAATAACATTGCTTTTGCTTATTAGTTATGTGTGTGAGTGCTTGAATAAAATCATTTTTGCTTATTAGCTGTGTGTGTGAACACCATCCTTTGTGAAATGGGAATCCTTCATGAACCAGAACATGAATCAAGTGCCAAGTGACTTTATTTGCCTGACAACAGGTTCGCAAAGCAAAGAGAGGGAGAGAGAAAGGAAAGGAAGAAAAGGGTTAGTTGCGATAGCTACCACCAGTGATCTGCAGCGTCCCATCAGTCCAATTCGTTTACAAGTCTGGTGGGAGAACATTTCGTCCGATGTTGGTTGTTCCTGCTTTTTTATTGGGTTGTCCTGTTGAATATTCATTCTTCTTCAAAGAACTACTTAGAATATTCCAGGAGCTGTTTTACTTAATCACACATACCGCCCGGCCGTGATACACATGCCCAAGACTCTAAGGGGTCTTCGGTGGTCTCAGGGGTTAAGTTACAGTTCTCAGAATCAGCTCCATATCCAAGTTTGTTGAAAGACAGGAACTTCTAGCCTTGCAGCCCAACTGTTGCTCAGTTTGTGGTTTGATGTTCACTCACATTGATGCAGCAATGTTCAGACAAATAACTGACACAGTCTCTGACATGCCTTTGTATCCTCGCCTCCAAAATCCTATGGGTCGAACTCTAGTCTCCCATGGTGCTTTCTACCAGAAGCTCCAGGTGGGACCATTATGGGGGGAAAGAGAGGCTCAGCCCATTGACTGATCCCAGGAGTCAGAGATAGTCTGCAATGGTATCTTCACTAACTTGTCCATGATGATGTTTTCCCTAACATTCCCCCTCTCTTAAACCATTTTTATATTATTTTTTATCTTCAAGGTGGAGCTTGAGTGACTCTTTTCATAAATACATTTATTATGATTGGTGTAAAATTCTTTCACTTCACTTTTAAAGATATAGATGAAGAAAATTCAGGGCGCAAGCTCAGTGAGGGGTGGTCGCATTTTGGAGGTGGGTAGCCTTTGGGATAGAGGTGTATTTTGGTATTATAATTACATTATAATGAGCAAAGTTCACACAAAGGACAGCACTTTGTCAGAAAAAGGCAGACTGTTGTCCCAGGGTAGCAAACAGGCAGCTTATTAGTTCTGTGGTACCATCAAGTTACCATCTCTGCAGTGATCTCACAGAGCCTGGCCATGGAGTCTTCACTCCACCCCACCCCACCCCTCATGCTGTTCACAGGCAGCATTGTCCAGGGAACCACAGTGGATTGGATTCCTTGCTGTGGAATAATGACTAGAGGTGACTTAAAAATTAAAATCATACTAAGGCTGCAGCATTGTTCATGCATAAGGAAAGGTATAACAGCAGAGAAACTTTCACAGGTAGTGCGCAACTGATATGCCAGGAATCCGTTTCACAAGAGTTCCCTAAGCAACACTGCTTGCAAGCAGCACGGGGGATGGAGTGGAGTGAAGAATCCATGGCCAGGCCCTGTGAAATTACAACAGAGATGGGAGCTTGAAGTTACTATAGAAATGATAAGCTGCCTGTTTGCGACCCCATGCCAACAGTCTGCCAGTTTTTGACAAAGTACTGTCCTTTGTGCAAACTTTGCTCATTATAATGTCATTATAATACCAAAACACACCTCTGTCCCAGAGGCTACCCACCTCCAAGGTGTGACCACTCCTCACTGAGTTTACGCAGTGAATTTTCTTCGGCTATATCTTTAAAAGCGAAGTGAGAGAAATTTACATCAATCACAATAAAGATATTTATGACTAGAGTCACTCAAGCTCCACCTTGAAGGTAAAAATTATTATAAAAATGGTTTAGGTAAAGGGGGATGTTAGGGAAGACATCATCATGGATAAACCAGAGTGGACATCATCTCTGACTCCTGGGATCAGTCGATGGGCTGAACCTCGCTTCCCACCCTTAGGGACACCTTTGGGGAAGATCCAGACTTTAAATTTAGAAACTTTTTAGAGCTGCTCTTTAACTCAACACAGATGTATACTACATATATATCTCTCTCTCTATCTCTATACTTTGCAGACAGTGTATTTATCACTGGCAATCTAAAAGAACTTGTATTTCTGTCACTCTCAATAAACTGCACTTTTCATGCAGCTAGTCACAGTAGTTCTCTCATTGGGCGCCGTCAGATCTTTACTGGCCGCGTGGTACCGTGGAGTATGACTAGGCAGGGAGTGCAGGGTGCTATTAGTGAATCCATAGCCGTGTTAGTTCAGATGTACTGAATGCAACTGGACTGGGATCCGATCCATGATAGTTCAGATACAGTGAACGCGACCGGACTAATAGTACCAAACTAACAGTGCCCTATTAGTGAATCCGAGCTGTGATACTTCAGCCAGACTGAACGCGACTGGACTAATAGTACCAAATTGGACATCACTCAGAATCTAAGCCTAGCCACCCCCAGCCCCTCTGATATCTGAGGACCAGCTGGAACACAAGGGGGTTTATTTTCTGCCAAATTACTTTACCCTTTTTCACGTAACACTTGCATGCCAGTTGCACTCCACCCTGGGAGATTCTTCGATATTATATGTTTCCTTAATGTGTGAACAATGCTGTACCTTTAATATGATTTTAATTTCTAAGTCACCTCCAGTAATTATTCGACAACTCAGATGAGAGGACTACTCACAGTAGACTGTAGCAGCCTTCCTTCTGGAAGAATTCTCTCTTCTCTTCATTTTACCTGATGTAACCAAGCCATTCTGGTTATTCTCTCACGAGAGACAAGGAGTGGCATTGGGAGTTTTGGCCCAACAATTAGGACCCTACAAACGTGCAGTAGCTTACTTCTCTAAGCAATTGGATGAAGTTAGCAAAGGGTGGCCCGGATGTTTACAGGCAGTGGCCGCTGTGATTCTGAACATACAGGAGGCACGAAAATTTACTGTGGGACAACAAATATCTGTTTTAGTGTCTCATGTGGTATCTGCAGTATTAGAACAGAAAGGGAACCACTGGCTTTCCCCTTCAAGGTTTTTGAAATATCAAGACATCTTAATAGAATCCAATGACATCAAAATTGAAGTAGCTAATGTTGTGAACCCAGCTTCCTTTCTCAACAGTCAAGCTTCAGAAACACTGACACATGACTGCAGGGAAACCATAGAGACTGTATACTCCAGCCGGATGGACCTGAAAGAAACTCAAAGCAGAAAATTGGTATGTAGATGGAAGCAGTTTCGTTCAAAAAGGGAGTCGCCTAGCTGGATATGCAGTAACAACAGTTGACAAAGTAATTGAGGCAAAGCCACTTCTGGCTGGGATGTCTGCACAAAAGGCTGAAATTATAGCTGACTCAAGCCTTGGAATTGAGAAAAAATAAGAGGATCAATGTGTGGACTGACTCTTAAGTATGCCTTTGGAGTAGTGCATTCTCATGGAGCGATCTGGAAAGAAAGGGGACTTTTGACATACTACATGCCATATCAAGGAGAAGACTTGAACCAGGTGGGAGAACCATATTTGACACAACACATAATAGCCCTACGCAAACAATTAGACAGAATTAAAAAGTGTTTAATAGACACCAGGGCAAGAGTATTAGATAATCTCATTTATCCTTTTAACCCTGGGGACTGTATATATGTTAAGAATTTTTCAGGAGACCCCCTTCAGGAAAAGGGGAATGAATCTTACCAGGTGCTGCTGACCAACTTCACTGCAGTTAAGATGAAGGAGAGACCTGCCTGGATCCACTATTCTCGAGTGAAGAGGGCTCCAAATAAGCAGTGGACATCTGAGCTTGCAGCACCACTTAAGTTAAAATTGCGGAGGGAGTGAAATGGGAATCAGATAATTTATGATTGTGTTAATCATTGTAAATATTGTTGTTGCTTGGGACAGGAATCTATCTGAATGCTAACTAATGCTACTAAAGACTGATGGATTTGGACTGCCTTACCTAAGGGAGACATGAGGCTGCCTCTACACGGTCTGGCCTCAACTCATTGGAACTATGATAACAATACCTGGCCTGAATTTTGGAAAAGGCCTTATGGAGACTAGTGTTCTCCAGATAATCTGAGCTATGGGTTTGCGCTAAATTCAATTTACAAAATTAGAGGATATCAAAACTCAGTTTCTGATTAACAATAATAACTGTAATTGGAGGAATACATCAAAAAACTGCCTTTGCTCCCCATCGATCTGTTTCAATTGTAATAACTGTACTTGCAATGATGGATGGAATGATTACTGGATAAATCAGGCTACAGTGAAAGTAGGCACATGGGATCTGACAGGATTAAATGTTACGTACATAGATTTTTGTAATTGCACAAAATTGCAAACATATGCAAGCCGAGGTTGGGACATGTCGCTGTTTATACCGGGAGCAGAGAGATGCAGCAACACACAAGCTGGGGAGGGAATACGGCCAACCTGAGCTAACCAGTTGGATATTCCATACAATATGACATCAGCTCAACTATAAAGGGAGAGGGCAGGAGGAGGATGGGGGGGCACTCGGCTTTGTCGTCTGAGCAACCAATACGTATTCTGGTGGGTAAACCCACCACAGTTCCCTTTTGGCGCCCAACGTGGGGCACGAGCAGAAGTTTTTCTATTGCTTGCTTTAGATATTAGTAGCAAACTCCTCTGCAGGCCACAGAGTTTGCTTGCGCTACTTATCTGGTGTTTTGTTAACATGTGTATCGAAACAGTCTCTTTGCTTTACTTCTATACTGATAGCCTCAATGTGCTGTGAAGCTTCTGTCTCGGGAGGATGAAGGGACTCGGGAGCACCCTGGCACAAATAGTAATGATGTGTTTCATGCTGGCATCGGTGGCTTTGCTGTGTTGGGGAGGCTACCTTGGGGAGAAAATGACTGAATACATCCCCCTCTCTCTCCCAGAAATTGATGTAGATGACTTTGTTGTGCATGCTCCCAAGGTCCTCGTCCACCCTTATGTAAGCTTCTTAACACTACTAATCAATATCATTGGCCTAATCCGGGTTGTGTGTAGTCTGGTCCCAGTTTGGCCTGAGAGGAGACAAGTTTCGGGTGGGGTGACACCGAAATGTGCCCTGAGATGGCCTGTCCCTAGGTGGCAAGGGGTCTGGCAGGATTTGTGCAGGTTCCTAGGACGGTTGTCACCTCCTGTAGCCTGGGACTTTACCCCCGAACAGGCAAGCAACCCTGCCAAACTGACTCAACATCTAATAGAAGGGTGCCCTGTCTACCCCGATGAAAACCAGCAGCTCTTAGCACTGTACTGGGACCTAGCCTGTGCCTATCGAGCCACAGTTCAGCACTCTCAGAGGACTGTGGTTGAGGCAGGGACCCAAACTACATCTGAAGACACCCGGGTTGAGATAGGGACTGAAACAACTACAAGCAACAAAATTGCCCCAGTAGTAAAAAAGAAGCAGTGGACAAAGAGAACAGGCCCCTACCCTCGATTAGTGAGGGATGAAGAAGAAGAAGAAACACGCGACCAACAAGCTGGACCTTCAGCAGGGAGACTGGAGGAGGGAGTAATGGTATTGAAGCAGGAGGCAGAAAACACCCAGTTCCTGACTTCATCAGAACTTCGAGACCTAAGGAAAGATTACAGCTTCCAGATAGGGGAACGGATTGTTACCTGACTGCTTCGATGCTGGGATAACGGAGCTGACACTCAACAGCTGGAAGGTAAGGAAGCCCAACAGCTGGGCTCCCTTCCTAGGAATTGTGACATTGAAAGAGGAATTGGAAAAGAGGCATCAATTTGCAGTCTCTGGAGATGGCTCCTTTCAAGTGTAAAAGCAAGATATCCATTTAAAGAAGACTTAATGAACTCCACCTCCTCAGGAAAGTGGTCCACTGCTGATGAAGGTATCCAGTACCTGAGGGAACTAGCAGTACTGGAAGTCATCTATGAGGATTTAGATAATGATGAGCATCCCAAAGATCCTGCCTTCACCTGGTTTGAGTTTTTATTTCCTCAGGTACCCCAGCTTTGATGGAAGCGCTAATGAGAGCCAAGCTTAGGATTTTAATCAACTGTTCATTCCCTACTTTAAATTCTAGTTTTCCTTTTTCAAATTTTCCTGTATCAACTAAAAATTCCATGTCTTTTCATTGTTCCCCTAGCCTTGTTTTAACCAGTGGATCTGCTGGGGTAGATTCCCCAGGTCCCTGTCAATCTTCTTCAAAAGGAGCCTGCATCGCTCCTCTGCCTCTCCCCCCCCCCCCCCCGGACAATCATTTTTCCAATGCCCTTTTCTCTTACAGTGTGCACATCAATCCCTCTGTAATCTGGGGACAAAATTTCTTCCTTTACCCCATTCTTTATCTCCACCCTCCATGCTTCATCTAAGAGTTTTTCTAAATTCCTTGCCGTGGGCTCTTTAACTTTTTTAAGTGGTGTGTTTTTTTGGGGGTTTTTGGTTTTTTTTTGGTTGGTTGGTTTTTTTCTTCTGTTGACTGGCCAATAAACAGAAAGACCAGCTGCTGTGTCCCCTCCACAGAAGCCAGGTCAAGGGGCATATATTTCCTCATGGCCGATCATAATTTTTCCAAAAATTCATTAGGGGTTTCATGAGGCTCTTGTAGCAACGAGTACTAATACAACCTAATCTTTCATACTCTGCAGGAGTATTTGGGTCCCAATTAGGATTGTCCAGGGGGATGCGCTGATTCACTGTTCCTTGCAAAGTTCCCGAGGCAATTTGTCCCTGCACTACCTGAGTCCAGGTAGTTCTAATTATTAACTGGTTTTGGGTGTCTGTCATTTATCCCAATACAGTATCTATATCTCCCCAGGCCACATTTTGAATTTTTATTTGTGGATGCTGAAAAGCTGCTAGCAGAGGGATTTTCTCAGGTTCTCACAATATTCGGTGAGAATCCTGCCTTTCTCACACATGTTATGAGAAACAGTAGGATGGTTTTTGTAAGTTAGACCAACACCTGGTGTTTTGCTAAGTTCTGTTTATGGTACATTGGAGAAATATTTTGAAATGGGTGTTGTAGGACTTTAGCCAATCACCCTAGGAGATGGGTGATCACTGACCAGTCGCCCTATGGGGCTAGGGTATATAAAATGGGGTTGTAAATTAATAAAGTTGCTTCTTTTGCCTGCTCTTGCTGAATTTATATGTTGCTGCATCTCTGCTCCCGGCATAAACAGCGACATTTACTATTAATTCAAATCTTTTGGCCACCTTATGGGGGTCTTCTGGAGGCATATTTACAATATTTTTCAGCCTTTTTACAGCTCAAGTTCCCTCCTGGTTGACCTCACAACTGCCTCCAATGTGCAAAAATGTACCCTAAGGTGGTTTTATGATCGATCTCCTGACTCTGTCCCCCACCCATTGCATTTTTTACGGAATCCCACACCTCTTACAATAACAATAGGTAACAAGACACAACCAAATTATCCCAGTCACAACATACAACAACAAAGTTTCTTATACCAAATCACCTGAAATTAGCCCTGAACTTATGTTTATATTATCATACAATTCCAGGGCCAGTCTTAAAAAGTTCTCAATTCTGTGCTAGTTCAGAACCCATCAAAAATACCACAAACAAAACCACACTGAAAACAATAATACACAAAACAATAAGCAGACACTAAATTAATTGAATGGGGTCTTGCATTCCTATTTTGCTTTTCTTTCATCCAATTTATAACCCCAATTTTAGCAGAAATCAAACCCCATTGCGTTCCAGCTGATCCTCAGATAGCAGAGGGGCTGGGGACGGCTGGGCTTGATTCCTGACATACAGCAGATAACAAGACACAATTCACTCAACCGGTCAGTCTTGTTTGTTTTGTTGTTTTTCTTCCCGGGAATCACTAACAGATTACAATCACTTTGTTTGTCTCCGGCCGCAGCCCTCGCGGGACAGCGGAACCGCAGATCGGAACTCCGCACTCACTTTGCAGCCCTGCTGTGTCTCAAACACACACCCACACTATAATCTTAACACAAAATGCCCCGGCACTCACACTTACAACATACAACAATTAATATAATTAACCCAATTGGTAACCCCACGGCAGCTGCCAATATCACCCAAATAGTCATATGACAATTTTAGAGGTCCACTTACCCTTCACCCACTTCTTATACAATCATTAGCAAGTCTGTCCTGGCTACCAATATAGGGATGCAGTGGTGGCCTCGGATTTGCTCAACCTGCTCCCAAGATCGCTACCGGACGCTCTATTGGTCAACAAATCCCCTCTGATTCTATAGGGTACCCTCCCCCCATACAGGGACTGTGCCGTACGCCGGATGTCTCCGCGCGATATACCGGCGACCCTGGCCAAACATGGGCATCCCCTACGACTTACTAGCCCCTTTCCCTTGTGAACATGCTGTTTATCCGCAGCCATATGTCAAAAGGTTTTTGTCTGCTCCCGCGATGAGTGTCTAGGAGAGGAAGCTCCTCCGAGGAGATGCTCGGGGCACGCCCAGGGGCATCCGCTCCGCAGTTGATTTCGCAGACAAGCAGAGGTTCTTCTGCCTGGCTCGCCAAATGACGTGTGGAAAACAGACTCCACAACCCAGAAGATTGTCAAGTAGGTATGTTTATTCAGTGCTGGGCAGCACAGGGGGGTCACCCCTCCACAAGCGTGCACACCCCACCATCCCATATTTATTCCACTTAGTAATGCATATTCACAATCATCTATACATATTCATGGTCTTTCCCCTAAAGGGCATCCTTAGGGTAATCAGTTCCAAGAAACCATTTCCATATGCTCCACCTTCAGCTCCTCCTTTTGACGCATGCCCCGTACCTTCTGGTGGTCGTGGTCTGGGCTCTTTGGGAGGAAGGCCGTATGTCTTCCTCCCTATGCACTTTCCACCTTGGCTCAAAATTTGCTGGGTTGTCTCTTCCAACCTCAAGGTTAGCTTCAGCTTGGTCTTGTAATTGATTAAGCCATCCTATCCTTCCTTATCTATTGTTTCTTTTCCCCTTGCAACATCCATTTTCTTGCTTGGGTTAACACATACACAATGGTTAATTAATATTAGTCTTTTCTAAGCTATATTGGCTAATACAAGTCTTTCTTAAGACAAGTTAGGTAATATTTAATTCAGGCAATGCTCAAAAGGTATAGCTTAAAGATATGGCATTAGCTAGGTAAGTTAGCTATCCCACCACCTCAAACTGACCACAGATATTAGAAAACTATCCCATGTTCCTGTTCAAACCTGGAATGGTGATTTATGGTCATGGCTACCAAGAACACTATGGGTAAAACAGCTTTTATTTTATCTGCTATGTGCATTTGCTGCTTTGATGTTCCTGCCTTGTGCTATCCCATGTTTGATACATCTAATCCAAAGTGTCGTAAGCAACATGGAAATGATTACTATGACCTCACCTGATGGTGTAAAACAGATCAGATTCATAACTCTGACCAAGAATTCAATCATTGAGATTGTGTAAACTTTTCCTTGACTATCTTCTTTTCCCTGAAACTATTTCTTTTTCAAAGCCATTTTGGATCCACGCTGTGTGTGATGGGCCCAAAACAAGCATGCGCCCTAGGCTAGGGGTGTGGAAATTTATTTTCTTGCTGTGTATGCAGACCCCGACCTCGACAAGCGAAGATCATGTGGCTGATAGCTCCTGCTTAAGGCCACAATCCTCTGTTTTGCCTTGTCAAAAAAGCTCATCAAAACAATGGATCATGTGTATGTGTTTGTGACAATTTATTATGCAGCCTTAACTTTGTTAGCTATTGCTTTATTTGTTCTTGTAATAGTTGTTTTCTGTCCCTGTCAATGTACTCCCTATAAATGTCCATGCGGACAATCATCCCCTTCATCTGATCCCTCTTCAATGGAAACAGATTTGTAGCTATGGGAAGTATATTGGTGTTATAAGGTAAATAGTTATGGAAGTAATTGTTAAGGTAAGATTGTTGAACTGTTAAGTAGTTGTTATAAGATTGTTGAATTGTTAAGCAATTGTTATAAGATTATTGAAATGGTTGTTGAAGTTATTGTTAATTGGTAAATATTAGTAGTTGTTTCTATCCCTTTCTTTCTTCTTTTCTCTCTCTCTGTCTCTCTCATACCACCACAGAGAATCCTCTCTGATACAGCAATGTAGAGCCACAGGGTGGTGTCAGAGACGGTGACAAGGGCAGTGTAGTGTGTGCCTCAACATTGATGTATCAGTGTAAATAGACTTCAAACCACAAACTGGACAATGGTTTGTCAGAGATGGTGCCATATCAGTGTGGAAAACTGCAACCTCACCCCTATGCATGCACCCAGACACAAGCCCTGGAAGACCGAGGGGTCTGGAGACCCCTGAAGACCACCTGAGACCCCTCAGAGATGGTGTTGGGCATGCGTGGCACCACCAGGTGGTGGGTGCGGATAAGCAGAATAGTCCCTGATACAAATAGAGCAAAATCTCACTCTGGTCTATGACCAGCAAGTGACAAGGGGGAGAATCACCTCCCTTGACCTGCTGGCCACGCTTCTCTTGATGCAGCCCAGGATACAGCTGGCTTTCTGGGCTGCAAGAGCACACTGATGGCTCATGTTGAGCTTCTCATCCACCAGTACTCCCAAATCCTTTTCTTCAGGGCTGCTCTCAAGCCAGTCACTGCCCAGCCTATATTGGTGCTTGGGATTGCTCCGACCCAGATGGAGGACCTTGCATTTGGCCTGGTTGAACTTCATGAGGTTGGCATGGGCCCACCGCTCCAGCCTGTTGAGGTCCCTCTGGATGGCATCCCTTCCCTCCAGCATGTCAGTTGCCCCACACAGCTTGATGTCATCAGCAAACTTGCTGAGGATGCACTCAATGCCACTGTGCATGTCGCTGACAAAGATGTTAAACAAGACTGACCCCAGTACTGATCCTTGAGGGACTCCATTTGTCACTGGTCTCCACTTGGATACCGACCCACTGACAACAACTCTTTGGGAGCGGCCATCAAGACAGTTCTTTACCCACTGAATTGTCCATCCATCGAACCCATATTTCACCAGCTTGGAAACCAGAATGTCATGCAGGACAGTGTCAAAGGCTTTGCTGAGGTCCAGGTAAATGATGTCGGTTGCTCTTCCCCCGTCTAATGATGTTGTGACCTTCTTTAGGAGAAAGGTGTTCAATTGAGATGGGCCTTAGGAAAAGAAAAGAGGAATCAGAGGATTCAGAGAATCAACCACAAGATTTAGGGCCACCCCATTTTCTCCTCCACTCCCATCCCTATTGGAGGACTAGGAAACTGTAGGAGGAAGGAGAGGCACGTTGAGTGTAAACCAGTGTGTATATTGTAATGAGGATGGACATCAGAAAAACAAATGCCCAAAGCACAGGCAGGCTCTGATTGCGGAAGTAGACTGATTGGGACCTGGAGCATCTACCCTAGCGGATCCACTGGTTAAAATAAATCTAGGGAAAACAGGAAAGGAATTCGAATTTCTAGTTGATAGAGAAGCTTCTTTTTCTGTTTTGAATCAAGAATTAACACCTGTAGATAAGAATTTTGTAAGTATAATGGGAGCTACTGGCTAACCAGAAAAAGCAAATTTTTTTGAAACCACTCAGGTTTAAATTGGGAACAGAAATTGGAATACACCAATTTCTGTATTTGCCAAACTCCTGTAAACCCTTGTTAGGGTGGGATTTGCTTGAACAATTGGAAGCTGAAATTAGTTTTAAAAAAAGGTTTTATGGAACTGAAAGTAAAGTATGACCAATTAATCAAAATTTTAAGTTTAGCTCTAATATATCCTGTAAGATCCATAGCATCACCGCCAGAACTTGAGGAAATAGTCAATCAGGTATATCTGGGAGTATGGACTGCAGGGACTCCGGGAAGAGCAGAAAATGCTATCCCTATAGTAATTGAACCTAAAGAGGGAACAGAACCGATACAGTGGAGACAATACCTCTTAAAATTAGATGATCGGAAGGGAATAGAAGGCCCTATAAATAACTTTTTAAATCATGGAGTTGAGTGTGAATCCGAATACAACACCCCTATTCTACCGGTGAGGAAACTGGACAGGACTTACCAAGCTGTGCAGGATTTGAGAGAAATAAACAAAATAGCTAAAGATCTGCATCCCATAGTGGCCAATCCTTATACTTTACTCACTAAATTAAAGAATAGTCAGGAATGATTTATAGTATTAGACTTGAAAGATGCATTTTTCTGCCTGACTTTAGCCGAAGAAAGCCAAAAATTGTTTGAATTTGAATGGGAAAGTCCTACCACTGGTAGGAAGACTCAACTCATTTGGACAGTGCTGCCCCAAAGGTTTAAAAATATCATGACAATCTTTGTAAATCAGTTTGCATGAGAAATTGAAGTATGGGAAACCCCACCTCCAGATGGAATCCTCTTGCAATATGTGGACAACTTACTGATCACCACTGAGACAAAACTTGACTGTGTTAAATGAACTATTAGCCTGCTGAACATTTTGGGGCTTAATGGGTATTGAGTCTCTCAACAGAAAGCCCAGATGATACAAAAGCAGGTGACTTATTTGGGATACAAGGAATCCGGAGGACAGTGCGAATTGGTAATGGAGCAGAAGGAAGCCATCTGTAAGACCCCTCTTCCTCAGACGGTAAAAGAACTCAGGACCTTTCTGGGAATGACAGGTTGGTGTCGGATATGGATTTATAACTATGGGACCATCGTAAAGCCCTTGTATGGACTCTTGAAAAATAATCCTAGCCAACTGATGTGGTCCAAAGAGGCTCAGAATGCATTTGAGGCACTTAAGAAGGAGCTTATGCAGGCCCCAGCTCTGGGCCTGACAGATGTAACTAAACCCTTTTGGCTGTTTTCTCATGAGAAACAGGGTATAGCTCTAGGGGTCCTGGCACAATGGCTTGGACCTTATGAAAGGGCTGTAGCCTATTTCTCCAAGCAACCTGATGAAGTGAGTAAGGATGGCCAGGATGCCTATGGGCTGTCGCAGCTGTAACATTGAATACTGAATAAGCCCAGAAGATTACTCTGGGTCAAAAGATTACAGTGCTTGTTTCACACGCTGTATCTTTGGTATTAGAACAAAAAGGAAATCATTGTCTATCCCCATCTCGATTTTTGAAATATCAGGCCATTCTGGTTGAATCTGATGATGTTACTATTGAAGTAACTAATGTTGGGAATACAGCCTCTTTCTTCAGTGGACAGAAATCTAAACCACTAGTACATGACTGCCTGGAGACCATGGAAATGTTATATTCCAGCAGATCACATCTAACAGAAGAGCCACTGGAAGATGCAGAAGAATCCTATTTCACAGATGGAAGCGGTTTCATCTGACAAGGGAACTGTAAGGCTGGATATGCAGGAACAACAACGGACAAGGTAATTGAATCTCATCCACTACTTGCTCGGATATTACGCATGCAGGTAGAATCACAGAATGTTAGAGATTGGAAGGGACCTCGAAAGATCGTCTAGTCCAACCCCCCTTCTAGAGCAGGATCACCTATATTAGGTCACACAGGAACACATCCAGGTAGGTTTTGAATGTGCCCGGACAAGAAGACTCCACAACCTCCCTGGGCAGCCTGTTCCGGTGTTCTGTCACCCTTACTGTGAAAACATTTCTTCTTATGTTTACACGGAACCTCCTATGTTCAAGCTTGTACCTGATGCCCCTTGTCCTGTCATTGTATGTCACTGAGAAGAGCCTGTCTCCATCCTCCTGACACTTGCCCTTTACATATTAATAAACATTAATGAGGTCACCCCTCAATCTCCTCCAAGCTAAAGAGACCCATCTCTCTCAGCCTTTCATCATAAGGGAGATGTTCCACTCCCTTAATAATCTTTGTGGCTCTGTGCTGGACTCTTTCAAGCAGTTCCCTGTCCTTCTTGAACTGAGGGGCCCAGAACTGGACACAATATTCCAGATGAGGTCTCACTAGGGCAGAGTAGAGGGGGAGGAGAACCTCTCTCGACCTACTAACCACACCCCTTCTAATACACCTCAGGATGCCATTGACCTTCCTGGCCACAAGGGCACATTGCTGGCTCATGGTCATCCTGCTGTCCACCAGGACCCCCAGGTCACTTTCCCCTATGCTGCTTTCCAACAGGACAGTCTCCAACCTATACTGGTATTTGGGGTTGTTCTTTCCCAGATGCAAGACTCTACACTTGCCCTTGTTATATTTCATTAAGTTTCTCCCTGCCCAACTCTCCAGCCTGTCTAGGTCTCGCTGAATTGCAGCACAGCCTGCTGGTGTGTCAGACACTCCTCCCAGTTTTGTGTCATCAGCAAACTTGCTGACAGTGCACTCTGTTCCCTCATCCAGGTTGTTGAATATATTGAATAGTACTGGCCCCAGTACAAACCCTTGAGGGACTCCACTAGATACAGGCCTACAACTAGACTGTGTCCCATTGACCACAGCTTTCTGACTTCTGTCCTTCAAACAGTTCACAATCCACCTCACTACCTGATCATCCAGACCACACTTCCTCAGTGTAGCTGTGAAGATGCTGTGGGGGATGGTGTCAAATGCTTTACTGAAATAAAGATAAATCACATCTACCATCCACCTGGTTATGTCCTCATAAAAGGCTATCAGGTTGGTCGAACATGACTTCCCCTTGGTAAAACCATGTTGACTGCTCCTAATGACCCTCTTATCCTTGATATGCTTAGGGACAGCGCTGAGGATAAATTGTTCCATCACCTTTCTGGGGATGGAGGTGAGGCTGACTGGTCTATAGTTACCCGGGTCCTCCTTCTTACCCTTTTTGAAGGCTGGAATGACATTTCCTTTCCTCCAGTCCTCAGGCACCTCTCCTGTTCCCCACGGCTTACCAAAGATGATGGAGAGTGGCCTAGCAATGACCTCCGCCAACTCCCTAAGCACCCGCAGGTGCATCCCATCAGGACCCGTTGATTTATGGATGTCCAGATTGATTAATTGGTCCCTAACCCAGTCATCATCAACCAAGGCAAACTCCTCCTTTCTCCTGACTTCCTCTGGAGCCTCAGGGGTCTGGGGCTCCTGAGGACAGCCTCCAGCAGCATAGAAAAAGAAGGCATTCAGTAACTCCGCCTTCTTTGTATGCTCTGTCACCAGTGCACCCACCTCATTCATCAGCAGGCCTACATTGCCTCTAGTGTTAGTTTTAACTGAAATGTATTTGAAGAAGACCTTTCTGTTGTCCTTGACCTCTCTTGCAAGGTTTAACTCCAAGAAGGCCTTAGGTTTCCTAGTTGCCTCCCTGCATCCTCTGACAACAGTCTTCTATTCCTCCCAAGTGGCCAGCCCCTCCCCTTCCATGATATGTAGACTCTCTTCTTCCACTTGAGTTTGCCCAGCAGTTCCCTGTTTAACTATGTGGGTCTTCTGTCTCCCTTTCTTGATTTCCTACCTGTTGGGATGCTCTGATCTTGAACTTGGAAGAAGTGGTCCTGGAATGTTAACCAATTGAAGTGAGGGGGACAGTATTCTGCTTGAAAGGTAATAAAGCAAGTTGAGCAACCATTGTTATCCTGGGGCATCCTGAGATAAACAGGAGACAGGATGCTGAGGCCTTGAGACAAGCTTGATGGGCCTTAGCTCATCTTGCATGGCTTGTAGATAAGGGAAGATTACTCCAAGACAGGGAGGAATAAAGAAGAGCCTCCCCCCAGTCTTGTGATCTCTGACTCATCACAACTCTGCATCCTGAGACAAAAGGTGAAAAGTACACCTCGAGGAAGACTGAGAGCCTTCCTCCCGAAGACCCCGGCCCACGACCACCAGACGGCATTGCACAAGCGCCAATGGGAGGAAGCCTATGATAATGAGTTGCCGGAACTGATTGTAATAATCCAACCCCATATCATGAATATGTAACTAACTCTGTTAAATATGCATGCTTTGGTGTAATAAATACCTGCTCAATGGACACTTGGGTGTGCAAGTTAGGAGGAACGATCCCCCTTGCACCCGGCGCCGTACTAAACATACCTGCTTTATAACCTTTCATGGGTTGTAGAGTTTGTTTTCCGCACGTCAATTTGGCGACCCAGGTGGGACCCTCTCTGCTCGGCTGTGGGACCGGCTGAGGGCTGGGACGTCTTTGGCGCGCCCCGAGAATTCTCGGAAGAACTCCCTCTCTCACCCGATCACCGCAGGAGCAGACAAGGACCATCAGCGGACCAGGTGTGTTTGGGTAGGAGGGGATACCTGTAAGTCGTAGAGAGATGTCCTACGCAAGGTAAAGAGCATTGCAGCTTGCCCCTGGGTGGTTGGTAATAGTGCACTATTGGGAAGTCAATGGTGACTTGGGTTCTCCTGGCCGGGCTGGCCGGAGTGGTTTGGTAATGGTACCGTGTGTGGTTTGAGCTCAATAAAAGTCAAGTGTGGAGTTCCAATCCGCGGTTCCGTTGTCCCGTGGGGGAGCACGGCCGGAGACGAACGAAGCAATTCTGTGAGGAGTAGTGGTCGACCTATGTGAGGTATTGACACCTATTCTCACAGTTATAAATGGTATGAGTGTGTAGAGCTAGCTCTGAAATAAGTGGTCTGTGTGTGTGAGACACAGCGCATCTGCAAAGTGAGTGCGGAGCTCCGGTCCACAGTTCCGCTGTCCCGCGAGGGCTGCGGCCAGAGACGAATGAAGTGATTGTAATGTGTTAGTGATTCTCGGGAAGAAAAACAACAAAACAAACACTGCTAACCGGTTGAGTGAATTGTGTCTTGTTATCGGCTGTACATCAGGAATCAAGCCCAGCCGCCCCCAGCCCCTCTGCTCTCTGAGGACCAGCTGGAACGCAAGGGGGTTTGATTTCTGCTAAATTTGGGGTTACAAATTGGATAAAAGAAAAGCAAAATAGGGATACAAGACCCCGTTGAATTAATTTCGTGTCTGGTTATTGTTTTGTGTATTACTGTTTTCAGTGTGTTTTGTTTGTGGTATTTTTGATGAAGTTCTGAATTAGCACAGAACTCAGAACTTTTAAGACTGGCCCTGGAACTGTACAGATGCAAATTCAGGGCTAGTTTCAGGTGATTTGGTATGTTGTATGTTGTGATTGGATAATTTGGTAGTGTCTTGTTACCTATTGTTATTGTAAGAGATGTAGGATTGGGTAAACACTGCAATGGGTGGGGGGACAGGAGATCATCGTAAAACCCCCTTAGGGTGCATGTTCACATTGGAGGCAGCTGGGAGATCAGCCAGGAGGGAACTTGAGCCGTGGCATGGCTGAGGGATATTGCACCGATGTATGGCTACTGTATGGATTGAGTGGGGGGGCTGGGGTGGCTGGCAGGAGGTGCCTTGGAATGTGATGCCTTGGTGGAGCTGATGGTGATTTTGGAGGAAAATGAGAAATGAGATGAAGTAATGTATTCAGACATGTTTTTCTCAGTTAGAAATCATCCTGAGTGGCAGAGGATAAGACCCCTTAGTTTTGGCTTTGGAAAAGGACTGTAAGAAGGACAGGGAAGTGTTGAAACCTTTGAAAGGAAAGGGAAAGGAGGAGTCTGGAAAAAGCTATTGCAACGGCAACGGTAGCAGCATTACAAACCCAGACAGGGCAGGGAAGGAATGGAATGAAGGGTGGAGGTAAAGAATGGGGTAAAGGAAGAAATTTTGTCCCAAGATTACAGAAGGATCAATGTGCACACTGTAAGGGAAAAGGGCATTGGAGAAATGAATGTCCCGAGAGAAACAGGGGGAGAGGCAGAGGAGCGATGCAGGTTCATTTTGAAGAAGATTGACAGGGACCTGGGGAACTTACCCTAGAGGATCCACTGGCTGAAATAAGGCTAGGGGAACAACAAAGAGACATGGAATTTTTAATTGACACAGGAGCAACATATTCAGTTTTAAATCAATCCTTGACACCGATAGATGATGACTTTGTAGCAGTAAAGGAAGGCACTGGCCAAAGTGAAAAGGCCTAAAAAAAAAAAAAAAAAACCAAACTTCTTCAAAAACCTTCTTAAAACCCCTCAAATTCAAATTAGGCAAGCAGTTCGGGATACATAAATTTTTGTATATGCCAAACTCGCCCAAGCCATTATTAGGGCAAGATTTATTGGAGCACTTGGGAGCAGAAATAAAATTTGAAAAAGGAAAACTAGAATTTAAAATAGGGAATGAACAATTAATTGAAATTCTAAGCTTGGCTCTCATTAGCACCCCCATCAAAGCTGGGGTAGCTGAGGAAATAAAAGACCAAGTATTTCCAGGAGTATGGGCATCAGAAATACCCAGGAGGGCGAAGACTGCCTCCCCAGCAGTGGTGAAACTCAAACCAGGGACCCAGCCAGTAAAAATTAAACAATACCCTCTAAAATTAGAAGACAAAAAAGGAATTCAACCAATAATTGAACAGTTTATAAAATATGGATTGTTAATAGAGTGTGAATCAGAATAAAACACGCCTATGCTGACAGTTAAGAAACTGTCGCGGTTTAGGGTCAGGGCAGCCCCTTAGACCTATAACAGACGCTCTCTGTTATACCCCCTCCCTCCCCACAGGGGAAGAGAAAGGGAATAAGGGAGAGAGACTTAGCGATTAGAAAAGGAAACTAGAACAGCTTTAATGAGAAGGAAAATAATAATTATATAAACAGAATATATACAAATATATACAAAACCAGTATCGAACCCAACCCCCCTGATGGTAATTACATCACCATCACCACTGATGTTGTGCAGGCACCGGGGGAGTCCCAGACTGGGCCCTGCAGCAGACGGGAGCTGTGTTCAGGAGCTGGATTCTGGTACCGGGTTCAGGAACACGCAGATTGGATCAAAGGCAAAACGGACAGAGTCCTCCTTGGATGCTCCAAGGAAGGAACTGAAAGAGGACCCGAGCCAAGCCAATCAAAAGCTGGCAAAGCAGTCCAAGAGGGGAGAGAAGAGCCCAGAGAACTTCCGGGTCCCTCAGCTCTAGACCAAATATGGCGTATATGGGATGGAATACCTCGTTGGTCAGTTTAGAGTCACCCGTCCTGTCCGCTCCTCCCTGCAAGTGCAGCCTTTCACACTCTGCACCCCCCAATGTGGTACACAGGACCCAGCAGTGGCCTTGGTCTGCATACCAATCCTTGGTAGTAACTCTAAACATGAGGTGTTATCACTGCTAGAAGCAGGCACTGTCTGTTGAAACAGGCTGCTCACTTCAGACAGTGCAGTTAGTTAAAAGAACTGAGCTGAAAAGTAAAATCACTGAACAGAATTAGTTTTGTTTTCACTCAAACCAGGACATTCCACCCCTTATTCCATACCATTTACGTCATACCCATCACTAGGTTATCATTTCTTTATATAGAAAAGTTCATTGAGTTCATGATTGTAGATTTCCATCCATTGTAACAGTCTATCAAAGATGGAGTTAATCACAGTTCGTGTCCACAGGTTGCAGATTCATCTCAGGAGGTTACTGGACACCACTTGATAAGGCTAGGTCCTGTCATCACCATGATGTTATCCTGAAAAAACACTTATTGAATACTGTTAATATGATGCAATTAATATACAGCTTTGAATCGAGTATTCTCACCCAGGGTTAAATTTCCTTGAGGTACACACTGTACTTCACCATCTTCCATCATCACCCACCAAGTACTTCCAGGTCCTTGAGCGATAGCAGTCCCACGAATGGGTTTGCCTTTGCCCGAAGCAGGAAATACCCACACAGTTTTCCCCAGCAGATTCCTTTCATACACCACAGGGACTTTATCCCCTTCTACTGTGTGTAATGGGTCTGACTGAGCAGGACCAGCTCGATTGATGGATCCTCTGGTGTTGACTAACCAGGTGGCTTGTGCTAAATTCTTGTCCCAGTTTTTAAAGGTTCCACCCCCCATTGCTTTTAAAGTAGTTTTTAACAATCCATTGTATCGTTCAATTTTCCCAGAGGCTGGTGCATGATAAGGGATGTGATACACCCATTCGATACCATGCTCTTTGGCCCAATTGTCTATGAGATTGTTTTTGAAATGAGTCCCATTGTCAGACTCAATTCTCTCTGGAGTACCATGTCGCCACAGGATCTGCTTTTCCAGGCCCAGGATGGTGTTCCGGGCAGTGGCGTGAGGTACAGGATGGGTTTCCAGCCAGCCAGTGGTTGCTTCCACCATTGTAAGCACACAGTGCTTACCCTGGCAGGTTTGGGGCAGTGTGATGTAATCAATCTGCCAGGCCTGCCCATACTTATACTTGGACCATCGTCCCCCATACCACAAAAGTTTTAACCGTTTCACTTGTTTGATTGCGGCACATGTTTCACAGTCATGGATAACCTGTGCAATAGCGTCCATGGTTAAATCCACCCCTCGGTCACGTGCCCATCTGTATGTTGCATCTCTTCCCTGATGTCCTGAAGTATCATGAGCCCACCGAGCTAAAAATAGTTCACCTTTATGTTCCCAGTCTAAGTCTGTCTGGAACACTTTAGCAGCCTGATCAACTTGCTGGTTTTTTTGATGTTCCTCAGTGGCTTGATGTTTAGGTACGTGGGCATCCACGTGACGGACTTTTACAACTAATTTCTCTATCCGCGCAGCAATGTCTTGCCACAGTGTGGCAGCCCAAATGGGTTTACCTCTGCGCTGCCAGTTACTCTGCTTCCACTGTTTTAGCCATCCCCACAGGGCATTTGCTGCCATCCATGAGTCAGTGTAGAGATAGAGGACTGGCCACTTTTCTCGATCAGCAATATCTAAGGCCAGTTGGATGGCTTTTACCTCTGCAAACTGACTTGATTCACCTTCTCCCTCAGCTGCTTCTGTCACTTGTCGTGTGGGACTCCAAACAGCAGCTTTCCACTTCCGGTGGTTTCCTACAAGACGGCAAGATCCATCAGTAAACAGAGCATATTGTTTATCATTATCTGATAACTGATTGTATGGTGGGGCTTCTTCAGCACGTGTCACCACCTGTTCTCGTGGCATGCCAAAGTCTTTACCTTCTGGCCAATCCATGATCACCTCTAAGATTCCTGGACGACTGAGGTTCCCTATTCGAGCTCTCTGTGTGATTAATGCAGCCCACTTACTCCATGTGGCATCGGTGGCATGATGAGTGGAAGGGAATTTACCCTTGAACATCCAGTTTAGGACTGGTAACCTTGGTGCCAGGAGGAGCTGTGCTTCAGTACCGATCACTTCTGAAGCAGCTCGAACTCCTTCATATGCTGCCAATATTTCTTTTTCAGTTGGAGTATAGTTGGCCTCGGAGCCTTTGTATCCTCGACTCCAAAATCCTAGGGGTTGACCTCAAGTTCCCTGTTTAACTATGTGGGTCTTCTGTCTCCCTTTCTTGATTTCCTACCTGTTGGGATGCTCTGATCTTGAACTTGGAAGAAGTGGTCCTGGAATGTTAACCAATTGAAGTGAGGGGGACAGTATTCTGCTTGAAAGGTAATAAAGCAAGTTGAGCAACCATTGTTATCCTGGGGCATCCTGAGATAAACAGGAGACAGGATGCTGAGGCCTTGAGACAAGCTTGATGGGCCTTAGCTCATCTTGCATGGCTTGTAGATAAGGGAAGATTACTCCAAGACAGGGAGGAATAAAGAAGAGCCTCCCCCCAGTCTTGTGATCTCTGACTCATCACAACTCTGCATCCTGAGACAAAAGGTGAAAAGTACACCTCGAGGAAGACTGAGAGCCTTCCTCCCGAAGACCCCGGCCCACGACCACCAGACGGCATTGCACAAGCGCCAATGGGAGGAGGCCTATGATAATGAGTTCCCGGAACTGATTATAATAATCCAACACCATATCATGAATATGTAACTAACTCTGTTAAATATGCATGCTTTGGTGTAATAAATACCTGCTCGATGGACACTTGGGTGTGCAAGTTAGGAGGAACGATCCCCCTTGCACCCGGCGCCGTAATAAACATACCTGCTTTATAACCTTTCACAGGTTGTAGAGTTTGTTTTCCGCACGACACTTCCTAGCCTAGGAGTTAATGAATTGGAAAAAGCTATAGGAAACATATTAGCAGTGATAGAGAAAATAGAGAATCGTACAATGGATGCTATTCTGACACTCTAGGAGGAGGTAACCTCGTTGAGCCGTGTGGTCTTTACAAAACTGTATGGCCCTGGATTTGATATTAGCCAAAGAAGGGGGAGTCTGTACAGTTATTAATAGGTCCTGCTGTTCCTATGTTAATCAGGAACGTCGGATTGAGATAGACTTGCATAAAATCTGGGATCAAACAAAGATCTTGCACCTGGTAACAGAAGATGATACCTCATGGGTATTTCAGGAGTTGTGGGGGAAATTGACTTTGTGGTTACCCAACTTGGCATGGTTAAAACAATTGTTTATGATGATAGTAGGGTTGATAGTGTTGGGAATATTAATGTGCGTGTGTTTTAGATGCTTTGTGTTGGGCTTCAAATTTATTGGACGATTATAGTCAGTGGAAGAAACACCAGTTAAGACAGAGAAAAGAATCTGGTAGATATTTTCAGAAGGATCTCTTCTCACCTGGAGTTATTAGTAAAAGTATTTACTAAGTTAGAAGAAAAGGGGGGAATTGAAGTGAGGGGGACAGTGTCCTGCTTGAAAGACAAAGAAGCAAGTTGAGCAATCCTTGTTAAATACTTTGTAATTCTTTACAATGTCCTGGGGCCTCCTGAGATAAGAACAGGAGACAGGACCTTGAGACACTAAAGGTGGAACAGCCATGAGGCTTGACAGCTTTATGGGCTTTAGCTCATCTTACATGGCCTGTAGGTAAGAGAAACTAACCTAAACAAAGTAGGAACTCATTGTTAACACAGAGGAGCTACCAGAGATAAGCGGGACCACACCAGTCCTGTGATTAGAAGTCTGTGACAAATCAGCATTTTGAAGGAAAGGTGAAAAGTACGCTGCAAGGAAGACTGGGAGCCTTCCTCCCAAAGACCCCTGAAGACCCCGGCCCACGACCACCAGAAGGCAGTGCGCAAGCACCAATGGGAGGAGGCCTATGATAATGAGTTCCTGGAACTGATTATAATAATCCAACCCCATATAATGAATATGTAGCCAACTCTATTAATGTGGTGGGTTGACCCCGGCACAGCACCAGGTGCCCACCAAGCCCTTCTATCACTCCCCCTGACCCCCTTCAGCACGGCACGCAGGGAGAGAATAAGACGCAAAGCAAAGGGGTGTGGGTTATGATAGATAAGATGTTATTTTCTACTTCCCGTCAGCGATGGGTTGTTGGGCGATGTCGGGCCAAGTCCAGGAAGCAGGGCTCCAGAAACACGTAGCAGCCACTTGGAGGACAAAGCAGAATGCCCCCCCATCCTCCTCCTGCCCTCTCCCTTTATAGTTGAGCTGACGTCATATGGTATGGAATAGCCCACTGGTCAGCTCAGGTTGGCTGTATCTTCTCCCCCATCCTGCCCCCCATCCTCTGGTGCCGTGTGAGCACTGGCAGTCATAACACGGGTGTGTTATCAACACCCTCCAGCTCCCAGTGCTGTAGCATGAGGGCTGGGTGGGGAAAAGCAGCTCAGCCAGACCCACTACAATTAAATATGCATGATTCAGTGTAATAAATACCTGCTCGATGAACACTTCGGTGTGCAAGTTAGGAGGAGCAATCCCTCTTGCACCCGGCACCATAATAAGCATACCTGCTTTATAACCTTTCACGGGTTTTAGAGTTTGATTTCCGCACGTCAGCTACCATAATCATAAAGAATGAAAAAGCATTTCTTAGGATCTTTGTATTTCTAACAATAGTGACAAGTCAGAGAATATTTATACACTGAAAATTGAGATTAAGTTATATTGTATTGATTGTCCCCAATTGTCCCGGGTCTGAAATCGACAAGGGGGTTTTGGGGTTTGATTTAACAAAGACTTTCTCTAAACTGACTTCATGCCTCCTCAAGCAATGTCCTCCGGGGGGGGGGGGTCTCCACCTCTTCTTGTTAGTCGATGTTGATGTGGGTCGTTCCGCGTTCTGTCGTGGAGCCCAGCAATTATCACTCTAAGCACAGTCATTCTGAGTCCCTTTAACAATATTGCCTTTTACCTCAGTCATCCTCGAAGATAGTATTTGATATGTAAAAACATAATCTCATCTTTCCATTTACTAGAGAATAGGTGCATTTCTTTTTGGCATTCAGGTAGTCACTATTTACTGGTTACAAGCAAACCATATCTGCCTTTATATTTACTCAAACATATGGATGAAATATAATTTTTCCATTGTATGGTTCTCTGTAGAAATGCATTTACAAAAAGCAAATATGTAAGCATAATATTATTCTTGTGAACGAGATTAATTTGTCTGCAAGCTAGAATGTAGGTTTACTGTTCAGAAATGACAAAAAAAAATGCTGGATGCTCCCTTTTACAAATTAACTTAATGCTGTCTAATATTGATGATATGTATTGAAAGAAATTTACTGTTTAAATAGTTTATATCATCTCTGGAGAAAGATTAAGAGCTTTCTGTTCCTGTTAATGAGTTCTGTTCCTGTAATGATTTCCTGTTAATGTTGATTCTATTTCAGTGCATTGATCATATTTCAACAAAAGGAATAAATATTTCACACATTTCCCAACTTTGTTCCTATCTTTGCTCATCAACTCAAAGATCATCTCAAAAATATTTTTCCCTACAAATTCTGTTTACTATATAAGTTAACAATTACACGATCTACTATTACACAATTTCTGCCTTGTTTTATCTTTTTTTTTTCCCCCCTAAATAAAATTCTAGACCTCAAAATTCTATCACCAGGAAGTGAAGTTATTCGTCAATGAAATAATTGCTGTCGGCAGCATCATCATTAACATACAGACTGTTACTGTTTGGTTCAAGATTAGCAGTTGCAGAGGTTATTGACTATGCCACTAGTGTCAGTTTGCCAACAACCTTTCAGTAGTAGATTCAATGCAGTGGGTTTTCGTTTGAATACTTGCAGGAAATTTGAAAACTTTTTCCCTTTAAAAAAGGTCTCAAAATGTAAAACAAAATAGCAAGCCTAATTAGTGTGTGTTTGCTCATCTCTTTGTAAATGCAAAACGCATCTGAAGTGTTAAGTGATATTAATAACTCTGAGGGCATGGATAATTCATGATTCTGGTGTTTCAGAATAGTAACCACACACACATACATCCACTCAAAGAAAGAAAGAAGAAACAAAACAAGTCTTCTTTCTTCTCTTGCAAATTAGCATAAACCAAATTTTTGTTTCTCCTGTTTTTGGAGAATGTTTTAAAAGCTTTATAAACAACAATTGATGAGATCCATGAGATGTCCAAAAGGGAAAATAAATGCTGATTAGGAGGAAAATGATTATCACCTCTCCCCCCAACTCTGCCTCCCAACCCCGAAATAAACCACTTGCCAGTGTGTATCAATACAGGAATCGACAACAAGGACTGTCCGTGCTTATTTATAAGATATGCCTGAACCTGTCTATGGCACACACAATAAAATAAAATAATAATTAAAAAACCCCAAAACTTAACCCTGGAGGAAAAAGTATGTGTATATGTGCCTTCGTCACTTGGGGGGGGGGGGAGTATTTTTATTTTCAGTGTAAGCAAATTAGTCTTTCATCTAATTTTTTATCTACCGTTGTTACGAGATGACAAAAAGTTACTCCGTCCCAGGGACGCCCTAGCAGAAGTGGAGGTCTGAGGTGGCGGAAGCGCTCCCTCCTCCCTCTCATGCCAGAGAGGTAGGCAGCACCTTGGCGGCGGGGTTGCGACGCTAGGCTCCACCAAATCAGAGTTCCTCCGACGTAACCTTCTGCATCTGCCTTTTTGCTCGTCGGCTATTGTACGGATTCATAAGGGAGGCTTTCTTCTTTCCTGAATAAGAGCAGAGCATATCCTCTAATAGATGGTTTTCCTTGAGTATAAACCTAACTTTTCTCTTCTTAATGGTATTATCTACGATATTTGCAGAATTATATGAATATAATCTTTGTGTCCAGACTTCAAATCTGAGACTTTGTGAACTATTTTGAGTTCCCCTATGTCCTTGTCCTCAACTGTAGGTGGCAAAACTGGATTCTTCTCAGGTTAATTCACCCTCCTGCCCAAGAGATACATGTG
Source organism: Todiramphus chloris collaris (assembly GCA_025345505.1). Lineage (NCBI taxonomy): Eukaryota > Metazoa > Chordata > Aves > Coraciiformes > Alcedinidae > Todiramphus > Todiramphus chloris. The sequence continues at coordinate 278,469 of JANVCC010009417.1, forward strand.
TCTTCCGCAGGAAGATCACAAAAAAAAACCCAACACAGTGGGGCTGCAGAACTGTAGCCTTTCACAGGCCCCTTTGTCTATTGTATACACTTTGTCTTGAAGTATCCTAAATTAAACCTAAATGGCTTCTCTTGTGAAAAGGGAGGCAGGAAGTCTTGGATTCTGCTGAGACATGTAAATCTTGTCCTAGGCTTTTTTTTTTTTTTACAAAGCCTGGATGAGAAATTGAACCTTTGAATCTCAGTAACTCCCAGACTATACCATTAATGCCCTGGGCCTCTTGAGTGCTAGCATTCTCCCACTGTTATGAATAAAGATTCCATCCATTAATTAGTAACAGTTATGTTTATTATATGGCATTATTAAAAGGCAAGTAAACAGCACTGGGTGCACAGGGAGTCTTCGCTCTACCAACACGTGCACAGGACACAACAACAGATCCTCTTTTATACTTTTTATCCTAATACATATTCATAGTTATTCCAAGAAGAGGGAGGGTCATTGTAATTAAGTCTTTTGGAAGGGGCGTTCCCGCTTTAGTGCATGCATTCCCTGTCCTGGTGGTCGTCCACGATGAAGGTTGTAGTCTTCCTCACTGGTTCCGTCCTTCACCCGACCTCCACCTCATCTCCTTGTCCTTATAAGGTCCGTCTAGGCCACAAATGTTGCGGCTAGACAAATGATGAGCACGTGGAAACTTTGTTTCATTCCTGCTTCTGTTGGTTCAGTACTTTTCCACAGTTTATCTACATTAGTGACTCTCCCGGCATGCCTCACCACACCACCAACACAAATTTTGACACCATATATCACAATCCCTCATCTTCTTTTTAATATCATCAATTTGTGTCTTTTCTTCAAGTTTCATAAGAGCCAACAATTTTACTATCTTCTGATTTTGGATCATAGGTTTTCAGAATCATTAAAGGCTTTCCATTTTTCCCAGATCTTTCCTCATAGCTTATTGGGGTGATGATAAATTGCATACTTTTAACTACACGCTGGATGAGCAATGTAAAGCAGAGTATCATACATAGGATAAAGATCAAAACTACAACACCACATAAAAACAGAAATAACATTCTTTTAACCCGTGGCCCACCTGGGAGCCAAGAAAACATGTCCCATTCTTGTACTGGTACATGGGCCAAATTTCTTATCTGTTTTGTTATCTGGTTTACTACTTTTCCAATAGAGTTATCCATTACATCATTTGATATTCTTAGCAACTGTTGGGATCTCATACTTGACCTCTGTTCCTTACATATTCTTATCTCTTTTAGTAGGCATATACCAATTGAGACTGCCCAAGGTTGTCAGAATGCAGAAGGTCCAGAAATCAGCTGACTATGTCCAGGAATAGGAGAAGTCCGTCTGAGGCCATTCTACCCAGCGGTCAATACCCTAAGGGATTGCAGCCCTTGGTAGACCCTTTATATGCCGCAGTAGTGGTTCCTTCCCCAGTCTTGCCTTCCCCCTTCCATAAGCTTGGTTCCTTCTAGTCATTGTCTTTTAACCCTCGACAGCCTTTTCAGAGACTACAACTCAGTACTGCCTTTCCTTCAGACCCACTTCCCTAATCCAAGGGTTCTTTGTTTAGATATTAATCATCCTTTCTGTATGGAATTCCACTGGTTGCCAAGATATATATATATATATATATATATGTCACAAATTAGTCAATTTTTCTTCAATTTCAACTTTAACTCTCCAGGACCAGACTCGACCCTCCAAGCTTCGACCCTCCAAGCTTCGGTAGTTATAGGTCCCCTTTACCCAAGATGCATCCGTCCAGCCTTTTTCAGCTGTTCTTATAGCTGTTTCAGTAGTGAGAAGAACAAGATATGGACCCTCCCACTGGGGTAACAGTGACTCTTCCTTCCATGTTTTTATTAAGACCTTATCTCCTGGCTGTATCTTATGGATGGCAAATCCTAAAGGGGCACTTTGTACCAAAATTCCTTTTTCCCCCGCAATTGTTCTAATTGCTTTCCCACCGTGATTACATATTTTCATTCCTCATAATTCTCTATCAGAGAATGATCCAAAGGCATTCCCTGGGAGTATGGCATCCCATATGTCCTGGTTTGAGTGAAAACAGAACTAATTCTGTTCAGTAATTTTACTTTTCAGCTCAGTTCTTCTAACTAACTGCACTTTCTGAAGTTAGCAGCCTGTTTTCACAGACAGTGTCTGCTTCTAGCAGTGATAACACCTCATGTTTAGAGTTACTACCAAGGATTGGTGTGAAGACCAAGGCCACTGCTGGGTCTTGTGTACCACATTCGGGGGGTGCAGAAAGTGAAAGGCTGCACCTTCAGGGAGGAGCAGACAGGACAGGTGACTCTAAACTGACCAGCGAGGTATTCCATCCCATATACACCATATTTGGTCTAGAGCTGAGGGATCCGAAGGGTCTCTGGGCTCTTCTCTCCCCTCTTGGACTGCTTTGCCAGCTTTTGATTGGCTTGCCTCGGGTCCTCTTTCATTTCCTTCCTCGGAGCACCCAAGGAGGACTCTGTCTGTTCTGCTTTCGATCCGGTCTGTGTGTTCCTGAACCTGGTACCAGAATACAACTCCCGAACACAGCTCCCGTCTGCTGCGGGGCCCAGTTTAGGACTTCCCCGGTGCCTCCACAGCATCAGTGGTGACGGTCATGTAATTGCCATCAGGGGGGTTGGGTTCGATACTGGTTTTGTATATATTCGTATATATATTCCATTTTTATAATTATTAATTTCATTTTCATTAAAGCTGTTCTAGTTTCCTTTTCTAATCGCTAAGTCTCTCTCCCTTATTCCCTTTCTCTTTCCCTTTTGGGGAGGAAGGGGGTTTAACAGAGAGCATCTGTTATAGGTCTAAGGGGCTGCCCTGACCCTAAACCATGACACCATATAACATCTCATAAGGTGAAATTCTAGTTTCACTATGGGGCATGGTTCTAATATTTAGTAACACCAATGGTAAACATTTTACCCATGACAACTGGGTTTCAATCATTAATTTAGACAATTGTTGTTTAATAGCCTGATTCATTCTTTCAACCCTCCCCGAAACTTTGAGGATGCCATGGGGTGTGGTACTCCCACTTAATGCCCAGGGCTGTGGTCAAAGCCCTTAACACTTTGGACGTAAAATGTGTTCCCTGGTCAGAATTAATATGTCCAATTAAACCAAAGCGTGGTATGACATTTTCCAGTAGAGTTTTGGCTACAACAGCAGCAGTTGCCCATGCGGCTGGGTAAGCTTCTACCCAGTGTGTTAATTAATCCACTATTACCAACAAATATTTAAATCATCCCACTTTAGGTAGTTCGGTAAAGGCAGTCTGTATCCTTTCAAATGGTCGATATGCAATCCTTCTTCCTCCAGCAGGTGTTTGCCTAACCACCGCCTTATTCACTTTCTGACAGGTTAAACACCCTTGAGTGATCTGTCTGGCTATTTCATATATCCCTATGCATCCATAAAATTTCAAAAACTGATCACTCAATGCTCGAGTTCCCCAACGGGTTTGTAAGTGTAACCAAAATAACAAACGCCTAGCCTGGTCTTTTGGTAATATTTCTCTTCCATCGGGTAAAATCCATTTTCCCCCTTGCTGTTCTGCCCCTGTAGTTCTTATAACTTTTATCTCTGTTTCAGAATACTGTCTCTGATTTTTCTTGTTGATTTCCTGTAAAGTTAAGACTATAAAAGGCTTTCTAAGTGCTGCTTCACGAGCCTCCTTGTCAGCTAGGTTATTTCCTCTTATAAGCAGGCTAGTTCCCTTCTGATGTCCCCTGATGGGGACTGTTGCGATTCTCTTAGGTCCTCTCAATGCCTGTAAAATCTTAGTGATCAGAGTTTGATGCACCAATCCCTTCCCTTGGGTCCCTATAAGTCCTCTCTCTTCCCAAATTTTCCCAAATGTGTGGACCACTCCATAGGCATATTTAGAATCTGTATAAATAGTACCACTTCTTTCTTTTAACAACTCCAGCGTTCATAATAATGCATAGAGCTCACGTGCCTGAGCTGACCAGGCAGCACTTAAAGGCCCTGATTCCATTAGGGTCATTTGTCCATTTATGATCGCATATCCTGATCTTCTCTTCCCTTCTATGATTCTAGAAGACCCATCAATAAATAGCTTATCGCCTTCTTCTAGCTCTATTTCCTCCAGGTCGGGTCGGATTTTGGCCTGTACCTCTACACAATTATGTTGTAATTCTTTTTGAGGTTCTCCATATAGGAACCAGGCAGGACTTTGTGCTGCTGTTACCCTTAACTCTAAATCAGGAGAATCTATTAAAATAGCCTCGTATTTCAATATTCTACTATCAGTCAGCCATTTTTCATCTTTCTGTTGAAGGACTCCCCTGACGTTGTGGGGAGTGTATACCTTCAGAGGTGCACTAAAGGTAACTTTTCTAGCCTCCTCAATCAGTAGGGCAGTAGCCACAATTGCTTGTAAACATGCGGGCCACCCCCTACTCACAGGGTCCAGTAACTTAGAACTATAACCTATAGGTTTCTTGATTCCGGACCATTCTTGGGTCAATACCCTGTGTGCTGTCTGATTAGAAACATTTACAAATAAATGGAAGGGTCTTTCTAGGTCCGGAAGACTTAACACTGGGGCCTCTACTAATATTCTTTTAAGTATGTCCAATTTTTTCTCATCCTCCTCATTCCATTTAATTCTTTCTATAGTCAATTTGTCATATAGAAATTTTACTTTTTTGCTAAACCCCTCAATCCACGGCCTACAGTATCCTAAAAGTCCTATAAGTTGCCTTACTTCCTTCTTTGTTCTAGGTGGTGGCAAAGATAGGATTCCCGATATCCTGTCAGGATCCAGCTTTTTCTTTCCATAGCTTAGCCAGTGCCCAAGATACTTTACTTCATTTTCTACAAACTAATTTAGATTTTGATTACTTTCAGCCCTTTTTCTCCCAAAAAAATTAAGTAATTTGATCGTGATTTTTCTTGTCTCTTCTTCTGTTTTGCCTGCAATCAACATATCATCAACATATTGTAATAGTTTTACTTCCCCTTCTGTTTCAAAAAACTGTAACAACTTCTCCAGCGTCTGACCAAATAAGTTGGGGGATTCTGTGAATCCTTGTGGAAGTACAGTCCATCTCAATTGTTGTCTCCTCCCAGTTTCTGGGTCTTCCCACTCGAAGGCAAAATAATCTCTGGATCCCTTGTCCAGTGGACAGGCCCAGAAAGCGTCCTTCAAGTCAATTACACTATACCAGGTTTACTGAGGTGTCAAGTGGCTCAATAAGGTATATGGATTGGCCACCACTGGGAATTTGGTCACAGTTCTTTGATTTATTGCTCTAAGATCCTGAACCAATCTATAGGACCCATCGGCCTTTTTGATGGGTAATATAGGGGTATTATGAGGAGACATACAAGGCTCCAAGGTTCCCTTTTGAAGTAAGCTATCTATAACGGGTTTTAGTCCTCTCCTTCCTTCCAGTGGAATAGGATATTGCCTCACTCTTATTGGTTGTTGAGGCTCCGTAATTTCTATTGTCAGGGGGTCCATCTCCAATTTCCCTACTTCCCCTTCTTGGTACCAAACTCGAGGATCTATATAACCCTAATCTTCTTTAGTTAAAGTGTATAACCAGACTTCTATTTTCCCATTTCCACCTTTAATTTTCAATCCCAATTTAATTATCAAATCTCTTCCTAATAAATTATATTCCGCCTCAGGTACCAATAAGAGGATACTGAGGCTAATGTGTGTTTCTGATTCTATTTCTACATTCTCTAATAGAGGTACTTCAAAGGGTTCCCCTTTTGCCCCAATTACAGTCAACGTTTTCCTCCCTTCCCTAATTCCTTTTGGTATTTTTCGAACAGTTGATCGCTCGGCCCCTGTATCAACCAAAAAATAAACTTCTTCCTTGTGGGGTCCTACTAATAATTTTATCAAGGGCTCGTTAGATGTTTGTGTCCCCAAAAGATATAGCCCCTGACACCCCTAATCCTCCTTAAACATCTTCTCATCTTTCATTCGCTCCCTACAATTCCTTTGGAGGTGTCCCTTTTTATTACAGTAATAACAAGTGGGAACATCCTTCCGTCTCTCCCTTCTTCCTTCTCCGTAATCTCTACCATCTCGCTTCCCAGTTTTATCTACTCCCTTTGGTTTTTGGCTCTCCCTAATCGCTGCTACAAAAATTTTTGCCTTTGCTTTTTGTTTCTCCCCGTCCCTTCTCACGTAAACTTTCTGTTATTCCCTCAACAATTCCTCCAGTCCTCGCTCCTGCCAATCATCGAGCTTCTCCAGCTTCTTACGGGTATCTTCCCAGGATTTGGCTACGAACCGTGTTTTTAGTAATGCTGCACCCACAGGAGAGTCAGGAGCTACTCCTGAATACAGCTGAAAACTTTTTCTTAACCTTTCTAACCATTCAGTCGGAGACTCTTCCTTTTTCTGATGTTCATTAAAGGCCTTATTAATATTCTGTCCCCTTAGGACGGCCTCCTTGACACCTTGTATCATTATAGTTCTGAGGTCTCTCATGCTTTGTCTCCCTATTGCCGTTTGATGGTCCCAATTAGGATCGGTATTCGGCCATTTTACATCGTCCGGGGGACCGCCCTGATTCTGCCTTTCCCATAACCTCATCCCTGCCTGCCTAATCGTTCCCCTTTCTTCCGTTGTAAAAAGAATCCCGAGTATAGACTGCATTTCCTCCCATGTGTAAGTATTCGGTCCCAAAAATTGGTCCAGTTTTTCGGCAACCCCTAAAGGGTCGTCCAGCAAACTGCCCATTTCCTTTGTAAAGTTTCTTACATCCGATGTATTTAAAGGGACTGCCACAAATCCTGTTCCCCCTTGGTTTCCACCTAAAGGCACTTCCCTAAGGGGATAGAGACCTCCTCTATCCGTGTGCCTGCCTCCGGATTCCTCACTTTCCTCCTGCTCCCTTTCCCTTCGTTGCCTTCTTGTTCTCCGGGAAGGGGGAGAAGGTGAAAGGGTCGGAGCGGTGGGAACCGATTGATTGTAAGGAGGTGGTAAGTTGTCTAAAAGGTTCCCATTATTCCTTTTCCCCGTCTTTATCTGTCTTTTCTTTCATTTGCAAACTAAACAGACGTGCTGTAGGAGGGTTTGATGCCCTAATCCACATAGCAGCATAATCACTCTCTTCTTGACTAAAAGGTTCATTACCATTAACATAAAGATTTAAAGCTTGACACACCCAGTCCTCAAAGGAACCAAACACTGGCCAAAACACATGGGGCCGTAAGGGCTCTTTTGGCCATTTAATCATACAAAACTGAATAATTTTTGGTTTTTTCCTTTCCCTTACTAGATTCAAAATCATCCCAAAAGTTTAACATCAATCCTAAAGGACTATCCAATGGAATATCTGGCAATTTACTTTTCCCCTGACCCATCCTGGAGGCTCCGTATCCCTGGAACTCGTCAAGGTTCCGTATCTCTGGAACTCGTCAAGGTTCCGTATCCCTGGCTGTAGCTGTGTCCCGGTGTGTCTTGCGGATGGTGCTCCCACCCACGAATTCCTAAAGCACTCGCTTCGGTCCTTCACCGGCTGAGTCCCTCGCGGGATATCAGAACCGCGGTTAAAAGACCTCCGCACTCGCTTCGGAACCAGATTCCGTCTCACACACACCTTGACACCCAGTCACACAGACGAATCCCACCCAACCGAACGGTATACTCACGAAACGACGACTCTTCGTTCGGGACTTCGCGGGCAGAATTACGGGTATCGCAGGTGAGAGCTCTTTGGTTTGTTTTTTGTTTGTTTGTTTGGTTTTTTTTGTTTTTTACTTGCCTCTTATGTTCGCAATCTTGTTGGGTCCCGCACCATCCCCGGCAAGGGCCACCAAAAAAAAAAATAAATAAATAAAAGTGGGGCGCCTCCCTTAGCCGTTTACAGACTCGAGGCCCAAGAAGATCACGTCGGGGTCACCAAGTTGTCATGAATAAAGATTCCATCCACTAACTAGTAACGGTTATGTTTATTATATGGGGTCAATAAAAGGCAAGTAAACAGCACTGGGTGCAGAGGGAGTCTTCACTCTACCAACACGCACGCAGGAAACAACAACAGATCCTCTTTTATACTTTTTATCCTAATACATATTCATAGTTATTCCAAGAAGAGGGAGGGTCATTGTAATTAAGTCTTTTGGAAGGGGCGTTCCCGCTTTAGTGCATGCACTCCCTGTCCTGGTGGTCGTCCACGATGAAGGCTGTAGTCCTCCTCACCGGTTTCGTCCTTCACCCGACCTCCACCTCATCTCCTTGTCCTTATAAGGTCCGTTTGGGCCACAAATGTTGTGTCTAGACAAATGATGAGCATGTGGAAACTTTGTTTCATTCCTGCTTCTGTTGGTTCAGTACTTTTCCACAGTTTATCTACATTAGTGACTCTCCCGGCATGCCTCACCACACCACCGACACGAATTTTGACACCATTTATCACACTACCATAGTTATTGTTGTTTGTTTGCCTTGTTATATATATTTAGTAAAGAACTGTTATTCCTATTTCTCATATCTTTGCCTGAAAGCCCCTTAATTTCAAAATTATAAGCATTTGGAGGGGAGGGGTGTCTTGGTTTGAAAGACAGGTGTCTGCCAAGGAAGGCAGGAGCCCCCCTTGGAAGGGAAAAGCAACCCCCTCCCAGTTGGTGGATTGCTGATAGGGCATCAGTCAGTGGGTGGTGAGCAATTGCATTGTGCTTAATTTGTCTTTTCTTGGGTTTTATTTATATATTTTCTCTCCTTTGTTTTTTTTTTTTTTAATTCCTTTTCATTATTACTACTATTTTTTTTTATTATATTTTATTTTACTCTTAGTTATTAAACCATTCTTATCCCAAACCATGAATTTTACATTTTTGCGATTCTCCTCCCCATTCCACTGGGAGGGGGAAGTAGTGAGCGAGTGGCTGTGTGGTGCTTAGTTGCTGACTGGGGTTAAACCATAAAATGGAATCTGTGATACTGTTATAAATTTAACTTCACGAATTGAGGGGAGTCAGAGTCAATTAGAAAATGTAATTGTTTATTTAGTAAGTGACAGCAAGCAAAACAGCGCTGGGCGGCCGGGGAGTCTGCGCTCCACCAACGGCACACACCAAGATGTCAAACAGGCAGGCATTTATCACACTAAATCATGCATATCCAACAGTGTTAACTACATATTCATTATATGAGGTTTGATTATTATAATCAAGTCCAGGAATTCATTATCATAGGCCTCCTCCCTTTGGCACTTGCGCACTGGTGTCTGCTGGTCGTGGGCCGGGGTCTTCAGGAGGAAGGCCCCCAGTCTTCCTCGCAGTGTACTTTTCACCTTTTGTCTCAAAATGATGAGTCAGGAATCAGAGGGTTGGTGTGATCTGGCTTATCTGCAGAGAGGCTCTCCTGTATTTCTTCCTGTCTGGGAGTAAGTTCCCTTATCTACAAAGACCAAAACTACACAAGACAGGCTACAGGATTTATGAGAACCTTGATAACTTTCAAGACTATGTGAGACAAAACACAACTCACAACTATGTAAGACAAGATACAGTTTACGGCTATGTAAAACAAGCTGCAATTACAAGGCTACTATACTACAATTTATGATGACATTTACAACTCAGGCCTCAGCCAGGCCTGTATCCGGGGGGGAGCAGGGATGATGTCCTGGAGGGCCGAGTCCCCGGTATAGCGGAATACATTTGGTGCTTTTATTAAAGCGAAACAGCTTCTAAAGTTTGATGAACAAACAATTCACAGTTTATCACAATACCTCCTACCTTTTATTACTTTTATTACTTTTATTCTTTTTTATTTTATTTATTATGTATATATATAATAATTATTGACTACATCACAGCTCATGTTAGAGTGAGAGCTGGCATCAATTGCTTCCTTCACCCCCCACCCCCCCCCCCCCCCCCCGGCCTCACTGCCCTGGAAAAATGTGACATGATCCTGCCTAAGTCTAGCCTGGTCCTGAGAGAGTCACGAAAATACTATGTACATCTGACTCTCCTTTTATATTCAGTTTGAACATTTTCTGCATTTCTCAGTCTTCCATTAGATGATTTTCTTTTCCATAGGTTTGGATAGATATGGTTTTCCTCCAAGTTGTGAACCTAAAGATGAATCATGGGATGAATCATCATTGTCTATCCATCGCATGAATAAAAAACCACAACAAAACACCACAAAGAGTAGTAAAATGCAGGGATTGGCTCTTGAACCAGTGACAGTAGAGTGTATACCTTTATTACACCATGTCTTCTGTCACTAGTCTTGCTCAAGAGTTTTGCTGCCATGATGTGGACAAAAGCTAGCATTTCCACCCAGGCTGTGATGGGTAGTCCTAGTTGGAGGGACGTACCATAGCTATAATGTATTATAAAATAATTTCTAATTTATTAGAAGAGGAAAAGATCAAGGATTGTTTCCACTAACCTTAACCATTGTATTGCTATTAAATCATACTAAGTTGCTGTTATTTTCTCATATTTGTCATTTTCTTCCGGTTGTTTATTCCAACTTGCCTTGGCCTCCTGCCAAATGTGCATCTAGTACTGAGAGTCAGTTCTAAACTCCATTTTTTTCCTATAAAAAATAAAGAGAAATAATTACATTTAAGAGCACTGTATTATAAAAAAAAAAAAAAGTGGTGTGGTGGGTTGACCCTGGCAGTCACAACATGGGTGTGTTATCAACACCCTCCAGCTCCCAGTACTGCAGCATGAGGGCTGGATGGGGAAAAGCAGCTCAGCCAGACCCAGTACAAATGGTCATAATTTGGTATAAAGCAAAGCAATAGTTTTAAATAGATAAATTGCATGAGCTAGCTGCTTGAATAGACCATATCTACATATCACTTCCATACAGCTTAAAAAAACCCAACAAACGTAGCCATTGAATGTGTGGGTTACTGAAGAATGCATTGCCTTCAATAAAGCATTTTGAATTTGATGCTGAATAAGACAATGTGCCCAATGTGAGAAGTGAATTTCCTTTTACCTTTCTGTGAAGAAAGTCCAGGGAACCAAGTACCCCATAGGCTTTGTATATAAGTGATATTTTTTTATACATTTGTTCAGTATACTATCTATATTCAGATTAGCACAAATGACATTTTCATGTCACATAACTATGACATCTAGTGTCACATGGAGGTAAATCAAGAATAACTCCACTAAATTTCGACCATGTCATAAGTGTAAGAACAGGAGTATGTGTATGTATTTATAGAGCTCAATATCATGAATTACTTCACTAAGCTTATTCTAAGGGTAAAGTTGGTGCTTACAGTTCCTGTTTTGTATATTGACTTTTCTGAAATTAATCAGAATGGAATATATTCTGCAAGCTTTATAATTCAGTTCTCTTCAGACCTACTATTGTAAAATATGTAAGATTGTCCTGGTTTGAGTTAGAACAGAAGGAATTCTGTTTGGTGATTTCACTTTTCATCTCAGACTCTTCTAACTGCATACTATTCCATCCCATATATGTCATATCCTGTACAAAGCTAAGGGATCACAAGGGTCGAGCTCTCTTCTTCAATGGCTGGCATTTGAGGAGGACCCTGTCTGTTCTGCCTCTGATCTTGATCCATGTGGTCCTGAATCCAGCTCCTGAATCTGTTTCGCATTTGCTGCTGAGCCCAATTTGGGACTTCCTCAGTGCCTGGTCCACAGCATCGGGGGGGGGGGGGGGGGGCTGACTGGCTTTAATATTGGTTTTGTATATATTTATATATATTCAACTTTACTATTATTTTTATTACTTCTGTTGTAGTTTTCTTTTCCAATTGATAAGTCTCTCCCTCATGCCTTTTCTCTTCCCTTTAAGGAAGGGAGAGGGGTTAATAGAGAGCAGCTATTATAGGTCTAGTGTACAGCCTGACACTAAACCTTGACAGATTTATTGGTGCCCAATGTGGAGCTTGATCAGAGCCCTGATAGATTGCCTGAATATTTTGATTTCCAGTTTGATCAGTTGACACAACATCAGACTTCTTTTTCTGAAATTCTTTAAGGACTGCTTAAATCATGTAGCTTCTGAGAGTAAAATTATGTTGTGTCTTTTTAGAGTTTGCTTCAGAGTTAAATGCCATATTGATCCTTTACATTCTGTGTGTGTTGTGTTATTTATTTGTTCTCACTGTTTATCTGAAAGCTATCCATTCTGGGCGCTGGGCAAAAGCCACTGCTTTGCTGTAATTTTTTTCACTGATTTATACTGTGCTAAATTGTGCAGCAAATGCATCTATGTACTACAGGCATCACATAGTGGATTTTGTTACTAACTTTCCTTGTAGTTTTAACTTGGGAAGTTATACTTCTCCCCAGTATGCTAATCTGACACTAGAGTTTGGGATTCCAATAGATTACAGAATCACAGAAACATCAAGATTGGAAAAGACCTCCAAGTACAACTATCTATCTAACATTATCATGACCACTAAAACCTTGTCCTGAAGTCCCATGTCTACACATTTTTTTAACACCTCCAGGGATGGTGACTCCACCACCTCCCTGGGAAGTCTGTTCCAATACCTCACAACTCCTTCATGTATTTTTGTACTGTCAGCTAAACAAAAATTAATGCTACCCTTAAGTGAACTAGATTCATTATAATACTAAAAAGTCACACCCACAGGTCAAAAAGACCCTTGCCCAGATGAAGACCCTTCCCCATAGCATGTACAGTAGCAGAAGTATGGAATCAGCAGTATTATAATTGTATGCAAATTGCTAACCAATCATCATAAAGACGGTGGGCTTGGAAATTGCTAACTTTCTAATAAATGTTCCACAGAGAGTTTTGATGGGTATGCTTGAAGCTACTGAGCACCCAGGCTTGCACAGCCCTGAAATAAATAAGCAATGTCTCTCCTGAGTGTGTAAGAATTGGACTTATTGTACACTGGGTGATGAATTCACTTTTTCGGACAACACCATCTTGTAGGAAATCTTTGGAGATGGAAAACTGCTGTTTGGAGTCCCACACGACAAGTGACAGAAGCAGCTGAGGGAGAAGGTGAATCAAGTCAGTTTGCAGAGGTAAAAGCCATCCAGCTGGCTTTAGACATTGCTGAATGAGAAAAGTGGCCAGTTCTCTATCTCTGTACTGATTCATGGATGGCAGCAAATGCCTTGTGGGGATGCTTAAAACAGTGGAAGCAGAATAATTGTCAGCGCAGAGGTAAACCCATTTGGGCTGCCACACTGTGGCAAGACATTGCTGCTCAGATAGAGAAATTAGTTGTAAAAGTCCGTCACGTGGATGCCCACGAACCTAAACATCGAGCCACTGAGGAACATCAAAACAACCAGCAAGTTGATCAGGCTGCTAAAGTGTTCCAGACAGACTTAGACTGGGAACATAAAGGTGAACTATTTTTAGCTCAGTGGGCACATGACACTTTGGGACATCAGGGAAGAGGTGGAACATACATGGGCTCGTGACCAAGGGGTGGATTTAACTCTGGATGTTATTACACAGGTTATCTATGACTGTAAAACATGCACTGCAATCAAACAAGCGAAACGGTTAAACACTTTGTGGTATGGGGGGACAATGGTCCAAATATAGGTATGGGGAGGCATGGCAGATAGATTATATCACACTTCCACAAATACACCAGGGTAAGTGTTGTGATTAACGTATCCTATCCTCAGTGCCGAGATCCCGGGAGACACCAAGGGTCCATTGTCAGACTCAGACTCTCATAGAGAGGAAGGCAAAAAATGGCGTTTTATTGAGGCCTACAGGCACTTATATACCAGTAACAGAGCCAGCCCTTCATGGGCGGTATCTTACCTGGTTTCTACATTTCCGTTACAGCACGTGATCTTCCGCATCACCACATCCCTATATTACCACAATTCCCCCCCCTCCATGCCAGTGAAAATACAATATTAAGTGCATTGGTGATGATAGTCAGTCATGTGAACTAACAAGACATACTGTGCCTCTACTGTGTCTAAGTGAGACTTAATAAATGCCACTAGTCTGTTAAGAACGCAAGGTCCAAAAGTTAAAGGTAGCAGCAAGATAAGAAGAGGACCAGCAAGGGTGGATAACAAGATGGTTAGCCAGGGTGATTAGAATCCCCCAGTGTCCCATTTGGCATTGGCAGTGACACAATGTGGACCTTTCCAGCGATTCAGTAAAGTTGGGCCCATCAAACGGCATACCGTGATGTTGAAGGAGGGAGCACCCGGAGTCACTATAGACTGGAATGTTCGCGATTCTTGAGGTTGCATCAGTGTCCAGTTGTACGAGCAATCACCGTTGACCAAGGACACCAAAACCAGTAGCAGTACTAAAAGGCTCCAGATCCTTCCCTTTCCCTGTAAAAGAATCTAAAGGCTTGTGTTATCATTGCGGTTAAAGTCAGGCTGATACATCTCGCAGGGACCTGCCTAACTTCTGGTTCCACAATTCCCCCTTTTTGCTTAAAGACGAAAAAGAGATCGTTAGTAATCTTCTACGGGTAGCCTTGCAGAAAGGAGAACAAACGCAGCATAAGGGATCTGCTTGGTAATGGCCAGTTACCAAACAGAGCCTAAACCGAACACTGATAAGGGGTCGGTCTGGTAATGGCCAGTTACCGGACAGAGCCCAAATCAGATGCTGCTTTAAAGTGGGCAGGGTCTCCAGTGATGCCATAGGAAATACATCTAGCAAACAAATTGTACATCACAATTCTATCAGGTACTAATCTTAAATAGAAATTTACATCAGTTATTAATTCTAACATAGCCTTAAGGGCTTTAACTTTCTCACTCCATAACAAAGAAACTTAAAGTTCAGTCTCTGCTTGTGGAAGGACCATCCTGGTCTTTGCCTGTAGACAGACCATCTACCTGATGGTCGGTATCCTGGTCAGCACCAGAAGGATCCTTCGGTTGACGGTCGGCATTCTGGTCATTATCAGGAGGGCCTGCATTCTGGTCTGTATTTGGAGGTTGCCTGTTCTGCCCCTGGCGCCGCAGGTCAGGGCAAACGCATCTTGAAGGTAGCCACCATATTTCTGGTTCATCAGGATGAGAAAGCTGCGTATCCTCGACCAAGAACAACCAGTGACCACCCAGGTGACTATATATCTGTTCCTGGAAAACATACTAACACCTTTGGCTTTACCTCAGTCGTGGGAAGATTATAGTGTTTTTTCATAGGCGTACAGTCTGTTCCATGTCTATCAAATTTATTCCAGAGGTATAGCGCCTACATTAAGACAACATCCTGCTGATCTAAAGGGACATGTGATTTCTTTTCTATGATGCGATTTAAAAAAAAAAAGTGAGACTTTTCACCTTTTGTCTCAAAAAGGGAGCCCGCCAGGCATTTCCCGATGGCCTAGATGATCGGCAATCACGGGCAAAGTGGCCTGATTTACCACAGCGCCAACACAGTTGAGGGTACGGATACATACGCTTAATGCGACCAGGTTGTCTATATCGATGACACTCCTGTGCGGTTCCGACTTGTACCATTGGGGTTGGCGTTCCTGATGGACCTGCTTTCTCCTGCAGTGCAACTGTTCGAAGTAAATGAGGCAACGGCATCGATGTTGACAGAGTCTGTAAAATACTTTGTGCAATCGGGTTAGCATTACTACGCAAAGCCTCTAGCAATACTGCATCGTGAGTAGCTGATGGCAAATTAGAACTAACTATCGCCCTCTGAAGCCTGTCTGCAAAATCTAAAAATGGTTCATTTAGCCTTTGTTTAATGGTCATCCATGGTTCCTTTGCGCGCTCATATTGACTCACTGCAACAAATGCGGTTCTCGCAGCTTGTGTCGTTGCTCGCAGTATTCTACCACGTAAGCGTGTTTGAGCCTGCTGTGTCGCAAAGGCACCTGTGCCCGTTAATTGGTCAAAAGTTACTCCATGTAATTCATGACGATGATCTGCTTCTGCTTCTTGGAGTTTCTGTCTAATAAGTGTAGCCCAATGTTCTAAAAACAATGTTAATATTGAGGGTGACAACACTGCCTTAGCCAAGGTCCGTACATCTTCCGGAATGACCGGTGTTGCTAATGCCATATCAATTAATAATTGGGTCTCAGCATGTGAAAGCCCGTTATTTTGAACTGATATAAACAATGAAGTAACTACTTTGTGATCTAACGGCACCCATTCATTGTCTCCCTGTTGGTTTACTATAACTGGGAAAGCTGTGAGGGGAGCCAAATGAATGCCCTCCAGTTTACACTTCTCTGCTATTAAAGACCAATTTGTTCCCGTCATCCCCTTTCTATCTTTATTGGTATGTGTTTTCTGTGCTTTGTTCTACAGGGAGATGTGATAATGGAAGTA
>JANVCC010009417.1:304797-323430 GCA_025345505.1 Todiramphus chloris collaris
GACAAGTCATTGGAGTTGCTGAAGGACATGGTGAATCCAGTCAGTTTTCAGAAGTGAAAGCCATCCAACTAGCCCTAGATATTGCCGAACGAGAAAAGTGGCCAGTGCTCTATCTCTACACTGACTCCTGGATGGTGGCAAACGCCCTGTGGGGGTGGTTGCAGCAATGGAAACAGAGCAACTGGCAGTGCAAAGGCAAACCCATCTGGGCCGCTGGGCTGTGGCAGGACATTGCTGCTCGGGTAGAGAACCTGGTGGTGAAGGTGCGCCACGTGGATGCCCATGTGCCCAGAAGCCGGGCCACTGAAGAACATCAGAACAACCAGCGGGCAGACCCGGCTGCCAAGGTGGCAGTGGCTCAGGTGGATCTGGATTGGCAGCGGAAGGGTGAATTATTTATAGCACGATGGGCCCATGACACCTCGGGTCATCAAGGAAGAGATGCAATGTATAGATGGGCTCGAGATCGAGGGGTGGATCTGACCATGGAGGCTATCACAGAGGTCATCCACAAATGTGAAACATGTGCTGCAATCAAACAAGCCAAGAGGTTAAAGCCCCAGTGGTATGAAGGACGTTGGCTAAAATAGAAATATGGAGAGGCCTGGCAGGCTGACTACATCACTCTCCCACAAACCCGCCAAAGTAAGCGCCACGTACTTACAATGGTGGAAGCAACCACTGGGTGGCTGGAAACATACCCGGTGCCCCATGCCACTGCCCGGAACACCATCCTGGGCCTTGAGAAGCAGATTTTGTGGCGGCATGGTACTCCAGAAAGAATTGAATCAGATAATGGAACTCATTTCCGAAATAGTCTCGTGAATGCCTGGGCCAAGGAACATGGCATCCAGTGGGTGTATCACATCCCTTATCATGCACAAGCCTCTGGGAAGATTGAAAGGTACAATGGGCTGTTAAAAACCACATTAAAAGCATTAGGGGGTGGGACCTTTAAACAATGGGACAAACATCTAGCAAAGGCCACCTGGTTAGTTAACAGCAGAGGATCTGTTAGCCCTCCTGGCCCTGCCCAAACAAAACCCCTGCCTGTTGTGGGAGGAGATAAGGTCCCTGTAGTGCACACCAGGAGGTGCTTGGGGAAGGCAGTGTGGATAGCTCGACCCTTGGGAAAAGGCAAACCCATTCGTGGGATTGTCTTTGCTCAAGGACCTGGATATACCTGGTGGGTAATGCGGGAGGATGGTGAGACCCAGTGTGTACCTCAAGGAGATTTGACCTTTGCAGAAAGATAATCTGGAATGTGAGTTGTATGTTGCAGGAAGTGATGCTGTAGAAGGAGATGGAATAACAGAAAGTGAATTTGGTGAAGGACCAAGATCTAGCCGGTGTTGGTGCCCAACAATCAGACGTACTGCTTCTGTCCAGAACATCCACCTTGACAGATGAGAACCAAGTCATCGACTGAAGGAATCTCATGGAATGAGGGACTATCTGTTAAAGGACTGGGTATAGTAGTTGATGATAATGTATTGGTTGGCTTTAGAGATGGCTTAAGTATGTATTATGTGGGGCCTGAGCATGATGCAAATGGTATGGAATAAGGGGTGGAGATTGTAGTGGGTCTGGCTGAGCTGCTTTTCCCCACCCAGCCCTCATGCTGCAGCACTGGGAGCTGGAGGGTGTTGATAACACACCCGTGTTATGACTGCCAGTGCTCACACGGTACCAGAGGATGGGGGGCAAGATGGGGGAGAGGATACAGCCGACCTGAGCTGACCAGTGGGATATTCCATACCATATGACGTCAGCTCAACTATAAAGGGAAAGGGCAGGAGGAGGATCGGGGGGCATTCTGCTTTGTCCTCCAAGCGGCTGCTACGTGTTCCTGGAGCCCTGCTTCCTGGACTTGGCCCGACATCGCCTGTGGACGGCAAGTAGAAAATAACATCTTATCTATCATAACCCACACCCCTTTGCTTTGCGTCTTATTCTCTCCCTGCGTGCCGTACTGAAGGGGGTCAGGGGGAGTGATAGAAGGGCTTGGTGGGCACCTGGTGCCGTGCCGGGGTCAACCCACCACACGCAGGCAGGCTCTGACTACAGAAGTGGATTGATGGGTCCTGGGGCATCTACTCGAGTGGATCCACTGGTTAAAATAAAGCTGGGGAAACAGGAAAGGAAGTAGAATTTCTAGTTGATACAGGAGCTTCTTTTTCTGTTTTGAATCAAGAATTAACACCTGTAGATAAGAATTTTGTAAGTGTTATGGGAGCTACTGTCCAACCAGACAAACCATATTTTTTTGAAACCACTCAGGTTTAAATTGGGAAAACAAATTGGAAAACACCGATTTTGATATTTGCCAAATTTCCCTAAACTCAAGGGTTTGGGTGGCATTTGCTTGAAGAAATGGAAACTAAAATTGAATTTAAACCCACAGGAGTGGAAGTTAAAAGTTTAGAAGATAAATTAATTCAGACTTTAAGTTTGTCACTAATCCAAACTGAAAAATGGTTTTTAATTTCTCAAGAAATACTGGACCAGATATTCCCAGGAATGTGTGCTTCTGAGATACCTGGGAGAGCTAAAAATGCTAAACCAGTAACAGTCTAACATCATCAGAAAAGAGTTAAAAAAAAAAATTAAAAGAATTTGATTTTGAGTGGGAGATCCCCGAGACAGGGAGGAAAACCCAACTCACTTGGACAGTGTTACCCCAGGTATTCGAAAATAGCCTTACAATATTTGGCAACCAATTCGCTCGGGAGTTAGAAAGTTGGGATCCTCTATCAGAAGACAGAACCCTCCTGCAGTATGTTGACAATCTTCTTATTGCAACCAAAACCAAAGGAGAGTGCCTTAGGTGGACTGTAAGCTTGTTAAACTTTCTTGGACTAAGTGGGTATTGAGTCTCTGTCACGGTTTAGGGTCAGGGCAGCCCCTTAAACCTATAACAGACGCTCTCTGTTAACCCCCCTCCCTCCCCACAGGGGAAGAGAAAGGGAATAAGGGAGAGAGACTTAGTGATTAGAAAAGGAAACTAGAACAGCTTTAATGAAAATTAAATTAATAATTATTAAAAAGGAATATATACAAATATATACAAAACCAGTATGGAACCCAACCCCCCTGATGGTAATTACATCACCATCACCACTGATGCTGTTGAGGCACCGGGGGAGTCCCAGACTGGGCCCCGCAGCAGACGGGAGCTGTGTTCAGGAGCTGGATTCTGGTACCAGGTTCAGGAACACGCAGATCGGATCGAAGGCAGAATGAACAGAGTCCTCCTTGGGTGCTCCGAGGAAGGAACTGAAAGAGGACCCGAGCCAAGCCAAGCAAAAGCTGGCAAAGCAGTCCAAAAGGCGAGAGAAGAGCCCAGAGACCGTTCGGGTCCCTCAGCTCTAGACCAAATATGGCGTATATGGGATGGAATACCTCGTTGGTCAGTTTAGAGTCACCTGTCCTGTCCGCTCCTCCCTGAAGGTGCAGCCTTTCACTTTCTGCACCCCCCCAGTGTGGTACACAAGACCCAGCAGTGGCCTTGGTCTGCATACCAATCCTTGGTAGTAACTCTAAACATAAGGTGTTATCACTGCTAGAAGCAGACACTGTCTGTGAAAACAGGCTGCTAACTTCAGAAAGTGCAGTTAATTAGAAGAACTGAGCTGAAAAGTAAAATTACTGAACAGAATTAGTTCTGTTTTCACTTAAACCAGGACAGTCTCTCAACAGAAAGCCCACTTTGTGAAGAAACGAGTTACCTACTTAGGATATGAAGTCTCAGGAGGACTTCGGGAACTTGGGAAGGAACGGAATGAAGCTGTCTGCAGGATACCTGAACCTCGAATGGTAAAAGACCTCAACACATTTCTGGGAATGGCAGGTTGGTGTCAATTATGGATGCATACCTATGGGATTTTAGTAAAACCTCTCTATGAACTGATCAAAGAAGCCTCCCCTGATTTAGTTTGGACTCTGGAGGCAAGAGTTTTCATATGAGAAAAGGTAGAAGACATTAGGGGTACTGTCCCAAAGGTTGGGACCGTACAAAAGGACTGTAGCCTACTTCTCCAAGCAATTGGATAAAGTTAGCAAAAGATGGACTGTATGCTTATGGGCGGTGGCCGCTGTGGTACTGAATATACAGGAGGCACGAAAATTCACTATGGAACAACAAATAACTCTTTTAGTGTCCCATGTGGTATCCTCAGTATTAGGAGAAAAAGGAAATCATTGGCTATCCCCGTCCTGATTTTTGAAATATCAGGCCATTCTGGTTGAATCTGATGATGTTAATATTGAAGTAATATTGTGAAACCAGCATCTTTCCTTAGAGGACAGATATCTGAATTACTGGTACCTGACTGACTGGGGACCATGGAAACAGTATATTCCAGCAGATCACATCGAACAGAGGAGCCACTGGAAGATGCAGAAGAATCACAGACTGAAGCAGTTTCATAACCGTAAGGCTGGATATGCAGTAACAACAATGGACAAGGTAATAGAGTCTCAACCACTACCTGCTGGGACAGTGGGCCAAAAGGCTGAAATAATTGCTCTCACTAGAGCCCTGGAACTAGCAAAAGGAAGAAAGATAAACATATGGACAGATTCCAAATATACCTTTGGAGTTGTCCATGCTCACGGAGCTATTTGGAAGGAGAGAGGCTTGCTGTTCGCTCAAGCAGAACAAATTAAACATTCAGAAGAAATACTCCACCTATTGGAAGCTGTCCAGCTACCAGCTAAGGTTGCTATTATGCACTGTTGTGGGCACTTAAGGGGTAACACTGATCCAGAGAAAGGTAACCCACTGGCTGACTATGAGGCTAAAAAGGCCACAGAAAGAACACAAGAAAAGCAAATTTTAACCTTAATTCCAAATAATAGGAATAGAAACCTAGGTAGGCAAGGAAACATTGAATATTCTAACTTGGACGATGAATTGATGAAAGAATTGGGGTGGGCGAGTTCTCTCTGGAGGCTGGGTATAGTTAGAGGATGGCAGGATCGTAGTCCCTGCCACATTAGCATGGGGAGTTGTGAGGGAGGAACATAGCAAGACTCACTGGGGAGCAGATCCATTACATAAATTTCTGAATCAGAGATTGGTTAGAAAGAATTTATATACAACAGTGTCTTGGTTTGAAAGACAGGTGTCTGCCAAGGAAGGCAGGAGCCCCCCCCCTTGGAATGGAAATGCAACCCCCTCCCCTCCGAATGCTTAGAATTTTGAAATTAAGGGGCTTTCAGGCAAAGATATCAGGAGTAGGAATAACAGTTCTTTACTAAATATATATATATATCAAGGCAAACAAACAACAATAACTACGGTAGTAACAGGAAAAAACAGCACAGGGAACGCAGTCCCAACCTCTCGGGGCTCCCGGGGAGCAGGGAGGGCGCGATGGTCTCCCCGCTGCTCCGGAGCCAGCTCAGGCCCCACGTGGCGATGGCCGACGGAAAAGCCCGCGTCACGAACCCGCCTGGGCAGACGATCCCGGTGTCCAGCAGGGTCCTCGGGAGACAGCAAGGGTAGGAGGAAAAGCAGGGGATGAAGCAGGGACGAATTCTCTCCAAGCTGATCCCGGAGTCCAGAGGATCCTTGGTAGGCGGCCAGGAGAGCAGGAGACACAGCAGGGAGAGCAGGAGACGCGGCAGGGGTGAGTTCTCCGCACCACGAGGGCAGCTTCTCCTCCAAAGTAGGGAGCCAAACCCCAGAGAGCCAGAGAGCCCCAGGGGGCTCCACCCAACCCCCTTTTTTCCGGCAGGCTGGACCCCTCCCCCTGTGGCCAGGTCCTTTTGTCCCTCTTAAGTACAGCCATTAACCTTCCTGATAAACAAGTATGGAAAAATTCTTTAAGACAAGAAGGAAAACAGAATAACTCCCCAAAACCCCAACAAACAGTCAGGCAGGTAACAGAACAATGTGAAATATGTTTGAAGATAATCCAAATATTAGTAATTGAATATAGTTGGGACAGATTTGAAAGGGGAATGCTCTGGGGGACCACTGGCAGATTGATTTTTCTGAGCTACATAGAAAAGTGGGGTATAGATATTTACTGGTATTAACAGAAACCTTTTCAGGATGGCCAAAAGCATTCTCTCATCAAACAATAAAACTAGAGAAGCTTCAAAGGCCTTGCTACATGAAATAATATGGATATTTCAGGTACTTTCTGTAATGTCCTCTGATCAGGGAACACATTTCACTGATGAAATTATACTACAGATTAGCAAGGCATTAGGAATTGATTGGTAGTTACATACTCCTAATAGACCACAAGTGAGTGGACAGGTAGAGAAAATGAATCATCTAATTAAACATGAAATTGCTAAAATTTGTCATGAAACCAATATGTATTGGTACCAGGCATTACCTTTGGCCCTGCTAAGAATGCGAACTAAGTCATGGGACAAAGAAGGCTTAAGCCCTTTTGAAAATTTATATGGCAGACCATACTACATGCCATATCAGGGAGAAGACTTTAATCAGGTGGGAGAACAATATTTGACACAAAACATTATAGCTCTAAGTAAACAGTTAGACAGAATTAATAAGTGTGTGATAGAAACCAGGGCAAGAGGATTAGATAATCCCATTCATCCTTTTAACCCTGGGGACTGGGTATATGTTAAGAATTTTTCAGGAGATCCTCTTCAGACCCACCTTAGCAGGTGCTGCTGACCACCTTTACTGCAGTTAAGATGAAGGAGAGACCTGCCCGGATCCACTACGCTCGTGTGAAAAGGTCTCCAAATAAGCAGTGGACATCTGAACCTGCAGGACCACTTCAGTTAAAATTGCAGAGGGAGTGAAATGGGAATCAGACATTTTGTGATTGTGTTAATCACTGTAAATATTGTTGTTGCTTGGGACAGGAACATACATTTTGAAACTATCCAACTGCTAGCTAATGCTACTAAAGACTGCTGGATTTGTATTGCCTTGCCTAAGGGAGATGTGAGGCTGCCTCTACACGGGGTGGCCTCAACTCATTTGAATTATGATAACAATCCCTGGCCTGAATTTTGGAAAAGGCCTGATGGTGGTTATTGTTCTCCTGATAATTTGAGCTAACGGTTTGGCCCAAAATTCAATTTACAAAATTAGAGGATATTAAAACTCAGTTTCTGATTAACAATAATAACTGTAATGGGAGGAATAGATCAAAAATTGCCTTTGCTCCTCATTGATATGTTTCAATTGTAATAGCTGTACTTGCAATGATGGATGTTTATTGGATAAATCAGGCTACAGCGAAAGTAGGCACATGGGATCTGACAGGATTGAATATTACGTACATAGATTTTTGTAATTGCGAACAATTGCAAACTTGTGCAAGCTGAGGTGAGGACATACTGGGAAATCGGTCTTATCAGTGTGGATGGCACAGTGTGGCTACCTGATAGATATTGGTGGTTGTGTGTAGACGGCATTAGTAGGAAACATCTCTCTGCAGGATGGAAGGATATGTGTACAATTGGGCACTTAATCCCCCTGGATAATATCTAAATGGGAAGAGAATCCCTTAGCAAAAGAGGAATGGGATTCCATAGTTTTGTGAGGTGTTTTTTTACCTTGGTTAGGGGTCAGTGAATTCAAGAAAGCTATAGTGAATATTTCAGCCACTCTGGATGACCTATTTAACATTACTACAGATGCCATCCATGGTCTTCAGACAGAGGTAAATTCATTTTCAAAAGTAGTTTTACAGAATAGAATGGCACTGGACTTATTAACTCTAAAGGAAGGAGGGGTTTGTACAATTATCAATCAGAGTTGTTGTGTATATGTAAACCAGGAGAGTAGAATCAAGGAAGATTTGGGTAAATTGTTTTCGAGTTCTTCATTAAGTCAGTAAAGATGATACTAGTTGGGGATTCAGGGAACATTGGGAATGATTGACTTCTTGGCTTCCAAACTTAGCTTGGTTGAGACAAATCTTTGCATTCATAGTAGGATTTGCTATTTTGGTTGCTGTAACTTGTAAAATTATTCAATGTACCCTTTGGTGTTGCAAGAAAAATTTAGATAATTACGAAGGCTGGAAACGCAATAGAATTAAACACCAGGTAGAAACTGGAAAATATTTTTAAAATACATTAATCAATAATGAAGCTTTATAATCATAGTGAAAGAATTCACGCTGTGCATAGAAAAGGGGGGAATTGAAAGCAGGAGACAGGATGTCTAGTAGTGTCTTACTAATCTTTGAATAAGTAACAAACAATGGATGGGTAGTTGTATAGTAGGGACATACTGTGAAATTCATAACTTTGTGGATAATGTTTATCTCCAGGAACAGGACAACAATACTCATCCAGTCCACACTTCATTGTCTTCTCTATGATGCTCTTATGGGAGATGGTGATGAAAGTCTTACTCAAGTCAAGGTAGCCAGGCTGCAGGCACTAACTAAAAATCAAAGAAATTGCTCTCAGTTTCTTTCATGTAACTAAATTCTGATCAATCAGCATAAACAAGGGAAATATCACAACAGTATTATCAAGTTGGTCTTATGGCAAACAAGATTTGATCATAAATGATAAATGAATAGCGAAAATACCAGTCTGTGAAACCAAGGATTTAGTATGAAATATTTACGTTCTAATGTATGTCAGCTAGACCAATGGGACAAAAGCTATCATAAGTAGGTAGATCCCATTCTTATGTTCTGGTGTTATGGGGAAGATAGAGAACTATGCTTTGACTGGGTTTTTGGTTTCAGTTTATTTTAGGGGTTTTCTCTGTCATTTTTGTATAACAGATTTATAGAAATATTTTGAGGAAAGCAAAACAGCGATGGCCTATGAAGCCTGAACTAAAAAAGGAGAAAAAGTGCTCAAAGTAGAATTCTTACACCATCATTTGGATGGACGTTAGACACCAGTATCAAAGCTGGAATTCTGAAAAATATTGTTCATCTAACATCTGTACTCCATAGATGCCACACAGTTAAGTTAGCCTTACATTCTGTGTAAGTGCCTCAGTCCTGTCAGATCTGGGAAATCAACATGTATCTCACATGGACCTGGCTGACATCCATGGGGTTAACACTTCTTTGCATAAGGAAGCTGGTCTGATAAGTATTCCCAAAGCATATCCAATTTAACTCAACAGTCTTGCATCCTACAAAATTAAGGGAAAGCTTCTACTTTCTTTTAAACCAATAATTGTGAGACTAGAGTCCCCTTCTTTTTAGTAAACTATTTGAGAATAACATTTATTCAGACTGTGACTGAGACTCATCTTACATTCCTTTCTTTGCTGAAAGTGCAAATTATCATCACTTAGATGGTTGCCTTTAGCACAATGCTCCACCTGACCTCAAAAACTAAACAAATGTTTACCAAGAAAGCAATGAGAGAAATTATATTTTACACCCCCCAAATTCACAGCTCTCTTTATGTGTATACATAGACACATACCTGAACAAAATGCATCTAAATAATCCCTTCCCACACTAAAATATGATGATCAAGATAAGTCAACAACAGGACACCCAAACCTATGTCTCTATTCTAATTGAAAAACTCTCATCTGCAGAAGCAGCTAATCAACAAACAGCTGTTGTTTTGTTTGTGTAGAGGTGGACAATTTATAGTGTTTTGAAAAAGGGATAGGACATGAGAGAAAATCCACAGAGATAATTTATTCTTATTATCTCTTCTTTCATTTTATTTTGCTGTTATTCTGAAACTAGTTAAGAAGGTACCCCGTGCCATTCCAAAGCTGTTATCTGTATAATTTCCATAGCTGCCATATCCTGACACTCATTTTCTAAAGTACAATGAAGGGTTGGTCTCAGCTAAGGCTTACTGATTGTTTCAGGGCTTCTTCATTTCTAATTTTAGTGAATTAATTGGGTTTCCAGTAAGAGACTTTATGTTAAAATATAAAGCTTTCTTTATCCTATATTAACTTAATATTTCAGACATTAGCTTAAATGCTAACATATATGGAAAAATAGAATACACTTGGAGGAAATGTGATGTGTTAAATCAAAATCTTTCCTCATTTAAATCAATGAATACTAAGAAACCTATGCTATGTGTTATTTATTAAAATGATAGAGTAAGTTAAATATTGTTCTGGAGCCTGTCTCTAGCTAAGAATCTCCACCTTTATTTCATTTATTTGCTTCTGTAGAATTAATTTGCTTTAATTTTTCAAGGTGCTTTACTAAATCTTAAAACCCCACAACTTTTGTCAAAGCAATTGCAATGTAATGTCTAAATTCCACCACATATATTTCATTTGCATCTCAAGCAAATCTAATAGCATAGCAAACACAAATGTGCTGAGAGAATTCATGGATTTATAAAGATAAACAGGCAATTACATTGCTAATCCACTGGATCATATAACATATTTAAACAAAGTATTTGTCATGAGAATGAAAAATACTGAAGAAATTGAAGCATCTTTTTAGAAAAGATAAATATTACAGTAGGATCCAACTTAATACTCTTTACAACTGTTATTCATAACAATTCAGACTTGACACTGTTGAATCCCATTCCTGCATTATGAAGAACTCCAGGAGGAAATGAAAAGTTTTATGTTTCTTGGTAA
This sequence comes from Todiramphus chloris collaris, assembly GCA_025345505.1. Taxonomy (NCBI): domain Eukaryota; kingdom Metazoa; phylum Chordata; class Aves; order Coraciiformes; family Alcedinidae; genus Todiramphus; species Todiramphus chloris. Next base: position 315,350 of record JANVCC010009417.1, read on the forward strand.
GTTCACCATTCAGTACTATTTACAATCAATGGATGAACCTAACTAAAACATTGAAATAGCACAAATATATTACCATTGCCAGGAAAATTAATCCACAATCACCAGAGGTTTATGTCCAAAAAAGAGACAGAGGAGTCCTTTTACTTTATTCGAATAAAGGAAGAGGCCATGGGGCATTCCCCTGGGGTCTCTAAAATTTTTGGAGGACACAGCCTCCTTTTTAACCTAATTTCCTGTCTGCTTTTCCCCTCTCTCTTTCCCCATTGGCTGAGGTACTTGAGAGGTACAGACTTCCCGGAACGCTTAATATCTAAGATTCCCTTTTAATGTATAACCCCCCCTCCCTTTTTTTTAATCCCTTACAGAATTTATGGCTCATCCCATTGTATCTAAATTTCATTCACCAGCAGACCTACAGTTTATTTGCAAAGACAAATCTCATTCTATTCTTCAATCAGTGGAATCCATCTTATTGTTCTTCTTATCTCTTGGTGCTAGTTGTATCTGCAGCAGGCCCACAGCTTGTTTTGTAAAGACAAACCTTCATTCCTTACAATCCCTCCTCTTTTTATTTTCTTAATAATTGTCTTTACAAAATTTATTTATTATTGACTTAATTTTCTGATCCTGGGTCTTTTTTGGTTTTGCAATTATCTGCAGTGTCATCATTTTCTGTCCTTTTGTAGCCATTTCTGGATCTGTAGGCATAGCTACTACCTGCATCCCTTTGATCACATGATGAATAAGCTGTATTAAGCAAGGAATCATGCAAGATAAAAAGATTAGAGTTGCTACAGCACATAAGAGGAAAAAAAGCATTTGTTTAACCCATTGTCCACCAGGTAACCATGAAAACATGACCCATTCCCATCCTTTCCATGTTTGGACCGGTACATGAGTTAACTTTCGTATTCCTTTTGTTATTTGTTTCACCACTTTTACATTGTCATCTATTTGCAAACAGCAGTTGGAGTAATTTAATTTTCCACACACTCCCCCTTCTTCTGCTAATAAATAATCTAATACCATCTGATGTTGAAATATTGCATTCCTCATCTGAGTGGATTGGTCAGAAAGAAGGTCAAGAGCTGTAGCTGTCTGGTTAATTATTATTTCAAAACCAGCTTGTAACCTAATTATCCCATTTAAATTATAAATGGTTTCTCTGGCACCTGATATTAATTCAGTAGGATTCCAAGTGGCTGGTCCATAGTGTTGTATGATTCTCTCAGGTGGCCATTCATCTTTTCCCCACTTTTGGGTGCTCCCTCCAGCCAAGGATGCATCAATTGACCGCTTTTCTCTGATCAGGTCATCATACACCTTGATTCCTAACTGATTTCCCTGAACTTGTCGTAGCAGAAAGAGCACTGGTCTAATATACCCCACATAACATATTCCTGACCAGTTTGGAGGTAACCTGCGATAAGCATATTGGCCACAAACCCAATAAAACCCTTTTAAAGCTCAGGTCCTGTTGGCAAAGGGGCCTTCCCAATTTTCATCATCAACTGGTGGGTCAAAATACAGCTTGCTTCCTGGCCTAATGGTCCCCCAACAATAGTTGCCTCACCATAAGAATCACAATATCTGCATTTCCAAGCTCCCGCATGAGATTTCCACCTGTAATTACATCCCAGATATGTTTTGTTAGATGTAGACCAGAACTTATTAAAAAGGGTTCAAGTTCCGTTACAGTGTTGCCACTTCTACTGATAGTCACGGACAACATGTGTCCTACTTGTGGAATTGTCTCGAGGGCAGCTTAAAAAGAAGTGATCAAAAAACTTATCCTTTCCCACTGCTTTACAACCTTCAAAATCTTTTCGGTAATTATGGTAGGAACACCTTACCCAGCTACTATCAGTGAGCTTAACATGAGTTTTATTCCATCTGCCTCGATATCTGGAACAATCATAAGGAGGGCAGCTGGAGGTCCAACAGTATAAACCCAAAGATAAAGTTCCAGTCACAGATGCTTTTTCCCACGTATACACCTCCTGTTAGGTTTAGGCAATAAATGCCTCTTTCAGAAGAATGAAGCTGCCATGGACTTCCTTCTTCATCCCAAAATCCCATTCCATTATGGACATCACTCAGGGTGCTGACCCACCATTTAGGTTGAACCAGACTGGCCACCGATGTCCAGCTTTCAGATCCCCCTGGCCCTCCACAGACCCAACAATTGCTGAGGTTAAAGGTTTTTGCTACTTCTCCTAAGGTTAAAAAATTATTCTCCCACTTTTGGCCCCAACCTAACTGACAATATAAAGGTAAGATTATTTAAAAAAACATTCTAATGGTGTAATCTAATCTCCTAACATAATTTTCACTTTCCCATTGTCTTCCGCACCACCTGTGGCGAGTGAAAGCACAGAAACAGCTTAACATAAAAAACAGCCACTTGTAAAGTTAAATCATGCAGTCATAAAAACCAATTACAGCAAGGATTGGCCCCCAGTGATGGGAGATCCGAGAGGAGGGAAGCCTATCCAGACTATTTCAGCAGGAAGTCTGTGAGTAGGCACACAAGGCTTCCCCTGATGTCAACGCACTGGCTACTGCTCTGATCCACTCTTACGGAGTGTCAGTCACAGCCTCCCGGACTTCTCCTCCAACCAAGATATCCAAATCTCCGGAGCCTCAGAGACCTTGACCCGAGTATGATAGGTCCACCCATGTTCAGTTGTCTTGATGGCTGTTTCTGTGGCGAGTAACACTTGGAAAGGTCCATGCCACTTTGCCACCGGTGGTGCTTCTTTCCTCTCCTTAACTAGGACCCAATCTCCTGGCTGGATGTTGTGAACAGCAAAGTCCAAAGGCAGGGTCTGTGCCAGCTGAGCTTCCTGTCAAAGAGATTTCACAAGAGACAGTATCCGGGCCACATATTGTTTTAAATATACATCACTTATTTCTACCCCCCACTGGGTTGAGAATTACAACGGTAAGGAATTACAAACATCAATTCAAAGGGAGATAATTGAATATCTCCCCTGGGTCTGGCTCTTATTCTTGATAAAGCCAGTGGCAAGAGTCGTACCCATGGCATCTTAGTTTCCATCACCAGCTTCAGAAGATGTTTCATTATTTCTCCATTCATCCTTTCAACCCGGCCCAAACTCTGGGGGTGCCAGGGGGTATGGAGTTTCCATTGTACCCCTAAAGCAGCCATAACTCTTTGAAGAATTTTTCCTGTAAAATGAGTTCCCCTATCTGAGTCTATTGCTTCAACAATCCCATATCTTGGAATTATTTGTTCCAAAAATACCTTAATAACTGATCCTGTAGTTGCTGAAACAGCGGGAAATGCTTCTGGCCACCCTGTTAACTGACATACTATTACAAGAAGATATTTAAACCTATTTAAATCCACTTGGCATCTCTGGAAGGGACGTACAGCCCAAGGCCTCCCACCCCTGGCAATTTTCTTTGTAACTCTGTGATTGGCTTTAGCACAAATTAAACAACCCTCAATAGCTCGCTTTGCCAGAGTAAAAAGACACACAGCAACATACATTTTGAGGAAGGCTTCTGCCAGTCCTCGAGAGCCCCAATGACTCCCTTCATGAAGTTGTTTTAACAACTGTAAGGCCAGAGCCTTTTGTATCCACTGCTTACCATCCCTTGTAAACCAATTATCCCCTCTTTCCTCTGCCCCACACTTCTTAATTATCTCAAGTTCCTCTGGTGGAAAAGACAGTTTCTCAGGCAGCAGTGAGGTTATCGGGATCAAGGGGAGGATCCTAGAGATTTCTGTCAACAGTGCAGCTTTCCGAGCTTCTTCATCAGCCACTCGGTTACCTATTGCCTCCTCTGAGCACTCTGCCTGTTGCCCCTTAATGTGTATTATTGCCACCCTTTTTGGTAAACTCACCCCCTCCAATAGGCGAGAGATTAAGTTCTCATGAACTAACGTCTTTCCCCTGTAAGTTAATAAACCTCTTTCTTCCCATAGTTTCCCAAATGCATGTACCACCCCATACGCATATTTAGAATCAGTAAAAACATTCACTGTCTTGTCCTGGTATAATTCACAGGCTCTTACAAGTGCATACAGCTCCGCTGTCTGAGCTGACCATGCAGGCGGCAATCTCCCTGCTTCTTTTAATTCCCTTCCCTTAATGACAGCGTAACCTGTAAATCGCTCTCCTTCTATCACCCTTGAAGACCCATCAATAAACACATTTTCTCCCTCAGGCCAGGGAGTATCTCATAAGTCTTCCCTAGCCCGAGTCTGGAGATCTATCACCTGGATGCAGTCAAGGGTTTCTTCCCGGCCCCCTGCCTCAGGGCTGTTCAAACAGGAGGCTGGGTTAAACCCTTCCCCACTTTTCAATTCTAAATCCTCCTGTTCCATTAGACAAGATTCATACTGTAATAACCGAGCGCTGGTCATCCACTTAGAGGCTCTCTCAGTTAACAACACTTTAACCTGATGTGAAATTTTAACAATCAGATACCCTCCCCTTGTCAGCTTTCGGGCTTCAGTTACCATCAAAGCCGTGGCTTCACAGTTCTGCAGACAATGAGGCCAGCCTCTGGCCACCAGGTGTAACAGCTTAGAAAAATAAGCAACAGGCCGCCGTGTTCCCCCATGCTCTTGCACCAAAATTCCTTTAGCATGGCCTTGTTTAACATCCACATATAGTTCAAAATCCTTTTCTGAGTCTGGAAGAGCTAGGACTGGGGCATTAATCAATTTGTCTTTTAATTTTCTAAAGCTTTGCTCTCCTTCTGGTGTCCATACCATGACATTAGGGCTGTCTTGGGTTAAAAAGTCATATAAAGGTCTGGCTGCAACAGAAAAATGCTCAATCCATGCTCTGCAGTACCCCACCAACCCTAAAAACTGCCGTAACTCCTTTTTTGTCTGGGGTAATGGTACTTGTAAAATTCCTTGTATTCTTTCTGGATCAATACACCTTAATCCTCCAGTCAGAATATGTCCCAAATATTTGACCTTTCTTTCTACCAACTGCGCCTTCTTTTCGGACACTCTATGTCCCTTTTCAGCAAGAAAATTAATCAGCTTTACAGTAGCCTCTTCAACCACCTCTTCGTGTTCCCCTGATAAAAGCAAATCATCCACATAGTGAAACAACTTAACTACTGAGGGTGGAGTAAACTCTCTTAATATTTTCTACAAAGCTTGCCCAAATAAAACCGGTGACTCTGTATATCCCTGCGGGAGGACAGCCCATGTCAACTGTTGTTTTACCATTTTCCCTTCTTCCTCCTGTTCCCACTCAAAGGCAAAATACTGTGTACTGTCTTCTGTAATCGGACACCCCCAGAAAGCATCCTTCAAATCAAGTACTGAATAATAGTGATGTGAAGAAGGGATTTGATTCAGGATCGTATAGGGATCCAGAACTGTGGGATGCCTTGGTTGACAATTTAATTTATTATTCTTAAATCCTGCACCATTCAGTAGGTGCCATCTGGTTTCCTAACTGGCAGGACAGGGGTGTTATCGGGAGACATACATGGCTCCAATAGACATGCCTTTAGCAGGGACTCAATGACAGGCTGTAACCCCTTCTTTCCCTCCCTTGAAAGAGGGTATTGCTTTTTAGACACCACTTATCCTGGTTGCTTCAAAGTAATTTGGAGAGGCTCTATGTCTAGTTTTCTGTATTTCCCTGGGGCTGCCCACACTTCCGGATTTATTTCAGCATAAGCCTTCTCAGAAATTTTACACAGAGTTACCACAGTGTTCGACTCTGTGTCACTTTTCACAATACTAATTTGCATTCCCACTTTAGCCATCAAATCCCTCCCCAGTAAATTACAATCACAATTAGGAACAAACAGAAATTCATGCATTTCAAACCTGTCCCCCACATCTACTAATAGTGGTTGAATAAAATGCACGCTCATCCTTTCCACTCACTCCTTGAATAACCAATGATGTTTTTGACAATTTCCCCCCTTTAGGGATAAAATTTCAGGTGGATCGAGAGGCCCCTGTATCCACCAGGAAACACACCTCCTCTCGATCCAGACCCACCTTAAAAGTTATCAAGGGCTCCAGAGTGGTGGGTCCTTGATATATTGGGAGCCCCTGACACCCCTAGCAATCCATCTCCATTAGCCTCTGGACTATCTCCTCCTGAGGATCTAGCTGTCTCTGTGGACATTCTCCCTTCCAATGTCCCTCTGCCCTGTAGATAGCGCACTGGTTCCTCCCCAACCACTGTTTAGAGGGAATGCCTCTGCCACTTCCTTGTGGCCAACCACGTCCCCTCTGTCCCAGGGGACCCCTCGGACCCTGTGGTTTATTCCTCTGGGGCTGTAAAAACTCTGCCATCATTTTTGCCTTTGATTTTACCTTATCCTCATCCCTTCTTACATATATCTGCTGTGATTTTCTAATCAATTCGTCCAGAGGCTTGTTTTGCCACTCTTCATCTTTTTGTACCTGTGGTGGGTTGACCCCGGCACGGCACCAGGTGCCCACCAAGCCCTTCTATCACTCCCCCCGACCCCCTTCAGCACGGCACGCAGGGAGAGAATGAGACGCAAAGCAAAGGGGTGTGGGTTATGATAGATAAGATGTTATTTTCTACTTGCCGTCCACAGGCGATGTCGGGCCGAGTCCAGGAAGCAGGGCTCCAGGAACACGTAGCAGCCGCTTGGAGGACAAAGCAGAATGCCCCCCCATCCTCCTCCTGCCCTTTCCCTTTATAGTTGAGCTGACGTCATATGGTATGGAATATCCCACTGGTCAGCTCAGGTTGGCTGTATCTTCTCCCCCATCCTGCCCCCCATCCTCTGGTGCCATGTGAGCACTGGCAATCATAACACGGGTGTGTTATCAACACCCTCCAGCTCCCAGTGCTGCAGCATGAGGGCTGGATGGGGAAAAGCAGCTCAGCCAGACCCACTACAATCTCCACCCCTTATTCCATACCATTTGCATCATGCTGTGCTCAGGCCCCACATAATATATACTTAAGCCATCTCTAAAGCCAACCAATACATTATCATCAACTACTATACCCAGTCCTTTAACAGATAGTTCCTCATTCCATGAGATTACTTCACTCGATGACTTGGGTCTCATCTGTCAAGGTGGATGTTCGGGACAGAAGCAGTATGTCTGATTGTTGGGCACCAACACCGGCTAGATCTTGGTCCTTGCTGTACTCATCTGGTCCTTCACCAAATTCACTTTCTTTTATTCCATCTCCTTCCTACAGCATCATTTCCTGCAACATACAACTCACATTCCAGATTATCTTTCTGCCAAGGTCAAATCTCCTTGAGGTACACATTGGGTCTCACCATCCTCCCGCATTACCCACCAGGTATATCCAGGTCCTTGAGCAAAGACAATCCCACAAATGGGTTTGCCCTTTCCCAAGGGTCGAGCTATCCACGCTGCCTTCCCCAACCACCTCCCAGTGTGCACTACAGGGACCTTATCTCCTCCCACAACAGGCATGGGTTTTGTTTGGGCAGGGCCAGGACGGCTAACAGATCCTCTGGTGTTAACTAACCAGGTGGCCTTTGCTAGATGTTTGTCCCATTGTTTAAAGGTCCCACCCCCTAATGCTTTTAATGTGGTTTTTAACAGCCCACTGTACCTTTCAATATTCCCAGAGGCTTGTGCATGATAAGGGATGTGATATACCCACTCGATGCCTTGCTCCTTGTCCCAGGCATTCATGAGACTATTTCGGAAATGAGTTCCATTGTCTGATTCAATTCTTTCTGGAGTACCATGTTGTGGATGCTGAAAAGCTGCTAGCAGAGGAATTTTCCTAGGTTCTCACAATATTCTGTGAGAACCCTGCCTTTCTCACACGTGTTATGAGAAACAGTAGGACGGTTGTGTAAACTAGACTAGCACATGGTGTTTCGATAAGTTTTGTTTATGGTACATTGTAAAAATATTTTGAAATAGGTGCTGTAGGACTTTAACCAATCACCCTAGGAGATGGGTGATTACTGACCAATCGCCCTATGGGGCTGGGGTATAAAAATGGGGTTGTAAATTAATAAAGTTGCTTCTTTTGCCTGCTCTTGCTGAATTTATATGTTGCTGCGTCTCTCCGCTCCCGGCACAAACAGCGACA
>JANVCC010009417.1:338430-359414 GCA_025345505.1 Todiramphus chloris collaris
TGCAGCATGAGGGCTGGATGGGGAAAAGCAGCTCAGCCAGACCCACTACAGTACCCCTTTCCTTATATCAGGCCAGGCTTTAGTAACAAACTGTACCTTCAGCAATGTGTCAAAGGCTGGCCCCTCAGGATCCATCCCCTGGTGTTTCCGCAAGGCATCTCTACTCCTCTCCAACCAATGAGAGGGGCTTTCATGCTTCTCCTGTTCTAACGACATAGCCTTAGCTATGTTGTTAGTTTTGGGAGCTGCTGATTTTATTGCTCGAATCAAATAAGCACGGTAATCGCGGAGGCAAACCAGACTGGCCTGATTATTTGGGTCCCACTGGGGGGTCCGCCTGGGGGATGGCATCATCCACTATAGGTGCATTAGGTCCAACCCCCCAGCTGCTTGTGGGTGTTCATCCTCTCACAGCTGCCGAGCTTTCTGCAAAATCATTCGTTTCTCTCATGAACCAAACAAAAATCCCCAAAAGAAAATCCCAATCCTTCCATGTATAATCCACATTTCCCAAATATTCCTCTATCTTTTCCCCCACCCCTATGGGATCATCCAGATATGGGGGTAATTCTTTTTTCAGCCCTCTTATATCCTGGGTAGTAGGTGGTACAATTGCAAACACAAATCCTCCCCCCTGACCCCCCAAAGGAACTTGGCGTAGTGGCATCTGGTGGACCCCTGTTCCTTGGGTCCAGGGGGCTTCTGATGTCCTAAATTGAGTTCCTCTTCTAGTTCTAGGGGGTGATACTATATGCTGCTCTCCTTCCCCTACACCATTCTCAGGTGGGGCCGTAGGGACAGCATTTCCCTGATCCCTTTGCTCCGAAAGTTGAGGATACAGGGGACCTGCAGCTGGCCCTGGGTCAGCTGGCAAAACTGGAGGGCAAGACAGGGAAAGGTGCTGAAAAACATCCCAACCCTCACTGTTTTCCTCTTCCTCTCCATTTTCCTCTTCTTCCTTCTTTCTTAACACATAGATTCCTCCTCTTGTTTGTTTTAACCATATCAATCCACATTCCATTTCAATCCATCCTTTCCAATTCTCCTTTAAATAGAACCACAGAATTTGACACAAACGAGTCCTATCTGATCCGTAAGGTGGCCATGTAAACCCCTTAGGCAAATTGTACTCTGGCCACACAAAATAACAATACTTTACCATTATTTTCTTAGTTATCTCTGGATGAATGCGTAATCTGTCCCAAGACCTCAGCATTCTCCCCAAGGGACTGTCCGGGGGTATTATGGGATCGTCATCCCATTTGCCGGGGCCCCTTCCGATTTTTACATTTGCAACCCTCCATGGGTGCTCTGTTTTACCTGTGCTACCCTCCATGGGTGACCTCCCAGGTTTGCTCCCCAAAGATCCCATTTTACTCACTGGTGAGGTTTTCAGTGGTCCTTCCCCGCGGACTCTTCGCAGACCCCCTGGTCCGCCACTCGTCTGTCTCCTGGACAGTTTCAGGACCCCAATCGATCGCTCGGTGCCGGCCGCCACCAAGAGGAGCTGACCACCAAAACTGGGTGAGGCGCACCTTCAGCTCCACTCGCTGCCCACCGGCCCTGGACAGTGGAAGGATCCCGGACGAGCCCCGAAGTTGTCAGGAAAATTAATCCACAAACACCAGAGGTTTATGTCCAAAAAGGAGACAGAGGAGTCCTTTTACTTTATTCGAATAAAGGCCATGGGGCATTCCCCTGGGGTCTCTCAAATTTTTGGAAGACGCAGCCTCCTTTTTATCCTAATTTCCCATCTGCTTTTCCCTTTCTCTTTCCCCATTGGCTGAGGTAATTGAGAGGTACAGACTTCCCGGAACGCTTAATATCTAAGATTCCCTTTTAATGTATAAACTCCCCCCCCCCCTTTTTTAATCCCTTACAGAATTTATGGCTCGTCCCATTGTATCTAAATTTCATTCACCAGCAGACCTACAGTTTATTTGCAAAGACAAATCTCATTCCATTCTTCAATCAGTGGAAGCCATCCTATTGTTCTTCTTATTTCTTGGTGCTAGTCCTATCTGCAGCAGGCCCACAGATTGTTTTGTAAAGACAAACCTTCATTCCTTACATCATGAATCACAGAATCACAGAATGGTAGGGGTTGGAAGGGACCTCTGGAGATCATCTAGTTGAATCCCCCTGCCAAAGCAGGTTCATCTATGTCAGGCCACCCAGAACATGTCCAGGCAGTTTTTGAAAGTCTCTGTAGAAGACTCCACAACAATGACCACGCAATGAACAACTATTTTATGCTCCAATAAACATAATGTTTTATCTTTTGAAAAGCTTTTGCTATTTGATAAGATTTATCCTCTTACTTTTAATTTTATATTGCAGTTGCAAGAAAAGGTCTAGTCCTGCTCTGACATGTTACAGTGTTTTTGTCATGGATACACAGGTATCATACATTAATCCACCAGTAAATAAACAAGATTATTAAAGAATGCTTGGTAGGATTTACTAGCCCTGTAGTATTATTAGCTGCATAGAGCTTTAAATAAGGAAATGGTTTGTAGTTTTAGAAAAATATCCAGAGTTGTATGGGAGTACCCATACATGATATACCTATGATATACCCATATCTATATACATGATATATCTATCTTTAAAAATGAAATGGTAGATTTTATACCATGTAACTTTACTGTCCTTACTTTTTAATGCAATTTATCTTTACCTCTTATTTTTTAGAAAATATTTGTACATTATATGAAGGATCATTTTCTAATATGGTAGACAATTTGAGGTAGTCACCTATTAATCATTATGTTTAGTTTAGTATATTAAGCTAAGCAATTGTAAAAGTCTTATTTTTGGCTAGAGACTCTAATTTATCAGAGAAATGAAAACAGAAATATCAAATTAAATTGGGTAAAAGTCTCAGGTTTATAAGCTTTAAAACCATAGACCTTTTATATTTTTGAAACAAAACTTACTGAAAAATAACATAATTGTGTTTTATATAGAATTTATGAAATTATAAACATTGTTCTTTTCTTGTTCAAAAAGTCTGTATTGTATGATGATGCATTCAGGCACATATACAGTATATTTATGACTGGGATGTTCTATTGAGTTTAATTGTTGGCAAATCGCATTGGGTCTGACTGAGATGGAGTTAATTTTTCCCATAGCAGCCCTCATATTGCTGTGCTTCTGTATGGGATATAAAATTTGCTTTCCACAAATATTTTGACACTGACAATCAATGGCTTAACTATTTACCAAAAGTGAGTACAGGAAAAGCAGATTAATTGAGTGAATTCATGTATGTGATTTGGGAATTTGTATTTATTTTTTTGTCCCTTGCTACTTAAGATAATGCATAATAAAGTCATACGCATTGCTTTTAAAAGATGCCTGCATAGCTGTGTGAATTCCTTGGGGCAAAAACTTCTCTGTTTAAAAAGTGCATAGTACACTGAGATGCTCAAGGAAATAAATAATAAATAATAATAATTAGTACAATCCAGACATCATTTATCTCATTAGTAATTCTTGAATGTAAAAGAAGTCACACTGCAGTTATAAGGATTATCAGTGCAAATGAAAGATACAGGATCAAACCAAACTGTTGTAGATCAAATATTTGGTGAAAGCAGCTGTGTCATGCTTGCAGGAAAAAAAAAAGCAGCAAATATTGATGCATTAATTTATTTCCAAATTAAAGCTGAAGATTTCTCTTTTAAAGGGAAAGAAAAGAATGGGAGAAGAAAAAGAACACTGTCATTCCTGAGAGAGAACAAGGCATCAAGATATCCTTCAGAAATTAATCTTTCTAGATTGCATTCATAAATATGGGTAAGATTTCTATCTTTTGTTAAATAATGTTGTTAGTTAGCAGGCACAATTTTTCCTTCCTTAGTAAGTATTGTTTGAAAAGCTGTGCCTTAAACTATGAGTTCAGTGCTGAGAGAGTTAATTTAAATTTGATAACAAATGGCTCTGCTTTTGAAATGAAGGTAGCCTGGCAACTTCAACTGAGACCCCTTCATAGGTCCTCAATTATGTATGCAGCTTCTTTGAGAAACAGTTTCACACATCTGACCCAAGATCCATGACGTTGTCATGAAATAAAACTCTATGTAGACAATGTTTCATTTCTGTATAATCTTCACATTGTCAAATTGCATCCCCTCACCTCTGGCACACACATTCAAAATCACTTTTTCTGAACATGTTTCATATATTGTCTCTATTGCTAGTGGCTGAATAAAAATATAATACATATAATCTTTGTCCCAGTATTTAAACTGTATGCTTATTTTTAAAGAATTTCAAGTCACGGTCCCAGGCTACCCTAACCAAAGCAGTAGTATGAAACCAGAGACAGATAATGGGTTAAACACCTACACCATTTCTTTCTTTTCAAAATGAATGCTTTGTCTGTGTGCATAGACCAATAGCAAATGTCCTTCTGTTATACTACAGTCAATTTGATGTATGATGTATTCATATGCTAATAGTGGTACGGTTTCTTACTTTTTCACAGATAAATTATGAAAATTGTTACAGACAGTGAATCACAATAATAAACAGCTTTTTTCATAAGGAATAAATTACTTTCCATTCAAATAACATACAACACATGGCATTGACCATTATTGTTTCTATTGAGTTTGCCTTCTGTTTTCTTTTTTAGAACAGTTAGAAAATATTTAGGAGATACAGCCAAAGTTGATATAAATGATTGAATTTCCCTAATTTAGTTTGCAGTTTCATGATGTGAAGTTAGTTTTTACTCAGTTTTCACAGCCAATGAAAGCTTTGTAATGGGTACGGACATCATTCTCATATATAAAGTGGTCATATTTTTTAAATCATGGTTTCCTATTTCATGTTAACAAAATATGACATAGTATACATGCCCAGAATCACAGTACTTAAAAATGTTACTGTCTAAGGATACCTTAAATATAATATAAAGCATAAGCAAAAAAAAAACCAAAACCCACAACAGTCAACATCTTTTTTAGTTGTTGAAGAAATCAACATTTATTAAATATCTGAAAAAAACTAGAAAATATCAATGATTGATTGTGTTTTTTATCTAAAGTAAGATAGAAGTGTTTTCATAGTCCATATTTTATAAATTAAAGATTAGAAATGTACTTAGATAATCAGTATGACCAGATATTTGGCACTAATAAAATAAACTTGCTTATTAATCAGACAGTTTTTTTACAAGAAAAAAATTGATATGCTTTGACACTGATTAAAAATGTGTGGGGTTATATAATGTAGTCAAATATTATATTTGTGTCCTCCATTGAGACACAAAAATGCATGTATATAACTATATTGTTTCAAATTGAATCCATAAATGTAAAGAAATCTAGAGTTAAACCTATAATTCCAGATACACACTGTTAATTTAATTAACCACTGGCATCTATCTCTGCCACTCTATTGCAGTTGGGCCTCCACTTAAAGTCACTGCATCACGCCCTAGTCTAGGGAGAAGGGTGAGGTCAATTACAAATAAATATCATACCTGGGAATTCTGTATGTTAGAACTTTTCCTTGCCTTTCTAGAGGTAGAAGTTAAAACTTAAATACTAGCTAAATGAAAGCAACATCAGGTCATTTCAGATATACAATAGCAAGAAGTTAGGCACTGCAAAATGTAAGACCCTCACTGTAACATTAGTTGATCTATAATGTGCTGTCCTGTCTATTTATGATGTATATTTAACCAAAAGAGCAACTGTACGGTGAATGATTTCTTTGAATTACAAAACAACTTCAAATCCTACTGATACATAACACATTCAAACAACTGTTTGCTGGAGACTGGTGCAGAAAATCTTGATGTAAAAAATATGTGAGTTTTCTTATTAAAACTGTGCCTCATTAAGTTTGCATTAATCTTGAGGATCTGTTTTTCATCAGGGAATTCACAGGTTATGGAAGGAGCTGATTCAGGTGATGCTTGAAGTGGTATGTTGCATGCCATACTTTAAGTAAAAGTGTTAAATTGAAGGTCATGAAAACTGAAAAAGCAGCAAGTGGGCACCAAAGCCTTTGCTGACCAGCTAACACACTAGCCACCGCCATTCTACTCCATAACAAAGTAAAACATCATCCTCACAAAACGTCAGCACCCAGTAACTATCCTTGACAAAAAATGTGTGCCTCTGGAAAGATATTCACACACACACATTCAACCTTCATAAAGTTCAAACTCTTAAAATTATCTTTCCTGATGCACGTGCCTACACTGTGCATTTTTTAAATGCTACAGATGTGTTGCTGACATCCTCCCAGTTTTGCCTGGGAGAGAAGCATTTTTTTTCATATTTCATTTACAAAGTGATTGTGTCATTTCACTAGGATCTCTAACAGAAAAAATAATTAACCAGACTTCCCAGAATCTCCTCTGAGAATTTCTACAGTCACAATGTGAGTGGCCTATTTTTTCTGATAGAAAGAGGAAGAACCTACTCCATTAATTCTCAGGGGATATTCACAGAGTTTGACATTAGGCATTTAATTGACATGCTTTAAATCAACACCGGAGATGTAATTCTTTCCATTGACTATAGATCCAAAATATTCTGGTGGTTGTATCATTGATTGACAGCTGAGTCAGATGCCTCATGCAACCTTTTCTCCAGCATCCACCAAGAATTAGCCCCCAAACCTCTGCCTCTTATTTTCATTACACCTGAATTCCTCTTAAAGTCCCTTTATTTTTGTGTGTGTGTGCACACTGCTTGGTCTGAGTCTATAAAACTCATTTGTTATTATCACCTACTGATTTTACTGTAATTGCATTTTTAAGGGGAGGAGAAGATGAGGAGTTCACATTCAGGAAAAAAAAATAGGTTCTAGTCAGAAATTAGAATAAACTATTTGAGTTCACCCTCTCTATGGCTCAGAAACCAGAAGAAAAAGAACACAGATATAATTCTTTTTAGTTTAATTCTGTTGCTGTTATTATAATGTTGGGGGAATGAGGCTGTTCATAAAGCTACTGTTCAAGCACTCAATCAATCTACAGTAATCTATTTAACATCTTTATTGATGATCTTGATGAAGACATAGAGTCTACCATCAGTAAATTTGCAGATGACACCAAGTTAGGCAGGTGTGTCGATCTGTGTGAAGATAGAGAGGCTCTCCAGAGAGACTTAGACTGGATCGCTGGGCCACAGCTAATGGTATGGGTTTCAACAAGGCCAAGTGCCAGGTCCTGCACTTGGGCCGCAGCAACCCCATGCAAAGCTACAGGCTTGGGGAAGTGTGGTTGGAGAGCAGTCTGGCGGAGAGGGATCTGGGGGTTATAATAGACAGACAAATGAATATGAGCCAGCAGTGTGTCCAAATGTCAAAGAAGACCAATGGCATCCTGGCCTATATTAGAAATAGTGTAACCAGCAGAAGTAGGGAAGTGATTGTCCCCCTGTACTCAGCATTGGTGAGGCCTCACCTCGAGTACTGTGTCCAGTTTTGGGCACCTCAATACAAGAGAGATATTGAGGTGTTGGAGAGGGTGCAGAGGAGGGCAACGAAGCTGGTCAAGGGACTGGAAAATAGATCATATGAGGATCGTTTGAAGGAGCTGGGCCTGTTTAGTTTGAGGAAGAGGAGGCTGAGGGGAGACCTCCTCCCTCTCTACAACTACCTGAAAGGACATTGTAGAGAGGCTGGTGCTGGTCTCTTCTCTCAGGTAATTAGGGATAGAACCAGAGGGAACGGCCTCAAGCTGAAACAAGGTAGGTTTAGACTGGACATTAGGAAAAAATTCTTCACGGAAAGGGTAGTGAAATATTGGAATGGGCTGCCCAGGGAGGTGGTTGAGTCACCATCCCTGGATGTGTTTAAACATCGCTTGGATGTGGTGTTGGGGGACATGGTCTAGGGGTGAACTTGTAGAGTAGGGCTAATGGTTGGACATGATGATCCCAAGGGTCTTTTCCAACCTGAGTGATTCTGTGATAGTAGTAACTGAATTCTTCCTTTGACATTTGTTTTCAGATAGGCAGTCTAGAGCATGGCACCAAGGCCACATGGCAGCTTTCTGAAATATGGACCTCATGGCTGTGATGTCTTCTGCTTTAGTTATGAACTTGATCAGTTTCAACAGACAGTGCCTCACATCATAAGCGTTGTCTCCTGGCCGAATGGGGAGCCTTAGCCTAAGGAGTAGATCTAACCCACCGGAACAACTGAGGTCAATTAATTACTGACTTTGGGACTGATCCCATGTACCTACAGTAGCCTGTAATAGATTCTGATGATTCTCTGTATTGGGTTTGCACGTCAAATTCTCTGTATTGGGTTTGCGTAGTGGGGGGGTGCGGAGCGGCGAGGGAAGATGCAGTAAATCAATATGATTGGTAGGCAAACTTCGTTTATTAGATATCAGAAGGGTGCTTTTATACAGTCATCTTATTAATAGGCACACTTGTCCGTTACTCATTGGTTATTGCTTAAAGAATACATTTTCATAATCCAACCCCCTTGCAGCAATAGTTACAACCCACATCCTCATTCCTTCGACCACAACATTCTGTTATCGTACAGCTCACAAGCACAAGGACATGCTGACCTTGCTGTTCCTTGCTATAACTTCTGCTGAGCCTCAGCAAGCATTTCCTTTAAAGATACATGGCCCTTGTTTTCTAGCCATTCCCCAACGGGGGGGGGGGCTACAGGAGTGGCTTCTGTGAGAAGATGCTGAAAGCTGTCCCCATGTTGGATGCAGTCAATTTCAGCTGGCTCCAAGATGGACCTGTTGCTGGCCAAAGTTGAGCCAATCAGCTACGGTGGTATCACCTCTGCAATAACATATTTAAGAAAGGGTAAAAACTGATGCACAACAGAAGCTGAAAGAGAGTAGTGAGAATATATAAGAAAGAAACAACTCTGCACGCACCAAAGTCAGTGAAGAGGAGGTGCTCCAGGCACTGGAGCAGAGATTCACCTGCAGTCTGTGGTGAAGACTATGGTGATACAGATTGTCCCCCTGCAGACCATGGAAGTGCACAGTGGAGCAGATATCCACTTGCAGCCCATGAAAGACACCATGTTGGGGCAAGTGAATGTTCCCTGAAGGAAGTTGTAACCCCATGGAGAACCCATGCTGCAGCAGGCTCCTGGCAGGAACTGCAGCCCCATGGAGAGGAGCCCATGCAGGAGCAGTTCATGAGAAACTGCAGGCTGTGTCAAGGAACCATACTAGAGAAGTTTGTGAAGGCCTGTTGCCCATGGGTGGGAACCCATGCTGGAGCAAGGGAACAGCATGAGGAGGAAAGGAAGGAGCAGCAGAGACAATGTGTGATAAACTGACCACATTACCCATTCTGTGTCCCGCTGTGCTTCTTGTGGGGAGGAGGTAGAGAAGATGGGAGTGAAGTTCAGACTGGGAAGAAGGGAGAGGTGGGGGGAAGGTGTTTTTTATATTTGTTCTTATTTCTTATTATTCTACTCTGATTTTGATTGGTAATAAAGTAAATTAATTTCTCTGAGTCAAGTCTGGTTTTCCTGTGATGGTAATCACTGAGTGATCTCCCTGTCCTTATCTTGACTCATGAGATGTTTGTCATATTTTTCTCCTCCTGTCCTGTTGAAGAGGCAGAGTGAGAGAAAGTCTTGGTGGGCATCTGGTGGCTAGGCAAGGTCAGCCCACCACATTCGCCCAACTTCAATTTCATATTGCTGTGGGCCTCACCCTGTGAGGAAATAGACAGACTCTGCAAAATGTAATTAATAGTGTTGACATGGAAAAGGACATAATTAAGCATCAAAGTTAGCATTCCATTACAGTTATTGTAAATCTTCACACCTTTTATGGTGTGATTCAACGTATTATCAGTATTTCAGTTTACATTATGAAGAAAGAAACCCAAAACATTTTTTCCCCAATTTTCTCTTTCTGGAGTTTATGATATTTTCCTCATTCTCTTCACATCTTAATTGATTATTTCTGTTTAATAAATAATATAGATGCAATCTTCTATCCTTGTTCATGGATGGTGATGGAAAGGCAGAAGTGTGGATTATATATCATATGATCTATTAATATAGACACATGTTTTTTCCTTGATTGCATGTGCAGACTTTACCAAACTGCAATGCAAATTAAACTTCATGAGCCAAAGAGTCCAAGTAAAAGATACTGGATTACAGAGATGTGGTTTAAATCTAATCTAAGATTAGTCTAGCTTTAAAAAATCAGTCTAGCTTTATTCAGTCTCCATTGGCATAGTCTGGGTGTTCACAGACAGACCCAATCTATAACAAATTGTAAAAACATGGTGTAAGAATAATTAGTATAATGTAATCTGTAAGTGTGATATAGTATCTATAGATATTAAAATATTTATGAACTGGAGGTCATTGCTTATCTTCCTATAATTTTCTTATTCAAATTACTTCTAGACATTGGAGTGCTGCAGAACAAAGGGGAGAAGGGAAAGGGAAAATAATGTAATTTTTTTCTGTTTGTCTTGATCTGCTCTTATTTTTCCCATATGTAGAGTGTGTATACTTTTCTCATCATAGAATATACAAGTGAATTGCAAATTCTGTATATAAAAATAGTTTCTAATTTATATTGAACTGAATTTCTTAGGCCCTATATTATTGCACCTCAGAAGAATTTGAGGTGGAAAAAATAATATGAAAAATGGTGAAAGACTTAATAAATCTACAACTTGATTAACTTTATCGGGTTTCATTAGAGATTTCAGCTTTTCAGCAATGATGTCAAAAATATCTGCCATAGATTGTGAACCTTTTAGGATACTATGGTGGGTTGACCTTGGCTGACTGCCAGGTGCCTACCAAACCACTCTATATATGAAGAAAAGGAGCAATGCAAGAAAATCACATCAAACTCATGCAGAAAATAAAGAGGAGCTTCCCATCTCCTTCACCATTTTAATTATCCACCTCCGTGATAATGGAATCAGGAGAAGCAAGCAAGAAAAATAACCAAAATTTCAATGAGACTGTGTATCTTTTCAGTCTCACTTCTTTAGGATTTTAAAGTGTTGTCAGAAAAAAACATATAATTTTAATTCTTCATATATTTATAAAATTATATGTTTTTCTTTAAAAAAACCCTGAAATTTAATCTTTTCAGTGAAAATTTCAGTTCAACTACTCACTATCCAGTTGTCCTTATTAACTGACACATGGGACTATCTGGAAAAACTGAGTATTCTGCTGCCAGCAGCCTTCTAAACTTGAGCACCTGCTTGCTATAAACAGTGTAGATTTTGTCATTCTGAAAAAGTCAAAGTTTTCTGGTTTTGACAACATAAACATAGAGCTGCTGAGTCTACTCTGTCAATAGGCCTGCATAGTACAGATGCAGGTCAGTGTTCTAGTGCTCTAAACTTCTGTTCTCTGTAGTTACATTTTATTTGCTTTTGAATGGCTTTTCTTATACTGCTAGTGAATATATGACATCAAATTAAGATTGTAAATTACCTTGGTAGCTCTATTATTTTACTTAGGCCAAATGAGCCTGTTACCACAAACATAACAGAAGTCTGAAAAAACTGTGGTTCTCTAGGACAGCCTAGCTGATCCTTGGAATTTTGTGGAGATGCATTATTCCCCTCAGTTGATATCAGTTCCCAGACAAAAGGCTTAAAAATATATTTTATGTATTTGTAGAGAAAAGCAGATATCCATTTCCTTCTTAGAAAATCTGTAGTTTAAAATTTTATCTGGTTTATATTTTATTTTTCTCTCTGTTCTTTAGGCAAATTAACTCTCATTTCATTGGGTTGTATTTCAGTTTTGGGGTTTTTTTGATATATTATTTTTCTGCATGAGTTCAATGGGAATGGAAATTCTGCTTCCTAAAGTCAGTGAAGAAATTCAGGAATGCTGACAATGGAGATGACAAATTTTCCAGAACTTTTGTAATGCTTTTAGAGCTAAATGTGCCTTATTGTTTTCTTCTATGTGTCCAATTTATATCAACAGCCTAGGGTAATCTGATACTACTGTAAGTGCAATTATCTCACAGTGTAGAAGTAACATATGAGCCTTTACATTCTCCTTATGAAGCAGAGAAAAGAGACAAAGGAACTGAATGAAGCAGACATGATGACAGACCTTTTGACCCCTTAATAGCACTGAAGTTGTAGACTGCTGCAGACAGATTGGAGGGGACTGGGCTGTATGTGGTTAGCAAATGCAAGACTACCTTTTTGCAGCACTTGATCTGTTATCTGTGATTTAGCCATAGGCCGTAATGCGTAATTTCTCCATATTGACTACATGCATATAGATTTTGATGATAACCTAGTTTATGCTATGATAATGTGGCTAACTCTCATGAATGAACTCCAGTGGAACAATATTTCATGATTTATTGAGAGAAGAGTGTTCTTGGAAAATAAGTGATTATGCAAAAACAAGAATTTTGGAAACAAACAAGAAAAACTCCTATTTCTATTTTTAAAACTTGAGATTTTCTAGACTTTATTGTTGCAACAAAAAGCCAAATGCTTTCTAACGGCTTAAACATTATAGAGAAAATAAATGGAACTCCACATTTATTATTCTAAAAGCATATTTTTTTTAAGAAAAGACATCTCATTATATTCAATTGGTTTTTTTTTTTTGCTTAATTTTTATAGATATCCACAACCAGTGTTGAAATATTTTCTCCTCTCAGCAATTTCCCAGAGCCTAAACAAGTGATCTGTCAGCCTCACCTCCATTTCTGGAAAAGTGATGGAGCAGCTCATTCTGGAGATCATCACTAAGCACATGGAAGAAAAGAAGGTCATCAAGAGTAGCCAGCATGGATTTACTAAAGAGAAATCATGTCTCACTAGTCTGATAGCCTTCTACAATGGTGTGACTGAATGGGTAGATGCAGGGAGAGCAGTGGATGTTGTTTACCTTGACTTTAGCAAGGCTTTTGATGCTGTCTCCCATAACATCCTTGTGGGCAAGTTCAGGAAGTGTGGGTTAGAAGAGGAGACAGTGAGATGGGTTGAGAACTGGCTGAACAACAGAGCTCACGGGGTCATGATCAGTGGGGCAGAGTCCAGTTGGAGACCTGTAGCTAGCAGTGTTCACCAGGGGTCAGTTCTGGGTCTAGTCTTATTCAACATCTTCATCGATGACCTAGATGAAGGGATGAAGTGTACCCTCAGCAAGTTTGCTGAAGATACAAAACTGGGAGGAGTGTCTGATACACCAGAAGGCCATGCTGCCATTCAGCAAGACCTGGACAGACTGGAGAGCTCGGTAAAAGTAAACCTAATTAAGTTCAACAAGGGCAAGTGTAGAGTCCTACACTGGGGAGGTAAAACCCCATGCACCAGTACAGGTTAGGGGTTGACCTGCTGGAAAGCGGCTCCACGGAGAACAACCTTGGTGTCCTGGTGGACAATAAGTTATCCATGGAACAGCAGCGTGCCCTTGTGGCCAGGAAGGACAATGGTATCCTGGGGTGCATAAAGAAGAGTGTGGATAACAGGTCAATGGAGCTTCTCCTCCCTCTCTACTCTGCACTAGTGAGACCACATCTGGAGTATTGTGTCCAGTTCTGGTCCACCCAGTTCAAGAGAGACAGGGAAATACTAGAGAGAGTCCAACAGAGAGCTATGAGAATGATTAATGAACTGGAACATCTCTCTTATGAGGCAAGGCTGAGAGACCTGGGGCTGTTTCGTCTGGAAAAGAGAAGACTGAGAGTGGATCTTATTAATGTTTACAAATATCCGAAGGGTGGGTGTCAAGTAGAAGGGGCTAGTCTCTTTTCCATGGTGCCCTGTGATGGGACAAGAAGTAATGGTCACAAACTGGAACGCAGGAAGTTCCACCTCAACATGAGGAAAAACTTCTTTACTGTGAGGGTGATAGAGAGCTGGAACAGGCGGCCCATAGACATTGTGGACTCTCCTTCTCTAGAGTCTTTCAAGACCATCCTGGATCTGTTCCTCTGTGGCATGCCCTAGGTGATGCTGCTATGTCAGAGGGATTGGACTTGATGATCTCCAGAGGTCCCTTCCAACCTCGACCATTCTATGATTCTCTGATTCAATGAATTTTCACATTCTGCTGTAGATTTTTAAGAAAAACTTCCCAATTCAGGGTGAAAGATGACCTGATTCTAAAAGATTGTCCTTAGTTTGAATAACCTTTCACCACCTGAGAAGATAAACCAATCAAAAGTACCATCCTGAAGCCTTCATCCTGATTCCTTCAAGAACCCCTAAAAGATAAGATTGGGGATAAGGGAGAGGAAAAAAACATTTCACACTAGATTTACTTGTGGTTCTAAAGCATTTTATACTCACAATATTAAGATTAAACATAAAAAGACAGATGTATCTTTACAGCCTCTGGGGATAGGATGGTACTGACTTTTCCTTAAAAATTAAACAGCAAGATCCACAGGACCAGACCTCCTCTGTTCAGTGACCTGCCCTGACCCACTCACTTCAGAGAATCCGTGACAGTGTTATAAATAAAGAGAACTATTCAGTATTGTCTGTGACTATCTTCCCCATACAAAATCAGTTCCAGGTTTCTCAGGCATGTAGGAAAAACTGGACTTTGTCACCAAGTAATCTGTAACAGATTAAAGGGAAATATGTAGTTAGGGTATAGCTTATAAGGGAGCTCTGAAGAGCTGAGATTGCTGTTCTTCCTGCCACAAAAAAAGGTAAGAGGGTGTCTTGGTTTGAAAGACAGGTGTCTGCCAAGAAGGCAGGAGTCCCCCTTGGAATGGCAAATGCAACCCCCTCCCCTCTGAATGCTTATAATTTTGAAATTAAGGGTCTTTCAGGCAAAGATATGAGGAATAGGAATAACAGTTCTTTACTAAATATATATATAAAACAGGGCAAACAAACAACAATAACTATGGCAGTAACAACAAACAGCGCCAGGAACCCAGTGCCAACCTCTCGGTCGGCTCCCGGTGAGCAGGGAGGGCGCGATGGTCTCCCCGCTGCTCCGGAGCCAGCTCAGTCCTCACGTGACAATGGCCGACGAAAAGCCCGCGTCACAAACCCCCTTGGGCAGCCGATCCCGGTGTCCAGCCAGATCCTCTGGAGACAGCAGGGGTAGAAGGAGATGCAGTGGGGATGAGTTCTCTCCACCACGAGGGCAGCTTTCTCCACTTCGAATGCAGGGAGCAAAACAAGGGCCCTAGGGGCTCCACCCAACCCCTTTATTCCGCTGGCTGGACCCCTCCCCCTGTGGCCAGATCCTTTTGTCTCTCTTAAGTACAGCAATTTATCTCCTTGACAAACAAGTATGGAAAAATTCTTTAAGAGAAGAAGGAAAACAGAAGAACTCCCCAAAACCCCAACAGAGGGACTGTGAATTTTGATCAGCCCCATACAGTCCTTGAGGACCAGGCCCTTTATCACACAAGCAGCATACAGCCTGGCTTTCCAGAGTTCAGGTGCAAGACAAAACAGGCAGGAGTGACTGCTGTTTGCCACTCCAGCAGCCTCCTGTTATATAATAAGAGTTGTTCCTTCTATAAGAGTTGGATGATTGCATCCATGCTGTCTTCAGAGATGATCCGGAGACTTTCAGAAGCTTCAGAGTAGCACAAAATTGAACCAAACATGGGTAGACAATCTGAAGCTCATCAGATTTTCATGTACAGAAGCAACATGACCTTATAGGAAAGCAATATATTCTTCCTGCAGTCAGCATTCTGTCTGGCTACTGCACAAGGATAAATGTTCTTGTGAATATTTCCATTTCAGAGTTGATGGTAGATCTTATTTGAAAGTTGAGATTGACAGTCTATGGGTCAAAGGAGGCTGACCATTCTGCTGCTCTGCTGCACAACCTGTGGGTCTTATGCAAGCAGAATAGCAAATACTTTAAGCTTCCAAGTAAGAAAAAATGAAACCAGAAAATCCAAATGCACTTTTGTTAAAGGAAGACTTTCTGCTTATGTTGCCCTAGATAGATTCCTCATAGATTTTGCCAAAAGCCTAATGAAATCAGTGAAAACCTTTTCATCGATTTTGTTGAGATTTGGACCATGGACATATGAGTTAAGACAGATTGGACAGATAATGACAGTTTAATAGGGAAAGCAAAAGTTGTGTGTGCAAGTGTAAGGAATGAAGGTTTGTCTTTACAAAACAAGCTGTGGGCCTCCTGTAGATAAGACTAGCACCAAGAGACAAAAAGAACAATAGGATGGCTTCCACTGATTGAAGAATGGAATGAGATTTGTCTTTGCAAATAAACTGTAGGTCTGCTGGTGAATGAAATTTAGATACAATGGGACGAGCCATAAATTCTGTAAGGGATTAAAAAAAAAAGGGGGGGGGGGGTTATACATTAAAAGGGAATTAGATATTAAGCGTTCCGGGAAGTCTGTACCTCTCAAATACCTCAGCCAATGGGGAAAGAGAGAGGGAAAAGCAGATGGGAAATTAGGATAAAAAGGAGGCTGTGTCCTCCAAAAAATTGAGAGACCCCCAGGGGAATGCCCCATGGCCTCTCCCTTTATTCGAATAAAGTAAAAGGACTCCTCTGTCTCCTTTTTGGACATAAACCTCTGGTGATTGTAGATTAATTTTCCTGACAGAAGGAAAAAAAAAAGGAATTCGTTCACTACTGCCCACCAGTAAGCAAATGGTTAGCTACTTGCTTGAAAGCAGGGCCTCAGCGCATGTAATGGATGCTTGGGATAACAAACACCATAACCATGAACATCCCCACTTCCTCCTTCTTTCCCTGAATTTTATTGATGAGCATAACATCATATGGTATAATCCCTTTGGTCAGTTGGGGCCAGCTGTTCCAGCAGTGTCCCCTCCTAGTCTCTTGACCACCCTCAGCGTACTCTTTGAAGAGACAGTGAGAAAGAGAAGGCCTTGATGCTGTGCAAACACTGTTCAGCAATAGTCAAAGCATTCATGTGTTATCAATACTGTTTCACTACAAATCAATAGCACAGCACCATATAGGCTGCTATGAAGAAAGTTAACTCCATCCAAGACAGACCCAGTACAGTACCGCAAAAGCATGCAAATGAAGTTGTTGCTACACCATTAGTATTATTTACCTTCAGATTTCCTTTTGTAAGGCAACTAAGGAAAAGAAGGAATAGCAAAAAGAAATATGTTTCATATAATTAAAAAAAGTTCTCCTGAGAGACTTTTAACTAGTTAAAGATGTTTCATCTGTTAAATGTTACTTTTTTTAATTATTATTAGATTTATATCAATTCTTTTATCAGTTTGACAGGGAATTGTAATGAATCTCAATCACCCAAAAATGTTATCTGTCTAAAGGGTTAGAAAATAAGTTGCTTTGTGGTATGCATAATCACTTATACAACTCTTAACTAAATACTTTTTCAATTTGTATTAAATGTCACTAGCAGAAAAAATATAGAATCTATAAGAATATAAGAAATTCTAATAAAAGCCTACTCACACAAATTTCAATGAATATCTGGAATAGAAAAGTGTAGCTTCTGTATTTTTTACATAATAAAGAACTGCTGCTAGATCAAGAAACAAAAGCTGTGATTTATATCAAATTAACAGTTACATTTATTTAAATATATATATATCAAAAAGGAAATGAAACTTTAAATTCTGAAGCTAAAAAATATCTTGAAGCAATTGTGTTACAACAAATTCAGAGACCTCAGTGTATGCTCTGGCATGCACAGTTTACCTTGCAGCAAACCAACAAATTGAATTGTCTACCATGTAGATGAAACTTCAATTGGTTTTTTTTTCCTTTAAGAACTGCTTGTAGGATGGAGAAAGAAGGGAAATTAAAAATATTGCTTTCTACATGACTTGAACAGATATTGCAAGATAAATATTGCTTTTATTGCAAGTTAAATATTTGAAGGAAGTATATTATCAAAAGTATGAAAAATATTTAAAGATTTGGGGGGGTTGTACTGATTTTGTCTGGGATAGAGATAATTTTCTTCATAGTAGATTTATGGTGCTATGTTTTGGATTTGTGATGAAAACAGTGCTGATAATACAGGGATGTTTTTGTTATTGCTGAGAAGTGCTTACACAGAATCAAGGCTTTTTCTGCCTCTCCCACTGCCCTGACAGCAAGTATGCTGGGTGTGGGCAAGAAGCTGGGAGGGGACACAGCTGGGGCAGCTGACTCCAACTGACCAAAGGGATATTCCATTCCATATGACATCATGCTCAGCAATAAAAGCTGGGGGAAGAAGGAAGGGGGCGACGTTTGGAGTTAAGGTGTTTGTCTTCCCAAGTAACTGGTACATGTGATGGAGCTCTCCTTTCCTGGAGATGGCTAAACATCTGCCTGCTGATAGGAAGTAGTGAATAAATTCTTTCTTTTGCTTTGCTTGTGTGCATGGCTTTTACTTTCCCTATTAAATTGTTTTTATCTCAGCCCATAATTTTTCTTGCTTTTACCCCTCTGATTGTCCATTCCACTAGAGGGAGTGAGAGAGCGGCTGTGTAGGGCTTATCTGCTGGCCAGGGTTAAACCACAACAGTCCTTTCTGGATCCCAATGTGGGGCTTGAAGGGTTTGAGATAATGATAGATTTGAATGGACTGTGCTAGACCAAATATATACCTGTTTAGCTATTAATAGGCAGTCTCCTGTGCTTGCCACAGGACTTCCTTGCCTTACTGTATATAAGAATCTAGTGCTTATTAGTGTCTGCTTTTTGCTTTCACTGTTTGCTGTACTGCTGTACTGCTTGTCATCTTACTCTGCTGTGCCTGGGTACATTTTATAACATCAGTGGTGATGTGCCTGGACTGGCAAATGGCCAGGGCATCACTGCTATTTCTGTGCTGCTGTACTGGACAGGATGGAACTCCACTGTGAATTCAAATGGAAATGAATGACCTCTGATAATTCCATGTGGGAGCAGGTACACCTCAAAGCGTCTGTGGCCATGGATAAGCCCATATCACAGCAGGTGTATCCCTGAAGGGACTGTGGCACAAGGATAAAATCATGTGTGGGAAAGTATACCTGAAGCGTCTGTGGCCATGAATAAGTCCATGTTGCAGCAGATACAGCTTGACACATCAGTGGTTCTTCACAAGGCCATACTGGAATACCTCAAAGCATCTGTGGCCATGGATAAGCCCATGATAGGGTAGGTACAACCCTGAAGGGTCTGTCGCCCATGGATAAGACCATGTTGGAGCTGGTTCACTCCTGAAAGGACTGTGGCCTTGGGTAAGGCCACACCAGAACAGGCACACTTCCAAGCAACCATGTCTGTGGATAAGACCATGCTGGAGCAGGTACACCCCTAAGGGACTATTGTATGTGGATAAATCCTTGCTGGAACATGGACAATGGGAGAAGTTCATTGTAATATTAAACCCTGTGGCCTGGTCCAAGGAGATTGGGTTGGAGATTGCAATGGAAATACGTTTAAATTGGTTTAACCCATGATTTGAGTTGCATGTTATAGGAAGTACTAATGGCAGGAACCACCTGAATGAACAGAGGATGAGCCTCATAAGAAGCAGTGCAAGTACAGCAGTGACCCAACCTGATCTGGCTTTGGTGCCAAATAACTTCACAGGTCTACACAACACACAACCTGTCCTGTCCTAAATGACCACCATAACAGATGGAGCACAAAAACACTGAATAAATGAACTTGGTGGACATTTCATGGACATTCTATCAGTATTTTTATGGACATTTTACAAGGATAACCCATAGATTAAGGGAATGGTATCTGTATATCAAAGGATGGGAAAGGTGATGTTGGTTAATGAGGATTTATTGGGTACTGTGTGACCTGAGCATGATGCAAATGGAATAAGGGGTGGAGAATGAATTGTTTTTTGCCGGGATAGAGTTAAATTTCATCATAGTAACTCATATGTTGATATGTTTTGGATTTGTGATGAAAGCAGTGTTGATAACACACAGGGATGTTTCATTCTTTCTTCTTGAAAAGGAAGATTCTTTTGTTTGCACTGAATATTAGTTTATTGATAAATTGGTATCAGAAAAAAAAAATTGGTACCATAAACCAGACATTTTTTTTTCTCAAGCATTCACCTAGTTATGCCAACCCATTTGACATGATATGTACAACCTGTATTGGGAAGATATGTTTTAGTTTAATATGTTTATATATGTTATGGAAATGGATAGCACCACACTGGAATTAAGAAGATACTCAGAGTGAAAATAGGAAAACTTTATCTATCGGAGCCACCCCTGGTTTAGATGATAATTTAGTCTTAACCTTGATACAGGGATTTGTAATAGCCCCCCATGAATCTAGTATTGCTGCTTGCTTGCCCCTACCTAAATCTGTAGAAGACCTCCCTTCCTATAGAATCATAGAATAGAATCATAGAATAGAATCATAGAATCATTATGGTTGGAAAGGACCTCCAGGGTCATCAAGTCCAACCTTTGTCCTAGCATTTCTCTAACCACTACACCATATCCTCAAGCTCCACATCTAATTGTTCTTTAAACACCTCCAGGGATGGTGACTCCACCACCTCCCTGGGCAGCCTGTTCCAGTGCCTAACCACTCTCTCAGTGAAGAATTTCCTCCTAATATCTAATCTAAACCTCCCCTGACGCAACTTGAGTCCATTCCCCCTTGTCCTATCATTACTAATTTGAGAGACCAGCACCAGCCTCTCTACAACCTCCTTTTAGGTAGTTGTAGAGGGCAATAAGGTCTCTTCTCAGTCTCCTCTTCTCTAGACTAAACAAACCCATTTCCCTCAGACGCTCTTCATAGGGCATGCTTTCCAGCCCTTTCACCAGCTTGGTAGCTCTCCTCTGCACTCGCTCCAGCACCTCAATGTCCCTCCTGTACTGTGGTGACCAAAACTGGACACAGTACTCAAGGTATGGTCTCACAAGTGCCGAGTATAGGGGTACGATCACCTCCCTACTCCTACTGGTCACACCATTGTCGGCGAAGGAAGACGCGGACACTCCTATGGTCATCCAGCCCGTCTCAATTTATTGCTAAGGCCAACACTCTTTTATACAGTTATTAATGAAGCT
>JANVCC010009423.1:0-53883 GCA_025345505.1 Todiramphus chloris collaris
CTCTCTCTCTCTCTCTCTCTTTTTGTTGGTGTTGTTGACTCTAGGTCCACTAACCCAACCTGAAGTTGTGCAACAAACTGATTTAGCTAGCACACTGGCAGTAGGTCTTGGTCTACCAATTTCAAGAAACAGTGTTGGGAATCTTATCTTGCCGGTTGTGGGAGGCAAGACAATTAGAGAACAACTACGTTTTGTGCACTTGAATGGGTTCCAGCTTAGCAGACTGCTGAAAGAGAGTACACCTGCATATGAAAAAGGTAAATCAACTAAAAAAAAAAAAAAACTACATATACAAAAGGACATTGTTTATAACAGCGTTTGGACTTCTGCGTTCTAGAGTACAATGTAGCACTGCAAATTAGCCATTAGGTTGTGAGCAGTGCTCAGGGAAATTATACTGAGTTCAGTCTTCAGTGTAACCTACTCTATCACACTGCCTCTCAATGAAGTTTTTGTAATAGCTACTACTCCTAGCAGGCAAAAGAGCAGAAATAAATAATGGAAAAGTAAGATTAAAGCAAAAACTGACAGTGTACTTAAATCTTAGTGGTTGATACCTGCTATTTGTGAGGTATCCTGCATAAGGCATTCCAAGATACTTGGAGGAATAGCACAATGGAGTAGATTTTCTAGTTTAAATAGAAAGAAGCTTCATATAAAGCTGGGAAATAATTTAGGGTGAGAAATAGATGACCTGGGCCTGGAAAAGGATCACAGGCCTGGGATAGAGCACCTGACAGTACAAGAGAATGGAAATCCAGACAGTAAATCAACTTCAGTGGGGACCCCACTTAAATGCCTCTATGGAAATGCACAGAGCACGGGGAACAAGCAGGGGGAGTTAGAGATGTGTGCACACATGCAGAGCCGTGACATTATTGGCATCACTGAGACATGTTGGGATGGTTCCTATGTCTGGAGCGTGGGAATGGATGGGAAAGACAGGCAGGAGGAAGAGGAGGGGGTTTTGTCCTCTATTTCAGTGACCAGCTGGAGCTGTTTCAGTGACCAGCATGAAGCTGACCTGGTGATGAATGAGGAGCTGATGGAGAACTTAGGAGTCAGGGGTAAAGAGAAAGCGAGGGAAGGTGATATCATAGTAGGGGTCTGCTACAGGCCACCTGACCAGGAAGACTGAGCAGATGAGGCCCTCTATAGACAGATAGAAGCAGCTTTGTGTTCACAAGCTTTGGTCCTCACTGGGGATTTCAACCACTCTGATGTCTATTGGAAAGTCAGCCCAGCCAGGACACCAGCGATCCAGGAGCTTCCTGGAATGTGTAGATGACCATCTCCTTCTGCAAGTGGTAGAGGAACCAATGAAAAAGTTGCTATTGTATATATCGTTCTCTCAAACAAGAAGGGGTGGGTGGGTGAAGTGATGCTGAAGGGCAGCCTTGGCTACAGAGACATGGTGGAAATCAAGATCCTTACGGCAACAAGGATGGTGTGCAGCAAGCTCACTATCCTGGATTTCATCAGAGCAGACTATGACTTCTTAAGGGATCTGCTTGGTAGAGTACCATGGGATAAAGCTCTAGAGGGGAGAGGGGCCCAGGAAAGCTGGTCAGTATTCAAGGACCACTTCCTCTAAGCACAGGAGCAATGCATCCCAAAAAGAGGAAGGCAGGTAGGAATGCCAGGAGGCCTGCATGGCTGAACAAGTTGCTCCTGGACACACTTAGATGTTAAAAAAAAAAAAAAGGGGGTCTAGAGAGAATGGAAGGAAGGACAGGTAGCCTGGGAGGACTATGAAGAAGCTGTCTGAGCAGCCAGGGACCAGGTTAGGATAGCTAAAGCCCAGATAGAATTTAATCTGGCCAGGGACATCAAGGGCAACAAGAAAAACTTTTACAGGTATGTCAGACATAAAAGGAAGTCTCATGAAGATGTGAGCCCTCTCCAGTAGGAAACAGGTGACCTGGTCCCAAGGGATGTAGAGAAGACTTTGCCTCAGTCTTCTCTGGTAAATGCTCCAGCCACTCCACCCAACTTGCAGATGTGGCAAAATCAGGGACTAGGAGAAGGAAGATCCACCCCCTGTAAGTAATGATCAGGTTCAAGACCATCTAAAGGACCTGAAGGTATCCCAAGTCACAGGACCTGATGATATCCATTTGCATGTCCTGAGGGAGCTGATGGATGAAGTTGCTAAGCTGCTTTCCATCCTTTTTGAAAAGTCATGGCAGTCTGGTGCAGTTCCCACAGACTGGAAAAGGGGAAGCACAACCCCCATTCTCAAAAAGGAAGAAAAGAAAGACCTGGGTAACTACAGGCCAGTCAGTTTCATCCTGAAGGTTCTGCTAAAGCACATGGAACATCAGGAGGTGATTGGTGGCAACCAGAGTGGCTTCACCAAAGACAAATTGTGTCTGGAAAATTCCATTTTGTTTTTTTTTTTTTTTTTTATAGTGGAGTTACAGGAAAAGGGAAAAGCAACTGACGTCATCTATCTCAGCTTCTGCAAAGCATTTGACACTGTGCCTCATGACATCTTGGTCTCTAAATTGGAGAGACATGGATTTGATGGATGGACCACCTGGTGGATAAGGAATTGGCTGGATGGTCACACTCAGAGTTGTGGCCAAAGGCTCGATGTCCAAGGGGAGGCCAGTGACAAGTGGTGTTCCCCTGGGATTGGTACTGCGAACAGTGCTGTTTAACATCTTTGTCAGTGATATGGACAGAGAGATACAGTGCACCCTGAATAAGTTTTCAGGCAACACCAAGCTGTGTGGTGCCGTCAACATGCTGGAGGGAAGGGATGCCATTCAGAGGTACCTTGACAGGCTTTAGAGGTGGGGCCATGCCAACCTCATGAAGTTCAACAAGGCCAGGTGCAAGGTCCTGCACCTGTTTTGGGGCAATCCCAAGCACAAGTACAGTCTGGGTGGGAGTATGGATAGAGAGCAGTCCTGAGGAGAAAGACTTGTGGGTTCTGGTTAATGAAAAGCTCATCATGAGCTAGCAAGGTGCAAGTGCTGCCCAGAAAGCCAACTGTGTCCTGGGCTGCATGAGAAGAGATGTATCCAGCAGGTGGAGGGAGGTGACTCTGCCCCTGTACTCCGCTCTTGTGAGACTGCACTTGGAGTACTGTGACCAGCTCTGTAGCCTCCAACACAAGAAGGACATGTACCTGCTGGAGTGGCTCCAGAGGACGGCATAAAAATGATCAGAGGGCTAGAACACCTCTCCTGTGAGGATGAGCTGAGAGAGTTGGGGTTGTTTGGGTGGAGATGATGAGGTTCTGCGGAGAACTTACTGTGGCCTTACAGTATCTGAAGGGGGCCTAAAAGAAAGCTGGGGAGAGATTTATTTACAAGGTCTTGTAGAGATAGGATGAGGGGTAATGGCTTCAGACTGGAAGAGGGTAGATTTAGCTTCAAGTTCTTCACTCTGAGGGTGGTGAGAGACTAGAACAGGTTGCCCAGGGAAGTTGTGGATGCTCCATCACTAGATATGTTAAAGGCAATGTTGGTTTTGAGCAACTTGGTCCAGTGGGAAGCATCCCTGCCCATGACAGGATGCGTGGACCTAGATGATCTTTAAGGTCCCTTCCAACCCAAATGATTCCATGATTCTATCTTTTTATCCCATTCTTAGGTATTAATTTATTTGGAGTGAGAACCTATAGAATTGCAAAGTTGCTTACTAACAATACACACATGTGTGTGTATATACATATATATATATATGTGTGGTTGTATGTATTTGGATGAACGAATAAAAAACAAATGGAAAAAATAAATCAAACCTAGAAAATTATAGTATTTCATTAGGAAGGATGATAAAAACTACAATTCAAGTAAGGAAGTTAGTATGATCACTGTGTCAGAGGGTGAAGGAGAATATTTTATCATGAGCATTAGAAGATCTTGTTGTCTTGTGAAGCTTGAAGTCCTTTTGACTTGATGTATAGTCTGTTGAATCATTAAAATAACTGGATGAGAATGCAAGGCTGTGTTGCAGATATGAATAATTAAAATGGATAACAAGGTAAAATTTAGCAAGATGATAATTGTAGGTCAAATATTAATTATCGTTTAACATCATGGCTTCTAGTCGTAATCTAACCATGTCCAGGATTAAAGCTAAACAAATGCCACGTACGGTAGCAATGTGTCAACAGCAGGACCCATGCTCCATCTATTCTGATACTTTTTTTCTGCAGGGACTGTGATTCTGCACAGATTTCCTCGCTTAACCCCTTTGTGTCCAGTGAGGAAACTTGCCCTGCTGATGGAGTTCAGGATATGGCTGTGTTACTGAAATTTCACAGAATCACAGAATGTTAGGGGTTGGAAGGGACCTTGAAAGATCATCAAGTCCAACCCCCTGCCAGAGCAGGATCACCTAGAGTAGGTCATACAGGAACATGTCCAGGTAGGTTTTGAATGTCTCTGCAGAAGGAGACTCCACAGCCCCTCTGGGCAGCCTGTTCCAGTGCTCTGTCACCCTCACCATGATAAAATTCTCCTTATGTTTACATGAAAATTCCTATGTTCCAGCTTGCACCTGTTGCCCATTGTCTTGTCACTGGACATCACTGAGAAGAGCCTGGCTCCATCCTCCTGACACTGACCCTTTACATATTTATAAACATTAATGAGGTCAACCCTCAGTCTCCTTAAAGTTAAAGAGACCCAGCTCCTCATAAGGGAGATGCACCACTCCCTTAATCATCTTTGTGGCTCTGCGCTGGACTCTTTCAAGCAGTTCCCTGTCCTTCTTGAACTGAGGGGCCCAGAACTGGACACAGTGTTCCAGATGTGGCCTCACTAGGGCAGAGTAGAGGGGGAGGAGAACCTCTCTCGACCTACTAACCACACCTCTTCTAATTCACCCCAGGATGCCATTGGCCTTCTTGGCCATAAGGGCACATTGCTGGTTCATGGTCATCCTGCTGTCCACCAGGAACCCCAGGTCCCTTTCCCCTGTGCTGCTTTGCAACAGGTCGGTCTCCAGTGTATACTGGTACCTGGTGTTGTTCTTTCCCAGATGCAAGACTCTACGCTTGCCTTTGTTATATTTCATTAAATTTCTCCCCACCCAGCTCTCCGGCCTGTCCAGGTCTCACTGAATGGCAGCACAGCCTGCTGGTGTGTCAGACACTCCTCCCAGCTTTGTGTCATCAGCGAACTTGCTGACAGTGCACTCTGTTCCCTCATCCAAGTCACTGATTAATATATTGAATAATACTGATCCCAGTATTGACCCCTGAGGGACTCCACGGGTACAGGCCTCCACCTAGACTCTACCCCACTCACCACAACTCTCTGGCTCTTCCCTTCAGCCAGTTCACAACCCACCTTGATACCTGATCATCCAGACCACACTTCCTCAGGTTAGCTGTGAGGATGCTGTGGGAGATGGTGTCAAATGCTTTACTGAAATCAAGATGAACCACATCCACTGCTTTATCATCATGTATCCACCTGGTTATGTCCTCATAAAAGGCTATCTGGTTGGTCCAGCATGACTTCCCCTTGGTGAAGCCATGTTGACTGCCTCTAATGACCTTCTTATCCTCGATATGCTTAGAGACAGCGCTGAGTATAAGTTGTTCCGTCACCTTTCCAGGGATGGTGGTGAGGCTGACTGGTCTATGGTTACCTGGGTCCTCCTTCTTACCCTTCTTGAAGACTGGACTGACATTTGCTTTCCTCTAGTCCTCAGGCACGTCTCCTGTTCCCCATGACTTACCAAAGATGATGGAGAGTGGACTAGCAATGACTTCCACCAGATCCCTCAGCACCTGTGGGTGCATCCCATCAGGATCCATGGATTTATGGATGTCCAGGTTGCTTAATTGGTCCCTAACCCAGTCCTCATCAATGAAGGCAAACTCCTCCTCTATCCTGACTTCCTCTGGGGCCTCAGGGGTCTGGGGCTCCTCATGACAGCCTCCAGCAGCATAGACACACAAAGAAAGCATTCAGTAACTCCATCTTCTCTGTAGCCTCTGTCATCAGGGCACCCACCTCATTCGTCAGTGGGCCCACATTGCTTCTAGTGTTAGTTTTATCTGCCATGTATTTGAAGAAGCCCTTTCTGTTGTCCTTGACCTCTCTTGCAAGGTTGAATTCCAAGCTTTCCTAGTTGCCTCCCTGCATCTTTTAACAACAGTCTGGTATTCCTCTCAAGTGGCCAGTCCCTCCTTTCGTGATCTGTAGACTCTTCTTCCCCTTGAGTTTGCCCAGCAGTTTCCTGTTTAACCATCCTGGCTCCCTTTCTTGACTTCCTACCTCTTGGGATGCTCTGATCTTGAGCTTGCAAGAAGTGGTCCTTGAATGTTAATCAACCATCTTCAGCCCTTTTACCTTCTAGTACCCTGTCCCATGAGATTTCCCTTAGGAACTGATTGAAAAGACCAAAGTTGGCCCTGCTGAAGTCCAGGGTTGTGAGTTTGCTTGATATTCTCTTCTTGACACACATGATCCTGAACTCCACTGTCTTTTGGTCACTGCAGCTAAGTCTGCCCTCAGCCTTCACTGCTTTAACCAGACCCTCCTTGTTAGTGAGTATAAGATCCAGCAGCATCCCTCTCCTAGTTGGCTTATCTACCATTTGCAGCAAGAAGTTATTGTCAATGCACTGGAGGAGCCTCCGTCCAGGAGACTGTCTGTCTGAGTGGGCTTTCCAGAAAGTGTCTGGATAGTTAAAATCCCCCATGAAAGCCAGGGACTGTAATTGTGAGGCTGTTATTAGTTACCTGTGGAAGGCCATATCAACC
Organism: Todiramphus chloris collaris; assembly: GCA_025345505.1. Lineage (NCBI taxonomy): Eukaryota > Metazoa > Chordata > Aves > Coraciiformes > Alcedinidae > Todiramphus > Todiramphus chloris. Next base: position 6,734 of record JANVCC010009423.1, read on the forward strand.
TCCTCATCCTGATCAGGTGGCCTGTAGTAGACACCCACACCAGTATCACCCATGCCAGCCTGCCCCTTAATTCGCACCCACAAAATCCCAACTCGTTCCTCATCCACCCCTGGACAGAACTCAATACATTCTCGTTTCTCTCTCACGTAAAGAGCAACACCACCACCTTGGCTTGCTGGCCTGTCTGTCCTAAAAAGGACATAGCCATCCATGACCACATTCCAGTCATGGGAGCTGTCCCACTTCGTCTCTGTAGTTGCCACCAGATCATAACCCCCTGACTGCACACAGATTTCTAACTCGTCTTGTTCATTCCCCATGCTGTGTGCATTGGTGTGCAGGCATGGCAGGGAGCGAGCTGAGCCTGCTGATTCACCCTAGGGGAGTGGGAGGCCTTCTGATCTTCATTAATACCAGAACCCTGCCCCATTGGTAGAAACCCAGCTACAGCCCAGTCCCTGCTCGAATCTAGTTTAAAGCCCTGTGAATAAGCACTGCTCTTTCTTGTCCTAGAACCCTTTTCCCCCTGTGAGACAAGCCTTTACCACCTATTACCATCAGGCCTGGTGTTTTAAAAATACAGGTATGATCAAAGAACCCAAAGTCTTGCTAGTAGCACTAGTCTTGGAGCCAGGCTGGACTGGATACTTCTATTCTGTCTCAGGTCATCACACACAAATGGAAGGAGGGAAGAGAAAATAACTTGCACCCCAGCCTCTTTCACCAACGGTCCCAAGGCTGTGAAGTCTCTTTCATTCCCCTCAGACTATGGGATGCAGTTTTATTTCCAACATAAACCTCCATCTGATGGTATTTCTGCAAGCACTGGTGAAACAGACTGATGTTTCTACCGCCTTCTGGATTATATCTTCACTGTTGTTGCATTTTTTGTCTGGGAACAGATTATTTTCAACTTGTAGCTTTCATCTGAGAATTTAAATCAAAATTTCTCAGGATGGAAATGTGAGAAATTTTAATGCTACTTGCTTGTGACCACAAAATGCTATTAGAGGTCCTGTCCTAGTGGAAGGTGTTTGGGGGGCAAAGCATCTGTCACATGCTTGTCTCCTTTCAGTAACAGAGTCTCAGTAACATGGAACTAGATTCAAGTCATAGTAGCATTTTTTTTTTTTCAGTCTGAAGGTGAATGCTCTCTGTTGCTGTAAGCTTCTTAGAGGGGCTTGTTTTTCTTTTTCTTAGAGCATCCTAGATGTGCAAGGCTGTAGCTTAACACTCTGGTCAGGATGATTAAGATTGGCAGGGAAAAGAGACATGCTCTTTGTTTAGTGTTGTTCGATTGATGTGGATACTTTAGGCCCTAGAAATACTAAAGAAGATGTCACTAACTCAGTCACTAATTCTGCGTGTAGCTTAAAAGTGTGCATGAATGGCCCTTTCTTCTGGGCGGCTTCTAAGTGAGTATAAATGTCATCTCACCGATGCCACTACAGGCATGTACACTTGTATGCATATCTGTCGTGATTCCTATATGAAAGCGATTGTCTTGCAAAGAAGTTACTATATTCGGTAATGAGATTAATCTTCAAGGAGCGTGCACATTTTTTAAAAAGGAGGACCTTGGGTACTACTGACCAGTCAGCCTCACCTCTGTACTTGGTAAGATAATGAACAGATCCTCCTGGAAGATACGTCAAAATACATGGAAGACAGGGTGGTGACTAGAGACAGCCAACATTGCTTCACCTAGGGCAAATTGTGCCTGACCAATCTAGTGGCCTTCTATGATGGAGTAACTGCCGTGGTGGACAATATAAAATCTATGGATGTCATCTGCCTAGACTTCTGCAAGGCTTTTGATATTGCCTCCCCCAACAGTCTTGCTGCTGCCTTAGAGAGATACGGGTTTGGCAAATGGACTCCTAGATGAAAGAAATTGGCCAGATGGTCATGTCCAAAGAGTTACAGTCAGTGGCTCAGTGTCCAAGTGGGAAGTAGTCAGGAGTGGTGATCTAGGGAAAGATGTTCCTGACCATGGTGTCAGGGATGGACTAGATGGTGTTTAAAGGTTGCTTTCCTTCCAATCTGAACCATTCTGTAATTGGGAAAGTGAGGAGAGATACTTGTCCTTTATGTGAAAGAGCAGAGGCAGTGCATGGAACTCTGTCTAGAGGTGGATGATGAGCTGTTGAGAACTTCTGGGTCAGGATTAGTGGACAGATCGACACGGGCAATATTGTTATGTGTGTCTGCTACAGACAGTCTGTTTGGGAAGAATTAGTATGTTTTCAGATACCTTGATGGATCACCGTGTTCACCATCTGTGGTGCTGCTATAGAGCTTCAGCTATGCTCTTGCAGTTCAGGCTAGATAACTGCACTGTGTGGTGGACTGAAAAGTGGCTCAGCTGCTGGGCTTACATGGTTGTGATCAGCAGCACAAAGTCCACCTGGATGCCAGTCACTAGCAATCCACCCAGAGTGTGACACAGGCTAGTAATGTTTAACATCTTCATTAATGACCTGGTTGATGGGACAGAATGCCGCCTCAGCAGTTCCACACAGAATACGAAACTGGGAATGGGTGACTGAATAGGTGGGTGTGCTGCTATTCAGAGGCACCTTGTCAGGCTGGATAAATGGCCTGCCAGGAACCTCTTAAGATTCAGCAAATGGGAGTGCCAAATCCTACATTTAGGAAGAAATAATCCCATGCATTTATGCAGATCAGGTACTGACTGGCTGAAGGCCAAGGACAAGGGATTCTTGGGGACACAAAATTGTACCTTAGCCAGCAATACACCTTTCTGGAAGGAAGACCAACAGCATCCAGGGCTGCATTTGGGAGGACAATCATTGTCAGGTCAATCCTGCCTCTTTCCTCAGATGTGGAGAGTCCAGCTCTGGGCTCCCCAGAACAAGAAAGGCTTGGATGTAATGTGAATGGCCATGAGGGTGATGAAGGGATTGGACCATCTGTCAGGCAGTGAGAGGCTGAGAGCACTAGGACTGTCCAGCTTGGATAGGAGAAGATTCAGCAGACATCAGTGTAGTTAATATATGGTGAGAGAGGACAAAGAAGATAGAACCAGGGTCTACCTAGTGGTGCCCAGTGAATAGACAGGAGGCAGTGGGCATAACGATATATAGGAAATTTTGTTTAAATGAAAGAAACCTTTTTTTTTTGTGTAAGAGTTGTCAAACACTAGAATGTGTTGCCAAGAGAGGTTGTGGAGTCTCAATACCTGGAGACATGCAAGACCTGACTGGACACACTTCTGAGCAATATATTCTAGCTCACCTTGCTCTGAGCCTTTGTGGTTTTTATTTGTGGACCATCTGTACACTCATTAGAGTTGTGCTGACAAGTCTTGGGCCATACCATTTCTGAATTCCACACACAAGATGTGCTGCCGGGTTTTCTGAGGGAAAGAAAACCCGGAAGATAACCTAACCAGACATCTCACTCACATTGCTACTGCAGGTTCAAGCTTTCCCATGCAGATTGTTGGCTAGTAAGAATGGGTGGATCATAACATTTCAATTGAATGTTCAGAGAAATGCCTATGACTGGAACTTCAGTTTAAAGTGAAAGATAATTATAGGAATAGCCTAAGCCTTGCTGCTTTAAATAAATAAATAATTAGATTTATTACTTTCAACTCTTCATCTCAAAAAGAGCTGGTTCTTCTGAAGGGGAGAATAAGGAATTCCTGCAGAGAGTATTTTAATTTGCAGCACAGGGCTATTGCACCAGCTATTAGTACCTTGAATGTGATGGCTGAGTCATGGTAAGAAAAGATTCACCCATTGTAAGCTGTAGCATAATGTATACAATCACTTTTGGTACAGTATTTGTTTTCTTTTTAGGGCAAAAAGATGAAGTTAAGTGTCAAATGAGATGAATCATGGTCAGATGGGAAAGCAGAATGAACTTTACGTGCTGTTTTTTGAAGAAGCCATGGAATTCTCTTGGCTTTAGCCACAATGTTAAGAACAAACCAGAACAGTACACAAAAATATCTTCAAGTGTGTTTTAAGTGTATTTGTTAGTAAAGAGCAAAATGGAGGCATTTTTACACAGTGTTTTTTCTTACAAACATACATTTTCAAATCAAGATGTAGTACAGCATTTCATGGGAATGGGGTTTTGATTTATTGAGGTAGAAAGGAATCTTCAGAGTTAAACCTATATTCAGGTAAATCAAACTTTAAATGAGAAACATGAAGCTTGACTAAGGGCTTCACTTTTTTTAAAATAACTTTTTGAAACATACTAATAAATGCTAACATAAGGCAGTAATTTTTGTTTTGATAGACATGGACACATGCAGCTGAAAAAAGTCTGGACAAGGAGAATGAGAACAGCTGGTGAAAACAAAGAAGCTGTACAGAGAATTATCTAGAAATATACTTGGATATCTGTGTATTAGGTGCATGTATTGACTGTAATAATTTGATTGTTACTGAGTGTGGTGGGTTGACCCCGGCACGGCACCAGGTGCCCACCAAGCCCTTCTATCACTCCCCCCGACCCCCTTCAGCACGGCACGCAGGGAGAGAATGAGACGCAAAGCACAGGGGTGTGGGTTATGATAGACAAGATGTTATTTTCTACTTCCCGTTCACAGGCGATGTCAGGCCAAGTCCAGGAAGCAGGGCTCCAGGAACACGTAGCAGTCGCTTGGAGGACAAAGCAGAATGCCCCCCCATCCTCCTCCTGCCCTCTCCCTTTATAGTTGAGCTGACGTCATATGGTATGGAATAGCCCACTGGTCAGCTCAGGTTGGTTGTATCTTCTCCCCCATCCTGCCCCCCATCCTCTGGTGCCGTGTGAGCACCGGCAGTCATAACACGGGTGTGTTATCAACACCCTCCAGCTCCCAGTGCTACAGCGTGAGGGCTGGATGGGGAAAAGCAGCCCAGCCAGACCCACTACACTGAGAGATTTATGTATCGAAGCTATTGAAGCTGCGGCACTCCCATTCTTTTTTTTTTTTCTTTTTGTTAATTATTTTTATTATTAAATGAATGCTGCCTATGGCTGGAACTAAGTGAAATTGTGATGAAACAGATGCTTGGGAAGTATAGCCATTTGCTTATTATAACATTGGATGGAGGCTGAAGCAGCAATTGCTGATGTAATACTATGCAAGTAGACCATTGCCAGTGCTTTGTGAAACCTGTAACACATCAGGCTTGCTTTGGATTTGCCTTAGTTTAACTTGTCTTATGCAGGAGTGACTTGCAAATGTTACCCACTAGTTAACCAAAATGCTTCTCCACCAACCCACAGTCTATGACCTTTTTAATTTTATACTTATTGCATACAAATGTGCCATTGAACAGATATCATTGGAGTTATCAAAGGAAGTTTGGTAACCATCGTCCTTTATTCCTTTCTGCAAGATCTTTAAATCACTTTATATATATCAAAGACTAAACCAGTCACGTTTCACAGCATGGACAGAAGGGGTGTGGTGGGCAGTAGCATGGAAGGAGGTAGATGAACGTGAAATAAAAATGCTGAAAGGAGTGAAGAGGGAGAAGGCAAAAAGCATAAAAAGGGAGCAGAACAGCAGCAGACACAGTGGAGAGAATTTATTTCAAAACATAACTTGAACTCATTTCAGTGTTGTGTTTAATGAAATATTTTGTCAAATCTCAGTTTGATTAGAGCTCATTTTAGATGATCCTTTCTGGATTTCATCAGAAGTACGAGTATTTAACTCTTATTTCAAATACACTGGAAGAGGAACTTTCTAGGGAATACATTGTTCAAAGAATTACAGTTGGGAAATGAAAATCTCCATGGGCACTGGCAGCTGTCTCTATATACAAGTGTTTGTGGCACTGAACTTTACTTTCTAGCAGACACCTGCAACCATAGGTTGGTGGCAGCATCAGGTTTTCTCTTTTTTAATGTCGTTATACTGTAGCCATTGTTACACTATAGCAAAATTACTAAGTTTCACTGCCAAGGATTGTTTTGCACTAGGTTCACTGTCTGAATACCTGAAGCCAAACTGCACTTTAGCTGTTAACTTTTCTATTACTGCTTCAAAATCTCGTATCCTCTGTGTTTAACTTCATGTTACCAGCTGACTCTCCCTATCTTTGCAGCAAAATCTAGATCCGTAATATGGTGTGTGTGATCTTTGGTGTTTCCTCCAGAGATCAGCTATTTATCATTTCTCACTTGGCTTGTACAATATGGCCTGGATAACATGTGGCTGGAGTGGAAAACATGACTTTTTTCCTGGATTTAAAGTATTTGAATAAGTTTGTCCTGGAAAACTTTTGTAAGAGTAAATGGATATTTTAATATGTTTGATACTTTTAGAGGTGTTGATGTATTATCAGATTAGGGATTAATTGAGTGACTGTTTCACTATTGCTGCAGTAAGATAATGTAACTTTCTAGGTGTAAAAAAGTTTCAACCCCCACAGCATTTTTTAATACTATACAAGCATATATAAAAATATGATCACAGCTCTAATTAATCCTCTTTTGTTCATGGATCCTCTTACCTCTTTTCTTATTATTTTTGTTTATTTTTTTGCTTTCTTGCCTTCCTTAGATCCTGGATATGAACATTTTAAGATAGCTGAAAAGTCCCATGGTAATTGGATCAAATTGTATTTAGAAGGGAATAATTCAGAAATACTCTTAAATCTTGGCAAAAAGGTCCTGAAGCAATATTTGGAGGCCCTGAAGATTCTGAGTTCTTCACTAAGCAAGCAAGTGGCACAGTATGACATGTATTCGATGATGGTGGGGACTGTGATCATTATGGAGGTATGAAAATACAAGTGCACAAACATAAAAGCGTCTGGGTTTTGACTTTTTAGTGCATACTCTCACTGATCTTTAGAGTTACCAAGTATGAACTCTCAAGAATTGTCTGACTTCCTCATTGGATGAGGTTAGTACTCTTTGTGAAGTATAACTCAGCCTTTAAAATTACACAAGAGAGCTTTTCATATAAGATATTTATGTTATGGTGTTACTAGCACATCTCTATATTTAGACAGAGAGACAGAGATATAGAGATATCTCTATATTTATATATAGAGATGTGATACAACTTCAATTACTCCCTTATTAGTTAGTCTTCTACCATTTGAGTAGCCTTACTGCATTAGATAAACCCAGAAAAGTGTGGGAAGCAGGTTCCTACCCATTCCTCTTTTTAACAGTGACTGTAGCTGCTCAGAATGGGCAGTACTTTGTGTGTGCAATTTTTCACACTTCCATGAATTGTTCTTTGTACTGATAGGTCTAGGGCCCTGAAATAAATACTTGCTGTAAGGTGCTGGGTTACTGCTTCATATCTCATATAGGAATAAAGATAAGACATCCCATGTCTGGAATTCTAAGTAATAGATATTTTAGACAAATCTCAAATGCTGGAAATACCCTCTGTGGTAATACTATGAGAACCATGCTGAAGGGATGCCATGCGTGGGCATTGAACTTTTATGTACAGAAGCTCGGCACTGACTTTTAAATGACACGTGTCAATTCTTGTAAGAGTGAGCATTGTTCCCTGGCATGCAAATCACAGAACGGGTGGGGTTTGAAGAGACCTCCAAAGATCATCTGGTCCAACTCCCCTGCTAAAAGCAGGTTCATTTAAAGCAGGTTTCACGAGAACACAACAAGGTGGGGTTTGATTATGTCCAGAGAAGGATACTTTACAACCCCTCTGGGCAGCCCATCCCAGTGCTCCATCACCCTCACAGTAAAGAAGTTTTTCCTCATTTTGAGGTGGAACTCTCTGTGTTCCAGTTTGTGCTTTTGCTCCTTGTCCTGTCGTTGGGCACCACTGAGAAGAGTCTGGCCCCATCATCTTGACACCTGCCCTTTATATATTTATGAACACTGATAAGATCCCCTCTCAAGTCCTCTCTCCTCCAGGCTAAAAAGCTCCAGGTCTTTCAGGCTTTCCTTGTAAGAGACATGCTCCAGTCCCCTAATCATCTTCAAAGTCCTTCACTGGACTCTCTCCAGTAGTTCCTTGTCTCTCTTGAACTAGGGAGCCCAGAACTGGACACAATGCTCCAGACGTGGTCTCAGTAGGGCAGAGTAGAGAGGGAGGACAACCTCCCTTGACCTGCTGGACACATTATTTTTAATGGACCCCAGAATGCCATTGGCCTTCTTGGCCACAAGGGCACATTACTGCTCGTGATTTCCATCAGGACTACTAGGTCCTTCTCCATGGATCTGCTTTTCAGCAGGTCAGCCCCTAACCTGTACTGGTGCATGGGGTTATTCCTCCCCAGGGACAGGACTATACACTTGTCCTGGCTGAATTTCATTAGATTCTCCTCCACCCAACTCTTTAGTCTGTCCATATCTCACTGAACTGCAGCACAGCCTTCTGGTGTATCAGTCACTTATCCCAGTTTTGTACGATCAGCAAACTTGCTGAGGGTACACTGTATCCCTTCATCCAGGTCACTGATGAATTTGTTGAACAAAACTGGACCCAATACTGACCCCTGGGGAAGTCCACTACCTACAGGCCTCCAACTAGACTCTGTGCCACTGATAATGACCCTCTGAGCTCTGTCATTCAGCCAGTTCTCAATCCACTCCACTGTTCACTTTTCTAACCCACACTTCTAAGCTTCCCTATGAGCATGTTATGGGAGACAGTATGAAGAGGCTTGCTGAAGTCAAGGTAGACAACATGTACTGCTCTTGCTTCCTCTACCCAGCCAGTCATGCCATCATAGAAGGCTATAAGATCGGTCAGGCATGTTCCTTCTGGTGAATGCATGCTGACAACGCTTGGTAGCCTTCTTTTCCCTGACATGCTTAGAGATGACCTCCAGAATGAGCTGCTCCATCACTTTTCCAGGGATGGAGGTGAAGCTGACTGATCTGTAATTTCCGGGGTCTTCTTTCTTGCCGTTTTCAGAGACTGGAATGACATTGGCTTTCCTCCAGTTCTTAGGCAGCTCTCCTTTTCTTCATGGCCTTTAGGAAATGATGAAGAGTCACTTAGAAATAACATCAGTCAGCTACTTCAGGACTCCTGGGTGGATCCCATTGGGGGCCATGAATCTCTGGGCAGCCAGCTTGCCAAAATGATCTCTCACTTGACCCACCTAGACCAAAGGAAAGTCTTCCTTCCTCCAGACTTTCTCTCTTGCCTCCAGGGATTGGGATTCCTGAGACCCAGCCTTAGCAGTAAAGACTGAAGCAAAGAAAGCATTCAGTAATGCTGCCTTCTCTGTATATCTCCATCACCAGGGCAACCACCTCGTTCAGCATCGGGCCCTCATTTTTCCCAGTCTTCCTTTTGATAGTGGAGTACTTGAAGAAGCCCTTCTTGATGTCCTTGACATCCCTTGCCAGATTTAATTCCAAGAAGGCTTTAGCCTTCCTTGTTGGACCCCTGCATATTCTGACAAGGTTTCTATATTCCTACAAATTGTCCAGTCCCTTTTTCCACATTCTGTAAACTTCCTTCTTCTGTTTGAGTTTTTCCAGAAGCTCCTTACTCATCCATGCAGGTTTCCTGCCTCCTTTGATTTTTCACTCATAGGGATGCACTGATTTTGAGCTTGGAGGGAGTGGTGCTTGAATATTAACTGTCTTAGAGGTTAAGGCTCTTGGAGCCTCCCTATCTTCTAGAGCCCTAACCCAAAGGATTCCTCCAAGTAGGTCTTTGAAGAGGCCAGAGTTGGCTTTCCTGAAGTCCAGGGTTGCAATCTTACTTGTTGCCCTTTTTCATTGCATGTTCCTGGACTCCATCATCTCATAGTCTCTACAGCCAAAGCTGTCCCCAGCCTTCACATCCCCAACCAGACCTTCTTTGTTCATTAGTACAAGCTCCCGCGGCACATCTGTCCTCATTGACTCCTCCACCACCTGTGTCAGAAAGTTATCATCAATGCACTGCAAGAACCTCCTGGACTGTCTGTGACTTGCTGTTTAGCCTTTCAGGCAAATATTAGGGTGGTTGAGGTCCCTCATGAGAACCAGTGTACATGATCCTGAGGCTACTTTCAGCTCTCTGTAGAAGGCCTCATCAACTTCCTCTTTTTGTCAGGTGGCCTGTAGTAAACACCAACAACAGTGTCACCCATGTTAGCCTGCCCCTTAATTCTTACCCACTAGGCAGAGCTCAACACTCTGTCACATATGGGGCAATTCCACCACCTTGCCTTGCTGCTCTGTCTTTCCTAAAAAGTGCATAGCCTTCCCTGACAGCATTCCAGTTGTGTGTGCCATCCCACCATGTCTCTGTAATTGCAGTGAGATCATGGACCTATGACCACACCCACATCTCTGATTCTTCCTGTTTATTGCCCATGCCATGTGTGTTGGTGTACAGGCATTTCAGAGACTTAACTGAGCAAGAAGTTTTCCGTAGAGGGGTGCAAGACGTTCCACTATAACCATACCCAGCCTTGACGTGCTTGGTCTTCTGGTTCCCATCTTGGGAGGCAGCTAAGGAGCATATGTCACTTTGGTTGGCCTGGCTTATTCCTCAGTTGGATGGGATGTCATGAGCACTGCCATTTGCTCCTCAAGTTTAAAAAGGAACCTCCTCCTTCAGTTTAAATCCCACCTCACCAAGTTAACCAACTTGTTGCCAAAGATTCCCTTGCCTCTTTGGGGCAGGTGGATTCTATCCCTCTCTAACAGGTTATAGTCATCAAAGAATGTCCCATTGTCATATATAGCCACTACAAGCTCAATTTAGTCCTTGCATGTGTACAATGCTGTACAAGACTGTGTAATTGCTGTAGCACTGGTCCTGTTCAGTGCTTCGAATGGGTAACAGTGCACAAGCATCTACTTAGTTTTTGAGTCTCCTTTTTACTGGCAGGACACTGTAATACTTGATGCAAAACTCTGGGGAGTTTTTTTCTTTCCTCCAGTGCAGTACTCAAGAAACTGCCTTGCTTTACAAACTATTTTTGTTTTGGTATGTACTTTGCACCCTCACTGAATGATAGGGGCAGGGAATCTCACAGGGAACTTCAAACTACACCATGCTATAAATGCCATTTATCCTGCATTTCAGATGAGGAGAATACCTTTTGGACATGAACTGATAACAGTGCTTTTGCTCAAAAGAGCTAAGTTTAGTTTTGTATATAACTACAATTTGAGCATTTTCATACCATGAGTGCTGTCTTTGTTTTAAGTTCTGTGTTAAAAGGTAATACCTAAGTCAGTTTGATACTGTGAAATCTCATAGTTCCATAACCAAGTGAACTGTGTGGAATATGAAGAAGGAAGACTTACAATGCGCTGGACTTTTTTGGTCTGCTTTTGCTCACTATATTGTGGAAAAAATTTTAGGCACAGGTCTTCACAAGTGTCAGTGAAAGATCACAGGTTGGCAGTGGTCTGATACAGCTGTTTTTATCCTGGTTGGTTTTAATCTTGCCCTAGCACAAGCTGATTGAACTCAGTCTAGTCCTAGCTCTTTCTGTGCCCCTTGCAAAGCATTTTAGCACGTGGCTAAATTTTCCCTTTACTTCTAAATCTTTATACATGGGTAGCAGAAATTTTTCATTATGTTATTCATCTCCACTGCTACAGTTACCTGAAAGGAAACTTGGAACTGTGCCTGATCTGTGTACAGGTTAGAGCAAAGTGAAGGTAAAACCAAGAAATTCAAGTTGAGGAGAGGTAAAAAAAGTAAATATGGGCAGAATTCATAAGCTTGAAATACAGCATACACTTGTATGAGAACTTACCCTTGTCTAAGAAGCTATTTACTTAGGAGGATCTCTGTGTACATGTACCTCACATGTCACACAGGTGACAAATAATGGGTCAAATTTATTTGCTTAGGAATTATTTTGAAATTGGGAGTTAAAGCTCTTACTTTTCCAGGGAATGAAGATCATGCATGGGATCAGTTGCCACAGGTGCGGAGGTGCATGGTATCTTATTAAACTCTGGTAACTTAGGTGTCCAAGACCTTAATAAATAAAACCACTATCTGTGATTCTCCCATTTATATGGTAATACCTTCCTGTGGACAAAAAAATCCATCATAGCTCTTGACAGATGATAACAACAGAATGGTTTTTTTGTTTGAGTTTTGTATGTTTTACCTAACACCATTTCTTTAACTATTTATCCTCTACTTTTTTTTATAGGTCCTGCTGCTGCTTTTGCTCAGTGTTCCAAAAGCCTTGAGCAGCCGAGCAGAATTTGAAGTGCCCATCTCCCCTCCACTATTCTCTCTGGTGTTTTACTTGATGTGTCTGATTCTGTGTGCAGTTCACGTCATTGTATGCACATCGGCAGAAAGTTTATGCTATTTCTGCAGTATGTCCTGGTTAACAGCAGCTGGAGTGATGATGCTGATCTCTGCACTCATGTGTGGTATTTTATCTGCCATTGCAAAGATCTTTGAGAATTCCAGACTTCCACTGAAGGTGAGAGAATGCATGAATTATGGTTCAAAATGTTTTGCTCTTTATGATGTACTTTCAGATAAAGTTTTATACAAGATCTCTATGTGTACTTAAAGAAATTGTTATTTGTGATGTATTGGTTTCATAACTTAAAATAACTTAAAAATATAATTGAAATGTGATGTGTTCAGTGTGGCATGATACCAATTGCTGTAAGTGCTTATTTTTACATTACTTTAAGAAATATTCTAATTTGTGTATATTATTTTGTAGTTGTTTTTATGAGATCAGAAGCAGCTATGCTGAGTACAAATTTTGTGCTGTTACACAATGGTGTTTCAAAATGCAATTGAAGCAAGGTGTGTGGTATTTTGAAAGAACAGTCACTGGTGATGATCTGTCCTTTGCCAAATACCACAGACATAAATGCTGCAAAACTGTAACAGAGGGAGCAAAATTAATCTGTTGCTTCTACTTCTTAAGTTAAACTTTTAAAGAAATAGAGTTTGTTACAATCTTTGGAATGCTCAGAAATGCTCTTGGTGTGTGAGTAGTTACCTTCTGTGAAGTACTTGGTGAATTTTATTGTTGTATTGAATAGAGTTCAGGGAATTCCAAGGAAATAGGATTTTCAGTGCATTACTCATCTTTCACAGTGAAACTTAGTATGCCATGAGCTTTCAATCACACCATAAAATCAGCTCATAGCTGGGGTTTTTGGTGCCCGGTAGCTATATCTTTCAAAGATCTCAGAAATTCAGTAACTTTAACGCTCATAGTGCTCTATTCAATGGTGCAACTTCAGCACAGTAGAGTCCTTCATCAGTGACACATTTGAAATTTTAGTTAGAATAACATTGGGGATTTTACTACCTTTTTTTTTTTAATTGTGTGACAATGTGGCAAGTACATTGCTTTAATGATACGATGGCATATTCCTTCAAGCTAAAAAGCAGATTTTCTGACTTAGAGAAATATTTAATAATTTCTGTATTTCATATAATTCAGAAAATGCACTGCTTCTGACTGGAGATTTTGTACTCTGTGTAGCTATATGCTGTATTTCATGAGTTTAATTATAAATTTAAATTCTTGTAAGTAAAACTGATGATTTTTATTATTCAAACTATACCCATTTATAATTTTGTTTATGTAATTCCTGAATTTTCTTATTTTTGTGTTATTCCTTCTTGAAAATGCCGCTTTTGTGAGAGAAGCCTGGAACTAAAAGTGATACCCTTCTCTCCTGAAGGCAGCTTTTTTTTTAACACCTTTTCAATTTCCTTTAGTATGATTCAATTCAGTATACTGGAAGTGATAAAAAATGGAGTTGTTCATAGAACATGGAGTTTCATTCTTATATTTATTGGCCATATAAGATTTAGGTGTGTCTGTTGATCATTTGGATGGACTAAAATAGAGTAATAAGTCAGCTAATAACATCTGCTTAGTGAAATCAGGGAAAGAAGTTTCATCTCATTCATCACTAGATGGGCTGAGGCTAATTGTATGAATTTCAGTAGGGCCAAGCATCGGGTCTTGCATTTTGGTCACAACAACCCCAGGCAACACTACAGGCTTAGGGAGGAGTGGCTGGAAAGCTGCCAGCCAGAAAAGGACCTTGGTGTATTGATTGGCTGTCAGTTGAATATGAGCCAGCAGTGTGCCCAGGTGGCCAAGAACGCCAATGGCATCCTGGCCTGGATCAGAAGTGGTGTGACCGTCAGGACTAGGGAAGTAATCCTGCCCCGGTACTCAGCACCAGTGAGGCCCCACCTTGACTACCATGTTCAGTTTTGGACCTGCTCCAGCAGGAGGTCCAAAGGAGGGCAACAAGGCTGGTGAAGAGTTTGGAAAACACACCCTATGAGAAGCAACTGAGGAAGCTGGGGTGTTTAGGCTGGAGAAGAGGAGGCTGAGGGGAAACCTTATTGCTCTCTACAAATACCCGAAGGAGGTCATAGCGAGAGCAGGGTTGGTCTCTTCTCACTGGTGACAGGTGACAGGACAAGGGGAAATGGCCTGAAGTTGCTCTAGGGTAAGTTTAGGTTGGATATCAGGAAAAAGTTCTTTACAGAAGGGGTTGTTAAGCACTGGAACAGGTGCCTAAGGAAGTGGTTGAGTCACCATCCCTGAATGTGTTTAAAAAACGTTTGGATGTGGTGCTCGGGATCATGGTTTAGCAGTGGGTTGTTAGATTTAGGGCAGTAGGATTGGGTTGAGGTTGGACTCAATGATCTTGAAGGTCTTTTCCAACCTGAGCAATTCTGTGATTCTGTGATCTCAGGTACAGATGCTAACAGAACAGTAGGGCTCTGTAAATGTAAATCACAGTTTGGTTTTTGTACTGAAAATTTTTGTGTCGGAGTAGTGGTTTTGCTGCCAAAGCTGGTGATGCTTGTGTGGATTTTTTTTAAAGGGAAATACAAGAAGGTAAATTAATCAATGTGAATGGAGGAATCTGCTGAGTAAGATGTCTAGTTGTACAGTTTGTTGACATTGTTGGTACTTAAAGGTGTGTTGGTCTTTAAAAGGACTCAGTTCACTTCTGCCATTTCTGAGTTATGCTACTTATAGCCTTTATTAGCTTTCTCTATTTTATTGTAAATGGGGTAGCAATTATTCTTGGAAAATGTTAAAGAATATGATCTTGAAATAGTAATAAATAATCCAGCGTATTCTGTAGAAGCTTCACGTTTACTTGCTGTAGAATGATAAAGCTCATTTTTCATCTTAATTGTTGTCAGTTGTCCTAATTTTAGCAAACAATAAGAACCTAAAAATGATGACTGTCTAGAGCTGTGTAAAATATACAGATTTTCCTCTTCTAATGAGTTGAAAGCAATGGCAACAGATTATAGCTTTCTCCTGCAGGTTGGTAGTCTCAAAGCAATTCAGTCTGTCTTTGACCAGAAATCCTATATGACTTGAGATGAGTTAATTCCTTGTGCCACCCACTACTGTAGGAGTAACTTTAAAGCAACTTTCTATGACCCAGGAAAAATGTTCTCTTAGTAGGTCAAAGACTGGAATCTAGGAAGATGCTGCTATTCCTTGAGTATTACCAAATTTAGAATAGGCTGTTACAAAGTGTTGGTTGACATGTACAAGCTCTGCCTTTTTAGTTTTGCCCGAGTCTTAGGGTTTCATTCTCTTCTGTTCTTGACACATTTTCATCCTTGTTGATAAGAGGCAGCTGTTGGTGCGAACAATTCCCTGCAAGTGGTTTATAGTTTGCTAATACAGCTGCTCTATCAATGATCACAGCAGCAATTGCAAAATGTCTCCTGATATTCAAAACTTGACTTGGGTGGAAAGGCTTTTCTTACAAAAGAATTTAATTGCTATCTCCCTGACAGAAGCAAATAATTACTCAATGAACACATAAAAAGAAGCACCCATAGTCCATGCTGTTCCACTTTCAGAGTGAATCTTTCTGCGAAGGAAGTGCCATTTCCATACCCATAATCTGTTGGCCATTTCTGATGATTCCACCTAGTCAGCCATGCCTAGGGAGCATGGACAGGAGCATGTATGAGAAGTCTTTATATGTTCTAAAGATAGAATCCCTTCTATTACCTTTTATTCCTTCTATTTAATTGTCTTTCTTCCCCACCCCTGCTCTGTCTGTATGTCTGTCTTTGAAGACAAACTGAAGAAAACCAGACAAACTGATTAGAAATTATGTCCAGGATACTGTATACAGTTTCCTGTCTTTGCCTCCACCACCTCCCATTCCGTGTATGAGAGACCAATGCAGCTGGAGCATTCTGCCTGGTTGTTGTTGGGGCTTTAGATCAAACTCCCTATTGCTTGAAGAAGGATGTTGCAGCAGTGGCTTGTCTCCTACTTGGCACCAATTAGGACACCATCTGAAATTCAAGAAGTGGGAAAAAACCCTCTTATTCACAAGTGAAATTTGGTGTCACTGGCAATTATATTTCTGTCTTCTTAGGACAGGAACCAGTTAGTGTCTCTTGGACATGAAGATGGTTTTTTTCACCTCACCTTTGAAGGTATCTCCATTTGTCTGTAATGGAACAGTTAGAAATGCAAGCATTTCCAGTTGGAACTAGAAAGGTGGTATAATATCTTAAATTGTTGCATAGATGCTTTCTGGAGTTTTACCTAACTGGACCTCAGGACATACCAGCAGATGATCAGATCATCTGCTTCACGTTGATAATACAGGAATGAGGAAGTTGTCAGGAATGTTTTCTAGGTTTGAGTGTTTGTTTTTCCAAGACTGGGGAAGATAGAAATAAAAAATAGTGGATCTCCTTTGCAGTTCTTTCTGTGAACATACTTCTGCTTGAGACATGTGGAAACATGGGAAGGTGAAGTATGTCTTATGAAGCTTAAGCAATAGTAATTCTGGTAGAGGCAGACATGACTTTGTATCTAGACTTGTAGAAATCCATTCATCATCCCATCTTCCATCCTGTTCCATAGGTATTTGGATTGCTGGGTCTGTATCTCATCTCATCAGTCAGATAGACTTTGCGGTCTCTGTTCAAGTTTTAAAGAAAGCTTGAAATATTTTATAGGTTTAGTCAGTAAGTACCTCTATTCCAGACATGTATAAAAGCAGTGACCTGGATTTGATTTATGTTTTTACCAGTTTCAGGGGTGTTGCAGAATGATACGGTGTTTTTTTTGCAGGTGGCTACTTGTACAAAGATATAGCTTGGAGAATGTGAAAGGAGCAATGGATAATCTGGTGTTGCTTGCAGTGTGGATGTGAGAGGTTATTTACCGGTAACTGGGGCACAAACACTATAATTCACAAACATTTATGTCCTACCTTCCATCCCCTTTTCCAGCAGAATTCCTGGACTTTAGGAGAGAACCTGATTGTCTGTATATGCTGTGTGTTGATCTTGAAGGGCCTTCTATGTGATCTAGGAGTATTATTTACTCTAAAATACCTCCGAATCTAAGTTCAGTGATCTGTGCATCTCCTCAGTGTAAATCTGCATATGGGCCTCACTTCTGAAAGAGCTCTGAAGCCTTGCTTTTCTCACGGCAAAGTAGAATACTGATCAGTGTCTTGACAGTTAAAAAAGCTAAAAGCCTTTTCTAAGCTCATGCTATATGATAAAATGTAGGCATTTTAGAAGTAATTAAGATAAACTCTCCTATTAATGACTTCAGATCTTTTTTCTTCAAATTGTTTCCGTTCACATCTAAAGATTTCTCTGAAGTGCTCCTCATTTGTAAGGCTTTTTAACACTGTGGCTGAATATAGAAACTGATTATCAAGTTCATGAATTTTCAGAATACTGGTGCAGGCAGTGTTAGCATCTACTTCCTGACTGTTATTTATAGGTTCTGATTACTAAGTTTCTAGAAGCACCAGTCCCTTCTTTCAATGGCACTTCAGGCTTTAAATAGTCCTGCAGCCCTTTATAAGTTCCGGAAAATTGGCAAAAATTGTAACTTCTTGTTTATAGCTTCACTCTGATTGCTTTGTAGTTGACTCTAGTCAGTATTTACTACTAGTAGTTGGGTTTTTTTTTCCTGTTCCTGATAGAAATCAAAATCAATAATTTTTCTTTTAAATAGAAAGCAAAAGGTAAAGCTTGTTAAACACAGCTTTTCAGAATTTTCATTATGCCATATAGTGGATTTTTATTATGTGGACACAATGTTCCTCTTATCTGGGCTTTTTTAAATTTTAAAGTACCCTGTTAATTTTAAAGTATTTTTGTTTTTATTTTAACTGAATTGAATGACGAAATGTTTTCACACAATTTGGCCTAAAATTTGTTTTGTATTTTTTGACTTGGGAGGGAAAAAAAGACGATTGGATGATGCCTTTACTGGATTGCTTTCAAAAATGTTCCCAAACTGCTGTGAAAATGTAGGAGCAAGTGTGATCTGTAGTAGTCTGTCACAGAATGTTACCATCATTGGGAGTCAAGACTTGGTGCAGGGAACTTAATTATCAGAAAGCAACAGAATGATAAGTATTTAAATTTTGGGTGATGATGAGCATAAAATTAAAATGTTTCTCATCTGAGAATTGATTGTAAAATTCCTCAGGCATTGAGTAGGGATGGTTAATTTTTGTGAAAAAGATCTTTACTCTCAAACATACAGAAGCCACATAACTGGAATTGGACCCAAAAGATGACTGCAGAAGATTTTATTTCAAAATGAAGAAAATGCATGCTTCATGGTCAGAGATGCCTAAATCCCATTGTTTATGTACTGGCACTTCTGCAGGCTAGGAAGACATGGTAAAAATAGGGCAAAGAAGTCAGTTTCTGTGTTACTTAATTACTAATGCTAATACATCAACTGTTAAGCTACCTTGGCTTGGGACATGATAGGCTTAAATTGAAAGCCTGACATTTATACATTTCTAACCAAAAATCCTGTACTAAGTTTGCCAAGATATTGCTGTGAGTCATACCAGTCTTTTAGCATCTGGATTGCCTGCTGAGTTCCTTACAGTTGGAGATATTCAGCAGCTAGAGAGACAGAGATGTGAATACCAGTGTAGGACCTACATTTCTGTACCTGCAAACCAGATATAAAAACTAAGTACAATCTAAGTAATCTAGGGTCAGGCTGTATAAAAAACTAACGATGGCATTCCTAATAAGGCACAGTTTATAAATGAGGGATCACTAGTAAATTTAGAAAAAAAAATGATGAAGCTGTTTTCAGTATTTTTAGATCATGACGTCTCAGGAGATTATAATTTGCAGGATAATTTTTCATTTTGTGTAGTGACTAACTCCGGTCTGAAATGTTGTCCATCAATAAATGCCATTGGACTTTAATCCTATCATATGAATATAGGAGTATTCTTTCTCTTTTCACTGAATCTGAGAGTCAGACAAGCAGGCAAGGAATATGGTTTCTGACACTGGGACATTTCGCACTAACACCATCATTTTCATGAGGTTTTTGCATGTTCACTATTGATAATGCATGAGTTCTTCAGTTTTCATACCACTGCTGACAGCAACCTGACACAAGAGAGCAATCCTTATGTAGACTTTGTTATGTCTTATAAGAAGACAAATGAATTTTATTGGAGAGTTGTTCATTCTCATTTGTTGAAGATCCCAGATTCCTTTGTCTTTGCAAGCAGATGGTGTTCACATGATCGCTTATTATTTAGTTAACCAAGATCTTTAAGGTCAGCATGATGGAATTCACTATTGGCGTTTAATCTTTCTGCAGTTTAGTCATGTACTGTTTTTGTCCCAGCTCTGTGAATTTCATGGTCTTTGGTCTCTGCACAGACCACATAGTTTTGTTCCGAATACCAGCTTATGGTATGTGATTTTTCAGAGCAGAGTACTAAAGAAAAAGGAGTGGTCTTTACAGCACCAAGAAAATTCCAAATGCTAGGAAATTTAGGTTAGACCTGGGTAGTTTTTCAGATTATGACTGCTCATCTGCTAAATTTTAGTGATTTTTCCACCCATTATTGTTCTGTGTAACTTCATGGGGACTCTTTGTTGCTTTTTTGTTTGTGGTTTTTTTTTTAAGCAAAGTCACTTTGGTGTAATATATTTCTTTAAAACCACAAGAAATGGAGGTGATATGAGTAGGTGATAACTTTAACTATACTTCCTGCATTCTTTCACATACATGTTACAAAATCTTGATTTTGCAAAAGTTGTTTTCCTCAAAACATTTTTCAGATAGTGTTAATTAGCTTCTTGCATCAAGTGTGTTTGTCATCCTCCTGTTAAAGTTAGGGCTGTTGTGCAGACCAAGGGGAAAACAAAGGGAATAAGGGAGAAAGACTTACGGATTGGAAAAAAACCCTAAAACAGCTTTAATGAAAATAATAACAATACAATGGTATATTTACAAACATATACAGAACCAATGTCAAACCCAACTCCTGTGATGGCAATTATATCACTGTCATCACTGATGCTGTGGAGCAGGCACTGGGAAAGTCCCTGACTGGACTCAGTAGCAGACAGGAACTGGATTCAGGACATGGATTCTGGAACTAGATTCAGGAACATCTGGATTGGGATAGAAGACAGAATGGATGGAGTCCTACTCCTGTGACAGCCATTGAAGGAGAGAACTTGACCCTCATGATCGTCAGCTTTATACTGCTATCAGGAAGAAGTTCTTTACACTGAGGGTGGTAGAACAGTGGAATAGGCTACCCAGGGAGGTGGTTGAGGCCCCATCCCTGGAGATATTCAAGGTGAAGTTGGACAAGGCTCTGAGCAGCCTGGTCTAGTTGAGGGTATCCCTGCTCACTGCAGGGGGGCTGGACTAGCTGACCTCCAGAGGTCCCTAGCCATTCTGTGATTCTATGACGTATATGGGCTGGAATACCTCATTGGTCAGATTTGGGTCACCTGATCTGTCTGCTTCTCCTTGAAGGTGCATCCTTTTATTTTCTGCAACCCACAACACGGTACACAAGATCCAGCAGTAGCCTTGGTCTGCACAAGAACAAGTAAAAGCAAAAGCCTTTCTGCACACCAGTCCTTAGTAGTAACTATGAACATCGGGCATTATCACTGCTAGAAGCTGAAACTGCAAAAAATATACTGTTAACTTCAGACAGTGCAGTTAGTTAGAAGAGACTGAACTGAAAAGTAAAAGCACTGAACAGAATTAGTTCTGGTCTAGCTCAAACCAAGACACCTCTCCTTCCTTATTGAAAAAAAAAAAATTTGTTGCTTCCAGTAAATCTTAAGTGAGACTTGCATTTAAGATACTCAGGGTTATTTGTATTGTTTACACACATTTTCTTGTTACTTCCTCTAAGATTAATGAGTTTCTATGGTTTTCTAACAAATGGTTTGCACACTTAAGGAATCGTACAACACAGTGCATCTTTGAATGTATGTTCTCTGTGAGATTTATCAATATGAATACTCAAGGTGTTTTTTTAAAATTTGTTCATAAGGTCAAGCGTAGGAGAATGATGTGGTTGAGGTGTGCAGTTAAAAGAAATTAATGTGAATGTATGTTCAGAGATCTTTGTTTTGAAGTAAAAAAAGCATGCAGTAATTTCAATTTGGCTTTTCAGTTTTATCAAATGTTTAAAATACCAGTTTAAGAGATGCTTGTGACATTTTCTAATAGAAGAAAAATTTAATGACAAAACAAAAATGCTAAAGGATGATTTTTGACATTGTCTTTCCAAAAATGCTTCACAAGTATGTAACTGTATTTGTTAAGATATGTTAGGAAGCTTCTGCTGGCTCTGGTGGCCTCCATGACTGGGGCATTTGTCCCGCCTTGCAGCTGAAGCCCAGCTGGGTATGTCTAGCCTCGACCCCTATCCCCACCTCTGCCTCAGAATTTGAGGAGAAGTTAAACAGACAGAGGTCCCTCCAGACAGTGGCCCTGTGCCCACACACAGGTGCACGCTCTGGGCCCTCCAGTTACAGACCTACAAGTTTGGTGATCCATGGTTGATTTTCATGTTGCTGACACCCAGACCTCTCTTGCAGTCTGATCCCTCCAGCTGCTGGCACCTCAGGCACACAGTCCCAATGGCCTGTGGTCCCTATTCTAGTCTCTGGTATGTGGACCCTCATGTGCTGCAGTCCCTGGGATTACAGTTGTGTGGGTCCAGTGTGACTCTTGATACTCCTCTGATGGCATTTTTTACTTGCTTTGGTCTCAAGTTGCTGAGTTGCTGGCATGCAGGCTTGTCCTCGGTACTTCCAGTGAGATCTTGCAGCACCCACATGTGGGACAGAGAATGTTGTTGCATGGAAAAATAGTTAGGAGAGGATTGAATATGACAGAATAGACCACAGGGATCAGGTACAGGGCTTGGTCAGAGAAGTGCACTGAGTGACTCCCGCTTATACGTGACTCTGGCCCCTTCATCTTTCCTCCTCTCACTACACGCTGTGCTTCCAGCCTGTTCCTCAGCACCTCCTCTCCCCATCTTTGACACTTCCTTAATGAGTTTGTAGGTCCACAGGTGCCATCAGATATCTGTAATACTCAATTTGTGCTACTTCCGTAACAGTTACAAAGCCCAGGCTGATGCTTTGCAGAGCTATGCCTGTGGTTTCTTAATGGCCTGTCAGTTAATGGCTGAAGAGTTTTGGTTATCTTTATCAACTCCCTTAGAGCTTGCTTATCAGGTTTGTGTCTCTGCGTGGGGTTTTTTATGGCTTTCCCTGTTACTTCGTAACTCCCTGTGAGCTGTAAAGGTGCTTTACCTGATAATGTCAATGAACCAGGTACTTTACCTTCCACATACCCTTACACTCTCTTTTTATCTGTATCATCAAGGGCAATGATGATGAGGTAATTTCAAGTAACTGCTGTGAAAAGGAAGTCAAACTAGCACAGGCATTACATAAAGAATATTATGGTTTTATATAGGCACAGCATGTGAAGTTAATAATATATGGGTAAGGTTTAAAGTAGATTTTATGAAGAAAGACAGATTTGAGGTGAAGCAAGGTTGAGGGGTGCCATCAGACTGTGCAGGAAACGTGCTAATTTGAGTCGTCAAGGCTGTCAATGCACTGAGTTGAAGGTAGCTCATATTTAAACTATTAGAAAATTACCTATTACCTCTATCTGAAGTTCGATTTCTGTAAGATTTCTGTTTTTACTTATATGAATGTGCAATGAGAGAGCTTGTTTTGAACCTTCTGTCACAGGGTGTCAGTGAATATTAATCTGTAAAAGTTGTGAAGATTATTAACAGAGAAGCTTTTTTTCCCATAACCAGAATGTAATTATTACAAGTATGATTATGTTGCAATGCTAGCTAAACTAGCTACACTAAAACTACTGATTTATAAATCTTCAGAATTTGTCAAAATGTAAATAATTTTTCTCATTGTTTATTTTTTCTTCGAGGGACTTGCTGTAAGCACACTGCCAATGCTTAAACAACTGACATTTTTATACATTTTCACCACAGCTATATTTTCTTTTGTTTTCAGAATCCAGTTGTCTCCAGTTCCAGCTGGTCAGAAATAGATGTGCTTATTCTTGCTGGAACAGTTGGCCATGTATTGAGTTTGGGGGCAAGCAGTTTTATAGAAGAGGAACATCAAACCTGGTATTTTCTGATCAGTACACTTTGTTTGGTGCTGTGTCAGGAACTTTGCAGAAGTAATTTTCTTCTGAAAGAATGTGACCCTCAGTGTAACATCACTGTAAAACAAAATTTTGATAGTATCGGGGAAGCCTCTGAGTGCAAGAATATAGACATTCCAGCAGCAGGTAGTTCAAAACTGGGTAAGCCCACCTCTTCAGCTGAATTTATGAAGGGATCAGATAAGTGGATAAGCTTAGCAAGTCCATGGATCGTACTTATTTGCTGTCGGCTACTTCGATCCTTGAATCAAACAGGGGTCCAGTGGGCTCATCGGCCAGATTTTGGACATTGGTTGACAAGGTGAGTATCTGATTTATTGTCATGCTGTCTGTCATATTTAAAAATGAATGTATATTTTGTTTATTGAAATATGTAACTGTAAGCAGCCTCTTTTTAGAAAGTGCTCCAAACATGTGAACTGGGTAGACAATGAAGTAACATAAGGAATTTTTTGCTGCTGTTTCATGCAGGAGTAGTTCCTCACATACTATCAATAGTTTGTAATATTTGCCCTGCACCATGACTTATCTAATTAATGACAATTATACACGATAGGATGTGTATCTGATAAACTCTGATAGGTTTATCAGAGGCAGAAAGTAAATATTTTCCATATTTAACTCGACAGTGTCTGTTTTGGGAAATTAAAAACTGCTTAATAGAATTAAACTCTTGAAATTAAGGCAGAAGGTTCTGCTCAATTCCAAACTTTATGAAGTTGTAGAAGATACTGCATGTAGTGTTCTTCCTCGCCTGACAGACATTTAACATGTAGGTAGGAAACTGAGTAATTATTCTAGTGTAATATGATAAACAAGAAAGGGATTTTTCTACAACTTGAAATACACTGGAGAAGGGCTTCTGCTTTTTCTACTACCTTGTAGTATTGTGAAGAACTGCAGTCATTATTTGGTGATAAGAAGTACCTGATATTTGAACTGTCTTCCGTACTTGCTGGTGGTTAGAGAAGCAATACCTTGTGACTGTCTAGTCAAGATTTTGCAGGCAGCATATGGGGAGGCTGTGCTGTCTAAGACAAAGAGAAATCTTGCCAGTGTCTTACAATATGTGGATGAAATGTCATTCATTATTCACTAAAAGTGACACAAGCAAATGAACTAATATAAGACTTGTTACTTATTGGCAGCCTCACAGATAAAATCCTAATTGCAGTGACAGGCATGAGTGCCAAAAGACATGAGTTATGAGGGAGTTTATCACATTATAATAGTTGTTCTATACCAAAGCTTTCACCATGTATTCCTCCTCTTGAGATGAGGTGAGAGATTGAGGAAGGAATATCATATTCCCAGTGTTAAATCCACAAGATAAAGAACTCCTTTTTTAAGAGCTAAGCCAGTGTGTGAGCAGGATTAGGTGTGATTTGGTGCATCTGTGAGGATTTTAATAATTAAACCTGAGCATCTTCCAAAGATTTATTTGCCCGATAACTTCCTGAGCCAGATGTCTTCTTCAGACAGTCAGCCCTTTCTTTGCAGTGTACTAACACCACAATGCCATGGAACAAGGACTTGATACTCTTACAGCTGAAAAATTGTCATTTGCCTTTATGGTCCCCAGAAATGTTTACTGACACTTGGAAATGTTACCAGCCTTCTAAAAATTGTGTGTGCATGCCTGCACTTAACTTCCAAAGATCTGTCTTGGTTAAGTGTGCTCCCATCTCTGATTTCCTGGTGCTAGGTATGCCTGTAGAGCAGCAAAACCTGCTATAGCCTTAGGCTGTGGAGACTTGTAGCACAGGTAGAGCCTAGTCTGCAGCTAGAGCTGGTGTTTCTAGGGCTTCCTGATTTAAAATAAAAGCTGGGAAATCCTGTATGCTGAGCTCTAACACTGTTGCCTGTCTGGAGCTTCCAAGGAACCCACTCAGGTAAAACAAGGTTCTTGTCTTAGTCTGGCTTAGTCTTTTTGTCATTGTTGTTGAGGAGTGAGGGGAAAAAGGGAGAGAGGAGGCTATTTTTATTTTTATTTTTTTTATCCTCTAATTTGGAATTGGTGTGTATTGAAGAATTCCTGCAGATCTTTGAAAACAACAGAATCACAGGATGGTTGAAGTTGAAGGGGATCTGTGGAAATTATTTGGTTCGCTTGCTCTACTCAGAGCAGCTTGATCTGGACAAAATTGCTTAGATCCTTGTCCAGATGAGTCTTTGATGTATCCAAGCGCGGAGATACTGCAGCTATTCTGGGCAACCAGCTTGCTTTTTCCCCAGAACAGTTTCCTTCTCTTTAAACAGAATTTCCTTTATTTCAATTTGCATCTGTTGTCTCATGTCTTTTTGCTGGGCATCATTGAGAAGAATATGGCTTCATCTTTTTGTAACAACTTCAACCTCCAATCAGGCTGGTAAGAGCCATACTAAACCTTCTCAAGGCTAAACAGTCCCAGTGCTTTGAGCTTCTACTTGTATGACAGATGCTTCTATCCCATCATCATTTTCATAATCCTTCACTGAACTTGCTCCAATATGTCCCTATCTTTCTCTGTACCAGATAACCCTTAGCTAGTCTGAGGGCTGAGCTCAAGGGAAGAAACACCTTTCTCAGCCTGCTGGTAACATTTCTCATAATGCAGCCCCAAATACTGTTGGCTGTGTTTGCTGCAAGACCACATTGCTGGCTGATGATCAACTCACTGTCCACCAGGATGCTCAGCCACCTCTGAAAAGGTGGTAAGCACCTAGTTTGTCCTAATGTGTGTAGCTGTTTATTCCAAGGTGCAGGACTTTCCCCTTGTTGAACTTCATAAGGTTCCTGTAGGGACATTTCTCCAGACTGTTGAGGTGCCTTTGTGTGACAGCAGGCTCATCTACTGTATCAGTTACTCCTTCCAGTTTTGTATTGTGTGAAGACTTGATGAGGGGGCACTGTCCCATTGCCCAGGTCATTAATGAAGATATCAAACAGTATTGGCCCGTGTGTCAAGCCCTGGGATTGGTCATTAGTGACTAACCTCTTGATGGACTTTATGCGGCTTTTTGCAGCCATGTTAGCTTGGCAGTTGAGCCAGATTTCAGGCCACCTTTCCTAGCCTAGAATGCATGTGTTTGCTGTCTGCCTCACCCTTCAGCAAGTAGAGCAGATAGATATCAAACCCCAACTTGCTCCGTGTGCTTCTGCATCAAATTACGACCTCACATTGGGTATATTTGCTTTGGGTCTTCAGGCAAGTAGAAAAGGTCCTACAGCTATAGTCTTAGGCTACAACTGCTTTTTTGGCTATAGTAGTATATTAAAGAAGCACTTGCTGTCTTGCTCCTCCCCTCACTGGCTCTGTATTTTATCAGCACAGCTGTTGTTTAGTCAGCGTGGTAAACTAAATAATTGAATAGGTGTGGCAGGAAAAATAATGCAGGACAGCATGGGAAACTGTTGGCTTTCAGATGGATCACTTCCCACTTTGATTTACCATCAAGCTTCACAAGCAAATGGGCTGTCTTAGTAACAGTAATGCAGGAAGGGAAGAGTGTGAAAGCCAGCACTGCTGCTGTTGAAATTCCTGTAGAGATGAAATGTGGAAGTATCTGCATCTTTTGAAGTGCTGCAGACATAATCAATTTTTTCTTTCTGCTGTTGTCAAGCAAAGTTTTAAAAAAACACTTGCCTTTCAAATCTAATTTAGAAAGAAACAGTGATTCACAAACTTCTACTGCTGGGGACTTCAAAAAGATTGTGGAACACTCAAGAGTGCCATGCCATGGCAGGCTAAGAGAATGTGTCATTTGGGCTGCCTTCTCCCTTTCACTGGTATAACTACTTCTGTTGTGTTTAGTGAGCAGGTGAAAGAGCAGGACCCTGGCACAGGTGGGCTCAGGCTGCTGAGGAGCTGCATCCTAGCTTAAATCACTGGAGCCTTAGAAGGAATGTAATGTATGTCACCGTGCTGAGCCTCTCTCCATCATTTTTGAAAAATCATGAGGAGAGGGGCCTGATGACAGGAAGAAAACCAGTGTCACTCCAGTCTTCAAAAAGGACAAGAGGGAAGACCCAGGCAACTACAGATCGGTCAGCCTGACCTCCATCCCTGTAAAGGTGATGGGGCACCTCATTCTGGAGGCTATTTCTAACCACATGGAAGAAAAGAAGGTTGTCAGGAGTAGCCAACAGGGATTTACCAAAGGGAAATCCTGCTTGACTAATCTGATATCCTTCTATGAAGCCATGACCAAATGGGTAGCTGAAGTGAGAGCAGTGAATGTCATTTACCTTGACTTCAGAAAGTCTTTTGATACTGTCTCCCATAACATCCTCACAGAAAAACTCAAGAAGTGTGGCATAAACAATTGCTCTGTGAGGTGGGTTGAAAACTGGCTTAACAACAGAGTTCAGAGGGTTATGATCAGTGGCACAGAGTCAAGCTGGAGGTCTGTGGCCATTGGTGTTCCCCAGGGATCAGTACTGGGTCCAGTTTTGTTCAATATCTTCATCAATGACCTGGATGAGAAGATAGAGTGTACCCTCAGCAAGTTTGCTGATGATACAAAACTGGGAATGGCTGCTGACACACTAGAAGGCTGTGCTGCTATCCAACGAGATCCGGACAGGCTGGAGAGCTGAGCGAAGGTGAACCTCATGAGGTTCAACAAGGACAAGTGTAGAGTTCTGCATCTGGCGGGGAATAACACCAGGCACTGGTACAGGTTAGGGGTTGCCCTGCTGGAAAGCAGCACCATGGAGAAAGTCCTTGGAGTCCTAGTGGATAGCAAGTTATCCATGGGACAGCAATGGAAAGGCCAATGGCATCCTGGGATGCATTAAGAAAACCGTGTCCAGCAGCTGTAGGGAGGTCCTCCTCCCTCTTTATTCTGCCCTAGTTAGACCACGCCTGGAATACTGTGTCCAGTTTTAGGCTCCCCAGTTTAAGAGAGATGGGGATCTACTGGAAAGAGTCCAGTGGAGAGCTATGAGGGTGATTAAGGGACTTGAGCATCTCCCCTATGAAGAAAGACTGAGGGAACTGGGGTTGTTTAGTCTTGAGAGGAGAAGACTTGAGAGGGGACCTTATTAATGTCTATAAATATCTGAAGGGTGGGTTTCAAATGGAAGGGACCAATCTCCTTTCTGTGGTGCTCAGCAATAGGACAAGGAACAATGTGTATAAATTTGAGCATAGAAGGTTACACCTCAACTTGAGGAGGAACTTCTTTACTGTTAGGGTGATGGTCCCTGGAACAGGCTGCCCAGAGAGGCTGTGGAATCACCTTCTCTAGAGACTTTCAAAACCTGTCTAGATGTGTTCGTGTGCAACAGTCCCTAGGTGATCCTGCATTGGCAGAGGGGGTTGGACTCCCTGATATCTAGAGGTCCCTTCTAACCCCTAACATTCTATGATTCTATAATTCTATGCTGACATATACTTCAGTTGCTTTATAGTATTAAAAGATTGCCCAAGTAGCATCATTTGAAGAGCGCAGTTCTTGGCCTTAAGCAATGGGATGTAGGTGAGCTCTTGGGTCTAAAATGGTTCTCTGGACAAGCTTTGGAAGGATCAGTCAATGATGCAGCTAAACCTTTGCTCATCCTGTGGTTTATAGAGTATCTGTGAAATCCTAATTGGCAACAATGCTTGCATTTTCTTTGGAGGTTTTAACATACTTGTTGCTTCGGCTTCACAAGAGAACAGTGTAGTGGAGATGTCTGTTTCCCCAGTGTGTTGATCAGGATTGAGATGATGTGTTTTCTTTATAGCATAAATTAAAAGTTGGTGATGTGTTGCATAAAGTTATTCCTCTTCCCAAAATGCATTGCTAGTCTCTAAAATTGATTGTTACTCTATTTTTAGTATGTGTTTAATTTGCACGCTTATGTCTTCATAGCACATTTTTAGACATAAGAAAGCTGAACCTTACTTAGATCGTGTGTACCCTCATTAGTTTGAGTTAAAACTACTTAGGATTTTTCTATCCAGCCTTCTAATTTATTTCTAAGATAAACTAATGAACAAACTACATTCACCCCCCTTGTACTGACCTTTTAGACATCTGTGCTCCTTCTCAGACATCTGTGCTTCTGCTCAGACTAATGTTTTGCTTATCTGGACAGTGCTTAAGAAACTCAGCATTTAAGACAAAGGGACTATTGTGCAGGTTTGTGCATGGAAAAATGTAAGGAGCAAAGCATAGAAAATGAATCTACCTGTAGTGTGTTGAATTTGGCTACTAGAGATGCATTCAACGGTGCTGAAATAAGGAAAATGTTCTAGAAAGAAAAAGAGAGAAAGACTTTGGTGGGAAAAAGAGTAAAAGAAAATCAGACAGTAGATGAAATGGAAGAGAATGTGCAATCCCTAAATTTACCTGGAAGTTGGGTTTTCTTTTAAGCAGTTTTTATTCAGTTAGCTACATTTGGCAGTTAAGCTTAGTCAGAGATAATACTTAGGTTTCAGAGCTGCTACACGGCTTACTGTGGAAGAAGTGAAGTTGTCAATGATGGCATCAGCTTTAAGAGATGAGAAGCAGCAATATGGGAGAATTATAACATTTTCATTTAATAATGTACTTAACCATCCCTAAATGCCTTTTCCCCAAAGGCTAGCATACCATGTGACTCCTGTGTAATCTATTATACATAATAGAATGAAAATAAACAATTAAAAAAGGCTTTTAAAATTAATCATGCACATTTGTAATTACTTTCACACTACTTGTATTTGCAGTAGTGAGGTGAGGTCAGAGCAGTGGGAGGGTGTGTCTTCAATCTTTATTCTGATACCAGAAGTATGAATGTGTAGACAACGTGCTGTTAGAGTACGAACATGTAGCTGAAGCTCTCTTTTCTGTCTTCCCCCTGCCCAGGTTCTCTCTCAGGAAACTGTTGGTTCTTCACTTTAAATTTTGTGGTTTGGGCAAACCCCACTACATTTTAGCTGAGATCAGAGTAGCATGTTTATACTTGTGTTTCTGAGTACAATATTAAAATAATTTAGAACTTTGCTAAATGACTGGACTCTGTGTTGAACAACTATATCCCCTTTCAAAAATGCACATTTGATATTCACTTAATTGCCTAACTGTAAGAACCTTGACTGGAAAACTGACTTGACTTCACTTGCTAGAAATCCTTTTGTTGTTTCTTCAGCAAAATCTATGAAGCACAAGAGTAGCATTTTTTGCAGAAAATTTACATGGTTCAAAAAAATCCAAAACAGAAGTCACAGAGGACTGATACCAAAAAACCTGAACACAAGTTGGATATAAACCCTGTGCTAGCAGTCAAGAAGGCACCATTAGTGACTGATGTGTGCATGACTTTGAATATACCCTTGCTATCCACTGGTCTTTGAGAATTTTCATTCATTTTTGTGTGTTGGAGCATGATTTCAAATGTTCACTGTAGGAAATTGCAGCTGTTAGTGAGTGTCTTGTTTGATATAGTGTCAGCAATTACTTTTTTACAGGCAGAAATGTGGAGTGTTTTTAAAATTCAGTGTTGCTATGTTGGATTTGCCTACAAGCAGATCTGGGATAAAGAGACAAAGATGATCGTGATGTGCTGTTATTTATCCCTGATTTGGTTTATCTCACTCTCATGTAATGAGCAGCCAAGGATAATACAACCTGAAACTTCTAAAATTTTCCACAAAGGTTCATTTGAAAGTTGCAGTGGCTACTAAATTAGGACTTCATATGTTGATCATAAGAGTACATGCACCGTCTCCCGAGGTTGCTGCAGCAATACATTCACTGCTTCTACTGCCTTGTCCTGCAGAGGAAGAACAATACTAAAGGGTAACATCAAGACTGCGTTTCTCCTCCCCGTGTTACAGTTCTTATTCCTCTCGATTTCCTCTAGTGGCCAGCAGAGAGCAGTGCATCTCTTGGGAGTCTTATTAAGGTGGATGAAATGCTTGACAGAAATGCAGAGAGGACTAACAGGACAGTTTTTCTGACTTCTAGCACAACAGCTGAAACAGCTATTAGCCAAACTCCTGATAAAGCATATGTTAGGGTATAGGAAAACAAACCTATTTGAATTACTATAGCTTCGATTAAATCAAAAATAAATCTGGAGTTTCAGAAATATGATCATAGTTAATGCAGATTACAGCCCAGGCTTGCTGTCAGCTTCCTGAAGTTAGTAATCTTTCATCGTGGCATTCTGAAGTGTGGAAAACAGAAGATGGAGACCTTGGCTTTCATACTTTATATGATGTTCTTAACAGAAGGTTGAATCTAACAAAATTTGGGATTCTAGGTCCTTTGGGATACTGGGAATATTTGCAGTAGACAAGGATTAGAAATTTTTGAATTACAGTGCAGTTTCTGCAATTGCATACTTAGCTATGGGTTGGGTTAAGTGCAGATCTTGACTTTACCCCATTACATTTTTGCAGTGCTAATTAATATCACTGTAGATATAAATATGTAATGTAGACAGCATGCTCCATGAAATGCCCTTGATTATGGAAGGAGTGTTACCTATGTGGGAGGAACTGTACCTGTAATTTTCTTGTCCATGATGCAAATTTTGTGTCTTTCTCTCTTGTATGTATTGATCCAGTACAAGATGCTGACACTGTGTAAGGGAATCATATTGTGTTAATGTGTTTATGTATGCATGTTTTAAACTATATGTTTCTCATCATTTTGCCTAGATATGTCTATTTGTATGTCTAAAATGAAACAAATCAAATACATGTACAGTTATTTTTTAAAAAGGGGGAAGTTCTAATTCTATAGTGCAAAGATCTTTTCTGCCTTATGCTAGAAAATAAAATCAAAGAATCATAGAATTGTTTTGGTTGGAAGAGATCTTTAAGATCATCAAGTCCAACCATTAACCCAGCACTGCCAGCTCGCCACTTAACCATGTCCCTCAGTGCAACGTCTATATGTCTTTTAAATACCTCCAAGGATGGTGACTCCACCACTTTCCCTGGAAACTTGACAACCCTTTTGGTGAAGATATTTTCCCTCTGGCACAACTTAAGGCTGTTTCCTCTACTTTTTTACTTGGGAGAAGAAATCGACTGCCACCTCACTACAACCTCCTTTCAGGTCACTGTAGAGAGAGAAAAAGTCTCCTCTCAGCCTTCTTTTCTTCAGGCTAAAAAAACCCAGTACCCTCAGCTAGACCTCCTACCAGCTTCATTGCCCTTCTCTGGACATGCTCCAGCACCTCATTGTCACTCATAAACTGAACACAGTGCTCAAGGTGCAGTCTCACCAGTGTTGAGTGCAGGGGTACGATCACTTCTTTGGTCCTGCTGGCCACACTATTCCTGACACAGGCCAGGATGCTGTTGGCCTTCTTGGCCCCCTGGGCACACTGCTGGCTCATATTAAGTCATCTGTCAGCCAACACTCCCAGGTCCCTTTATGCCAAGAAGATTTCCAGACACTCTTCCTCAGCCAGTAGCATTGCCTGAGGTTGTTGTGACCCAAGTAGAGACCCATCAGTTGGCCCCATATCACTGGCCTTGACCGATCAACCCTGCTTCTGCAGAGCCTTCCTACCTTCAAGCAGATCAACACGGCTGCCAAACTTGGTATTGTCTGCAAACACTGAGGGTCCTCCCAATCCCCTTGTCCAAATCATTGATAAAGATACTAAACAGGAGTTGCCCCAGCACTGAGACCTGGGGAAGGGGGACAATTTTAACTGGGCATCAAGTGGATTTAACTCCATTCACCACCAGTCTCTGGGCCTGGCCATCTAGACAATTTGTTACCCAGCAAAGCGTATTCCCATCCAAGCCATGAGCTGCCAGTTTCTCCTGGAGAATGCTGTGGGAAACAGTATCAAAAGCTTTACAGAAGTCCAGATAAACAACATCCACAGCCTTTCCCTCATCCACTAATTAGCTCACCTTGTCAGGTGAGGACATCAGGATAGTCAAGCAGGACCTGCCTCACATAAACCCATGTTGACTGGGCTTGATCACCTGTTGCCCTGTATGTGCCACATGATGGCATTCAAGATGATCTGCTTTATAACCCTCCCTGGCACTGAGGTCAGGTTGCCAGGTCTGTAGTTCCCTGGATCCTCCTTCAGCCCTTCCTGTAGATGAGTGTCACATTTGCTAACCACCAGTCAACTGAAACCTCTCTGTTTAGGCAGGACTGCTGGTAAATGATGGAAAGTGGCTTGGCGAGCACTTCTGACAGCTGCCTCAGTACCCCTGAGTGGGTCCCATCCAGCCCCATAGACCTGTATGTGTCTAAGTGGTGTAATAGGTCACTGACCATTTCTTCTTGCATTATGCTGGCTTTATTCTGTTCTCTGTTCCTGTCTTCCGGTTCAGAGGGCTGGGCACTCAAGAGAACAACTGGTCTTACTATTAAAGACTGAAGCAAAGAAGGCCTTCAGTACCTCACCCTTGTCCTCGTCCTTGGTCACTATGTTTCCCCCTGCATCTGATAAAGTATGGAGATTCTTTTTTTTTCCCTTTTTTTTTTTTTTTTTTTGTGCTATAGTATAAGCAAAGTGCACTGTTTCAAGATGTATAAATAATGAAACTATAGTTTAAAAGCATTAGGCACTTTTCCATTATTCATTATGAAGTTTAATTTTTATATAATTAACAGAATAACTAGCATATGGTGGAACACAATAATTACACTTTTAAACATGCATACTTGAATAGGAAACCTCATTAATAAAACTGCTTTTCTAAAAATACTAAAATATTTTGCTATACCTCTTGGAAAGTTCGTAACAGATGTCAGTGCAGTGATTCATTTGCAAATACAGTGCTGTAGGTAAGGCTCTGTCAAATGTGCTTAGAAGTAATTACACTGGTTTGAACATTTTTGTTTGTTTGTTTGTTTTTTTCCCAGCTCTGAACATAAATCTGAACTCTCCTTCTTGGCTGCAGTCTCCCTACTTACAATCTTCTTTCTAGTTCAAAGAAGATGCTCCTTGGTTTCAAAAATTGCTATGGCACTTGGCCTTTTGGGAGTCTACAGTTACCGGGCAGCTATTGGAAATGTCATATTTCCATGGCAACGTGACAGCAAAGATATTTCCAAGTAAGTTAATCAACAGATATGTAACTCTATTTCTAGAGAGGTGTTAACACTTTGGGTATCAGGGGGTGAGGTGGGAGGGGATGTTATGTCTAGGCTGGAATGACATTCTTATGAAAAACTATTTTGTACGTGGCCAACACTTGGTTTTTGTGGTGTGTGCATGATTTTGAGGCCTGTGAAGTGTCTTTTTACTGTGATAGGTCAGAAACCAGTCAGATAAAAATTAGTATCAGGGAAATCTAGTTGTCATACCCTGTATTTTTGCTGCAAAGAAACTCAGGTGTACCATCTCCTCATTGTTTTTGAAGGACTTGTCACATTTAACAGAGTACATGCCAAGCTCATTTAGGTACTTCTAGTTTTGAAAAATGCTTAGGCAGTAATTAGGAGAGCTGCATTTCTGTATCTTTCTCTTGCAGGTGAGTGTTCTGTAATGTATAGCCTTTCAAGATGTAACCAAGTCCTTCTTGAGGTCTAGGCTGTGTTACACAATGCATACTAAGGATTTTTATGTGGATATTAAATTTCATATGGAACTAGTCTGTAACTGTAAGAAAACTATTAGCTCTTTCACCAATAGCTACTTTTGGAATGTAGATAAGTGACTTTTCTTATGATACTTTTTACTGTTGAATTGTACCTGCAGCCTCAAGTTTTTTTAAATGTCAGAGCACAGCAGAATTCCAAAGTAAGTTGGAATATTTCATGAGAAGGAAGGGATCATGGAAAATAAGTTGTAAACCAGTTATCTTCTGAATGTAATAAACTTTCTTTTGCACTCATTTTGAATTTGATTTTGATGCAAATGGTTTCTGTTGGAGCTTCTTAACCAGAAGCCAGAGAGTCACAAGATGTCCTGAGAAGGAAAAAAACCTATAGGATATCTTAGGACATAAAGTAGAAATTATTTGCTAATGAGGTATGTTCTGTAACAAATATTTGTGTGTATGTATATCTAGATATATTTAAATACATTTCATGTCTCCAAATATTTAAGATAATTCTAGTTGCATACTGCTGTTAACATTGTGTGCCAGTTCTGCTGGATGCAAAAGTAATGGTAATATTTACTTAGTCTGCAGGATTTGTTTCTGTGTCTGAAACATGTTCATTTCTGAGTGTAACCTCTAGTTATGCTTTGTGTTTGAGTAAAATCCTTGGAGAAGGATACTGTCCTTGCAATAAGAAGAAAAATATTGCAATGTGTGACTGAAAATGAAATATAGCAATTGAATCACAAATACAATATGGTTAGAGAAATAAGTGGAGTACTTAAATACTAAAGGCAAAGCATTTACTAAGAAATTCTTCATTCTGTAGTCAGCATACTGATTGCAATTATAGCAAGATTCTGTTATTTCACCTTAAATAAATAGTGAAGGTGGTGATTTGCTTAAATTATGTCAGACCTTTAATATATCTCTGATTATATAATAGTTTAAAAGTTATTGTCATGTTTCAAAGCTTTATACCCTTTAGATGCCCAGTGTAAGCTGTTCAGTGAAAGGTGGTAGGGTTAGCAAACACAGATCTTTATGCTGGAACGTGTTCTGAACCAGGGGTGGGCCATATGGTGCAGGGCTCTTTCAGGATCTGAGTAAGAAAGGACCAACAACATACATGTAACAAATTAGCAGTTTTAATAGAATAAAAAGAGGAATATAGGTAGTAAGTACATTCAGATGCTGGGAACCCTGCTTTTGTGCAGCATCAGGGAAACCCCAGATGAATCTTTCCATGGCATACTGTGGCACATTGGTCCCTTCTGTGAGACAAGCCAAAACAAACCCATGTCTACTCCTTCCAGGTCAGAACATTATCTCTGTCATATTACCTACCAGCACACAACGCAGGCCAGCACAGGGGTTCCAGCGTTGTCCCTTGCAGCAGCTACTCATGCTAACATACAGGCTTCTGAAGCCTGAGGTACAAGGCCTAATAGAGCAGACATGGTTTGGCCCAGATCATTAACTTCTCAAACACATTATCTTCGGCAAGGCTCCCAGTACAGCATGTCAAAAAAAATGACAAACATGTTAGTAGATTTCTGATGTTAGCTGATATGTTGATCACATAGTGATCCTAGCTCATCTTTATTAGATGTCTGATGTAATAATCGTACAAGCCTATTTAAAATGCCAGCAGGAAAAAAACCCAGGACTTTCTTTTAAATGTATCTAGAAGTTTGTATTCATGATATGAAGTAGCTCCAGATCCAGGTGCAAGATGAGGCAGTTTTGTGTAATATGAGAAAAAGTTGTAGGCAGCCACTGCATTTTTCATGCATAATGCTTTCTGATGCAAGATGGAGAATCTTTGCTCTGAAATCCACCCCTCTGTACCCTTTACTGAAAGATAAGATTTTTTTCTCCGAATGTGACAACTGTTGGGAGCTGGATGAAGGAGGAGGCAATTGAAATGTGTCTTGTCTTCTATGGCTTACACTAAGATAACCTCTAAATTAAAAAATACAAGTAATTAATATAGCCTCAGAGTTCTATTAAAAAGTGATAGTTTGTGCAATGAAAGAGATGAGTATTTACCATACTGACACAAAGAAAATGATAGTAGTACATTTGTTGAGAATTTGCTTTTTAGTTTGAATTTCCATCAACTGATTAATTTCATTTTTCAGTTAGCTCATTTAATAGTAACAAATGCTTAAAGCTTTTTCCTGAATGTTTACTTCTAAGTCACATTAATATATTTGAACATTTTATGATAATAATTAAATCAGAATTACCAGAGATACTGAAATAGGGCAGTGAATTTCTGCATTAGCCAGAAGCACAGGTACTCTCTAAGTGGTACTGTTTTTTATTTTTTCCCCCTAAAGGAAAAAGCTGATGGGCCTTACAGGGGTTTTATAAAAGCCTGCTATTTAAGATAATGAAATAGTAAAGCTGCTTTGCATAGACTGTTAGGAATGAGTTTGAACCTTTGAAAGCTAAACCGCAGAATAGAGCATTGCATTCAGATTTAGGAAGGCCACATCACTATTACATGGCAGTTTTTTCTTTTTTCTTGGTTCTGTGGGTGCAAAAAGAAAACAACATGTAAATAGTATTGCTTATTATTTCTCCTCTTGCTTTTTAGATCTTTTCCCCATACGTGGAAAAGGAAAACTGAATTAAAGCTCATTTGTTAGTAACTGTATGTGAAGGAAAGTAACCTTCCAAAGACTGCAAAAAAAATTAATGTTAAAAGGAGAAAATTATTTTTTGAAATTTTAACGAGTGGTGTTTTCTGTGGTCAGCTAGTTATGCTAGTTACAGCAAGTGTAACTGTGCTTTTACTATTTTTAGTGTCATGGCCTAATCCTCCATATATTGTTAAATCCAGATGACTCAAGAATCTTCACTTCTAACTGAATTACACTAACTTTGTTGGAGACCATGTTTGTTCACCACTCATGTATAAAGTGACTAGTAATCCCAAAGGGTAGTGTATATTAAATTAGGGATGAGGTGTGTCTATAATATGTATTTTTACCTTTTACAAGATAAAAACCTAGATTTACAACCACACAAATTTTAATATGCTCATTTGGCGAGTTCACAGTAATGTGAGCTTTTCTCTCCAGTAAACATAAAAATATCAGTGCATTCTGATGCATATCTGCTTTCACTTTCTTTGTTCTTGCCTTGCATTTCTAGAATAACAGGTCACAGTTTTTAATCTTACTGGTCTTTGTCCTTTTCAGCTTTTTGGGCAAGATGCTTTGAGTTTTTTCAGAAGTTACAAGGAAAAACTGCTGGTATAAACCAGCATATCTATATATCTGTGCAGCTGTGTGAAAGGGAAGAAAATGTCTTAAATGTGCAGAAATTTCAGACTAAAATACAGATCTTCAAATACCATCACTGTCTTTGACTAAAAAGAAACATTTGTTTATGTGAATGAGTTGTGAAAAATCACTCAGCAGCTTAAAGAGAATAGTAAATTTTCAGTCACTTTAATTCTTGAAATAGAGTTTCCATACCACATTAAGGAGTATTTTTTTAAAATTCATTATGCTATATAAATGGCGTATTTATATGAATATATTTATGTTTCTACATATTGAATAATAATATTTTAATTTTTTTACATTAATTGACATGTAATTTTATTTTTATATTTCAGATTAGATTTTAGCACAAGCTGTTTTCTTAGCTAAAGTTAATTTGGAGGAGTTGTAATTTAATATGAATATTTTTTAGAGTTTTTATATTTGAGGAAGCTCTTTCATGTGTTTTGCCAGTACTAGCCTTGGAATTTAACCCGTTTGTCAGAACAAGGTTGGTCTCGCACCTTTCTTTAAAGACTTTTTTACCTGTGAAATAGATTCTAGTAAGTAGGTCATCTTTATGATTTATTTATTTATTAATTATTATTACCTTTTTTTTTTTTAATCTTTAGGGGGATTACTGAAGCTCATTTTGTTTACGTCTTTGTTCTTGGCATAGTCTTCACTGGCACTAAAGATTTACTAAAGTCACAGGTTATTTCTGCAGACGCTGGCGTGAAGAGTACAGGATTATGGGAAGTGTATAGTGGATTGGTTCTACTAGCAGCTCTTCTATTTAGACCTCACAATTTACCAGTCTTGGTCTCTTGTCTGCTAATTCAGACAATGTTGTCAAAATATATCTGGAGACCTTTGAAATTTGATGCAGCACAGATTACTATCATGCACTACTGGTTTGGCCAAGCTTTCTTCTATTTTCAGGTAAGCTGAATAGTCTCCCTGCTACAGGGGTGGGAGGGGGAATAATTTTTGGAAGAAATATTGTCCATTGTGAGTAAAAGGCCAGCTAAATCTCAGATTGGAAGAGTTTATTGACTTCTCAGAAGGGTTTAATTTCTAATTGTATTATTAATGTTTTGTTTTCAGAACCAGGGAGATATGCATACCTTGGTAAATTATCCTCAATATAGATTTCCAGAAGTATTAATGTCAGATACCTACACCAGGGGTGATTTTGGTCTGTTAATGGGCCTCCTAAGTAGTGTTCTGGTGATAATAAATATAAAAATTTCATCTGAGTTGATTAACACCAGTAAAAGGCAGATAACTTTTGGTCCCTGATTCTTGAGGCTTACAAAACCTTTGGCAGCATGACAATAAGTCTACATACAGTTTAAGACTGAAGGGAAGTTCTATGACAAGGTTATGTCTCTTATGAGCATTGGACCTGATTGCCATTCTTGTTATATCAAATGGTATCTTCTTTCCTGAGGACCCTTACTAATTTCAGTAACGTAGTTTTCTACGTTGCGAATTAAGTTTCAATTCCAAGAAACTTTCCATAGCATTGAAGCTGAAGAGGTTCTTTCCGCTTCTAATAATGTTGGAAATTCAGCGTAGAAGGCTGTCCTAAGAGGGCATTTCTTAAGTTGTGAATCAGGTTGTTTCTGATTTGTTGCAAAATTTCAAGGCAAGACCTTCATTGGCTTTACTTTTGAGGTGTGCCTAGGGTACTTCCTACTCTATTTCTGGTCCTGTTGTTACTGACTGAGGATTGGCTTGACTTTGCTCTGAGAGTATGTGGAAGGACAGGGAATTGCTGATGGGGATAAAATCATCAGCGGCCGATTCCGGTTTCTCTTGCGAGGGAGGTGGGGACAGGTGTGGGCAGAGCTGCACGTACCATGGGGAATTTAAACGCCTCAGGAGCACCAAGCAGGGTCAAGCACAGAGCCAGGTAAGCCATCTGGGTGTGTCCCCTTACCCTGTGAAGTCAGTTACTTCTTGAGGTCTAGCCATGGTTGCAACCCGGGCAAAAGCTGTGGCTGGGAAAACTGTGGGGACCCAGACTGAGGTCCCACGCAAACATGTGGGCTGGCTACAGAGAATGCAGGAGCCTGGCACTTGTAATGAAGGGTGGTGGAGATGATGCCTGTGTCAGGTGTGAACAGGTGAATCATCTGCTCAGCATGGTGTCTGAGCAAAAGGAGGAAATTAAGAGACTAAGGACTACATGGGATTGTGAAAGGGAGATAGACTGGTGGAGCCAGGCTATACCATCCTGGAGGGAAGGGCAGCAAGTAAGGGCTGCACAAGAAGTAGAGGATTCCATTTCCTCTTGCCATCCAGAAAAAACATGTAAAGAAGGAGACCTAAGAGATGGGGGGGAGTGGAGGCAGGTCTGCCCCCAGAAAGTCAGGAGAGCCCCTCCCAATCTTCTCAGTCTTACCATCTGCCCATACACAACAGGTTTGGGGCTCTAGAAACTGAGGATCAGGCAGAGAAGGATGGAGAGGAAAGTCCATCCACACAGTTGCCCAGGGTGTGTCAGCCAGCCCCAAGACTTAGGACTAGTACAACCAAGAAAAAAAGGAAAGTGATAGCTGTAGGGGATTCCCTTCTCAGGGGAAATGAGGGCCCCGTATGTAGGCCAGATCCATGCCACAGGGAGGTCTGCTGCCTACCTGGAGCATGGATTAGGGACATCTCCAAGAAACTCCCCAATCTGCTACAGCCAACAGACTATTACCTGCTGCTGGTTATGCATATTGGGAGTGATGAAATCATGGAGAGGAGTGTAAGAGCAATTTATAAAGACTTCAGGTCCTTGGGCATATTTCTTGAGGGCTCAGGAGCACAGCTGGTGTTCTCCTCAATCCGTCTAGTGACAGGGAGAGATGCTAAAGGAAAAAGGAAAACCCATGAGATTAACACATGGCTTAAGGGTTGGTGCCACCAACAGAACCTTAGTTTCTTTAACCATGGTGAGGTTTTCATGGCACCAGGTCTATTGGAGACAGAGGGGGTTCATCTGTCAACAAAGTGAAAAGAATATCTGCAAGTGAGTTGGCAGGACTCATTGACAAGGCTTTAAACTAGTTTTGAAGAGGGATGGGGTTGTTACTGACCTTCCCAGTGAGAATCCTGGGTGTAGTAACCCAACAGTTGGTGGGGCAGTATATAGGTGTCTTGGATGGCTGGAGGGTCCACCACTCCTCAAGGTTGAAAACTATGTACTTGACTCCCTCCCTGAAATGTTTATATACCAATGCACTTAGCATGGGCAATAAGCAGGAGGAGCTGGAGGCCATTGTGCAGCAGGAAAACTATGATATAGCTGCCATTATGCAGACCTAGTAGGATGGCTCTCACGAATGTCCTGGGAGTGCTGGGATCAAGGGCTACCTACTTTTCAGAAGGGATAGATGAGGAAGAAGTGGTGGAGTGGCCCTCTGTATTAGGGAGGCATATGAATTCCTGCAAATGAATGTGGGTGATGATAGCGTTGAGTCTCTGTGGGTAAGAATCAGAGGGAAGGCCAACGGGGCTGATACTGTGGTGAGAGTCTGTTACAGACCACACAATCAGGATAAAGACACAGATGAAATATTTTATAAGCAGTTAAGAGAGATTGCAAGATTACTACCCCTTGTTCTCATGGGGGACTTCAACCTCCCAGATGCCTGTTGGAAGTACAATACAGCAGAGAGAGAACAGTCCAGGAGGTTCCTGGAGTGTGTGAGAGATAGCTTCTTGATGCAGTTGGTAAGGGAGACAACCAGGGAAGGCACCCTCCTTGACCTACTACTCGTGGACAGAGAAGGACCACCGTTGGAGGTCGACTGGGGAATAGCAATCGTGAAATGATAGTGTTTTTAATTCTTGGGGAAGTTAGGAGGAGGGTTGGTGAAACCTCCACCTTGGACTTTCGGAGAGCTGACCTTGGTCTATTCAGGACATTGGTTTGAAGAGACCGTTGGGAAGCAATCCTCAAAAACAAAGGGGCCCAGGAAGGTTGGGCTCAGGAGCAGGCTGTCCCTATGTGCCAGAAAATGAGCCATTGGGGAAGAAGACCGGGCTGGTTGAACAGGAAGCTTTTTGCAGGAACTCAGAAGTTAAAAAAGTGTATCAACTTTGGAAAAAGGGTCAAGTGAATCAGGAAGCATTTAAGGATATTGTAAGGTCATGTAGGAAGAGAATTAGAGATGCAAAAGCTCAGAACTTAATCTGGCCACCTCTGTTAAGGATAAAAAAATGCTTTTATAAATACATTAATAGCAAAAAGATGGTGAGGAAAATCTCCATTCCTTATTGAATGAGGGGGGAATATAGTAATGGAAGATAAGGAAAAGGCTGATGTTCTTAACACCCTCCTTGCCTTGTTCTTTAACAAAAAGACTAGATATCCTCAGACCAACTGGTCTGCTGAGTTGGTAAGTGGGGATGGGGAGCAGAATACCCCTCCTGTAATCCAGGAGGAAGTAATTAGTGACCTGCTGCTCCACTTAGATCCCAACAAGTCCATGGGTCTGGATGGGATTCATCCTAGGGTGCTGAGGGAGCTGGTGGAAGAACTGGATAAGCCGTTCTCCATCATCACTGGTCGTGGCTAACTGGGAAGGTCCCAGGTGACTGGAGGTTGGCCAGTGTGACTCCCATTCACAAGAAGGGCCAGGAGGAGAATCCAGGGAACTATGTCAGCCTGACCTTGGTGCCTGGCAA
Source organism: Todiramphus chloris collaris (assembly GCA_025345505.1). Lineage (NCBI taxonomy): Eukaryota > Metazoa > Chordata > Aves > Coraciiformes > Alcedinidae > Todiramphus > Todiramphus chloris. Next base: position 49,610 of record JANVCC010009423.1, read on the forward strand.
GGTTATGGAGCGCTTCATCCTGAATGCCATCATGCAACATATAGAAGACAACCAGGCGATCAGGCCTAGCCAACATGGATTTAGGAAAGGAAGGTCCTCTCTGACCAATCTCATATGCTCCTATGACTGGGTGACCCACCTAGTGGATGAGGGGAAGGCTGTGGATGTGGTTTACCTCGACTTCAGCAAAGCCTTTGACACAGTCTCCCACAGCACCCTCCTGGAAAAGCTGTTAGTCCACAGCTTGGACAGTGCACACTTCGCTGGGTTGAAAACTGGTTGGATGGCTGGGCCCAGAGAGCGGTGGTGAACGGTGCTGCATCCAGTTGGTGTTTGGTGACCTGTGGCCTCCCCCAGAGGTCAGTACTGGGCCCAGTCCTATTCAGCATCTTTACTGGTGACCTGGATGTGGGGATTGAGTCTACCCTCAGTAAATTCACAGATGACACCAAACTGGGAGGGAGTGTTGATCTGACGGAGGGTAGGAAGATGCCACAGAGGGACCTGGACAGGCTGGATTGATGGGCTGAGGCGAATGGTATGAAGTTCAACAGGACCAAGTGCAGGGTTGCTCTGATGGTCAGGGGGGTTGGGTTCAATACTGGTTTTGTATATATTTGTATATATTCCATCTTTATAATTATTAATTTCATTTTTATTAAAGCTGTTCTAGTTTCCTTTTCTAATCACTAAGTCTCTCTCCCTTATTTTCATTCTCTTCCTCTTTGGGGAGGAAGGGGGGTTAACAGAGAGTGTCTGTTATAGGTCTAGGGGGTGCCCTGACCCTAAACCGTGACAAGGGTCCTGCACTTTGGCCACAATAACCCCTTGCAGCACTAGAGACTGCGGGAGGAGTGTCTGGAGAGCAGTCCAGTGGAGAGAAACTTGGGAGTCCTGGTTGACAGCCAATTGAAAATGAGCCATCATTGTGCTCAGGTGGCTCAGAAGACCAATGGCATTCTGGCTTGTATCAGGAATAGTGTGACCAGCAGGACTAGGGATGTGTTTCTCCCCCTGTACTCAGCACTGGTGAGGCCTCACCTTGAGTACTGTGTGCAGTTCTGGGCCCTTCACTTCAAGAAGGACATCGAGGTGCTGGAGCGGGTCCAGAGGAGAGCAACGAGAATGGTGAAGGGAATAGAAGGAAAGTCTTATGAAGAGAGGCTGAGGAAGCTGGGGTTGTTTAGCCTGGAGAAGAGGAGACTCAGTGGGGACCTTGTCATTCTCTACAACTACCTGAAGGGAGGTTGTAGTCAGGTGGGGGTCAGGCTCTTCTCCCAGGCAACCAGTGACAGGAGGAGAGGGCATGGCCTGAAGCTGCACCAGGGGAGGTTTCCATTGGATATCAGGAAGCACTTCCTGACAGAGAGGGTGATCAGGCATTGGAATGAACTGCCTAGGGAGGTGGTGGAGTCACCATCCCTGGTTGTGCTTAAACAAAGGCTGGATGTGGCACTTAGTACCATGGTCTAGCTGATGGGACGGTGTTGGTTCATAGGCTGCACTTGATGATCTCAGAGGTCTTTTCCAGTCTGTGATTCTGTGATCATGATTCATCCCTTCCTATCCAGTTTTCTTGCTCAGAACATGTAACATTTATTGATTGAATGTCTTTTGCCAGTCTTGAATGTTATTGTTAAGGTAGTCAGCTCTGATTATGGCCTTCTGAGAGCACTTCTTAGTGGAGGGTGGCAAGACCTTGAAGACCCTCTCAGCGATGAGGTACCAAAATGCCCTTCTGGACCTGCTCCTTGTGAACAAGGAAGAACGTGTGGGGGAGGTAAAGGCTGGAGGCTGTCTAGGACACAGTGATCATGAGATGATTGAGTTTTCAATCCTTAGGGAAACAAGGAGAGGGGTTAGCAAAACTATCAGCTTGGACTTCTGGAGGGCAAACTTTGACTTGTTCAGGAGACTGATTGACAAAGTCCTTTGGGAGGCTGTGCTGAAGGATATAGGAGTCCAGCAAGGCTGGATATACTTCAAGAGAGAAGTCTTAAAGGCACAGGAGAAGGCTGTCCTTACCTGCCGAAAAACAAGCAGGCGGGGAAAGAGTCCAGCCTGGCTAAATAGGGACCTTTGGCTGGACCTCAAAAACAAAAGGAGAGTCTATGACCTTTGGAAGAGAGAACAGGTCTCTTATGTAGACTATAAAGATGTTGTGAAGAAATGCAGGGAGAAGATTAGGAGGGCCAAAGCACAACTAGAGCTTAACCTTGCTAAGGCTGTTAAGGATAATAAAAAATGTTTCTATAAATACATTAACAACAAAAGGAGAATTAGGGAAAATCTCCATCATTTATTGGATGCAGAGGGAAACTTAGTAACAAAGGATGAGGAGAAGGTTGAGGAGCTTAAATGCTTACTTTGCCTCAGACTTCAGTAGTGGAACGAGCTATCCCCTGGACATCCAGGGATAAGCTGGGAGACACGTAAGGAAAGCAGAATGAGGTTATCACGATTAAAGAGGAGGTGGTCAGGGACCTTCTATGCCACTTGGATGCACACAAATCTATGGGACCGGATGGGTTACACCCAAGGGTGCTGAAAGAGCTGGCAGATGTGCTTGCCAAGCCACTTTCCATTATTTATATGAAGTCCTGGCTAACTGGGGAGGTCCCAATGGACTGGAGGTTAGCAAATGTGATGCCCATCTACAAGAAAGGCAGAAAGGAGGATCCAAGTAACTATAGACCTGGCAGTCTGACATCAGTACCAGGGAAGGTCATGGAACAGATCATCTTGGGTGCTCTTACAAGTTGTATAGAGGGCAACCAGCGCATCAGGCGCAGTCAGCATGGGTTTAGGAAAGGCAGATCTTGCCTGACGAACCTGATCTCCTTCTATGACAAGATGACCCGACTATTGAACGAGGGAAAGGCTGTGGATGTGGTCTACCTGGACTTCTGGAAGGCTTTTGACACTGTTCCCCATAGATTTCTAATGGAAAAACTGGCTGCTCATGACCTGGATGAGAATACGATCTGCTGGATCAAGCACTGGCTAGACAGACAGGCCCATGGAGTAGTGGCCAATGGTATTAAATCCATCTGGTGGCAGGTCACAAGTGGTGTTCCTCAGGGCTCAGTGCTGGGGCCGTTTCTATTTAACATCTTTATTGATGATCTTGATGAGGACAGAGTCTACCATCAGAAAATTTGCAGATGACACCAAGTTAGGCAGGTGTGTTGATCTGCGTGAGGATAGGGAGGCTCTCCAGAGACACTTAGATAGACTGGATCGCTGGGCCACTGCTAATGGTATGAGTTTCAACAAGGCCAAGTGCCAGGTCCTGCACTTGGGCCACAACAACCCCATGCAAAGCTACAGGCTTGGGGAAGCTTTGGAGAGCTGTCTGGCGGAGAGGGATCTGGGGGTTATAATAGACAGGCAAATGAGTATGAGCCAGCAGTGTGCCCAGGTGGCAAAGAAGGCCAACGGCATCCTGGCCTGTATTAGAAATAGTGTGACCAGCAGAAGTAGGGAAGTGATTGTACCCCTGTACTCAGCACTGGTGAGGCCTCACCTTGAGTACTGTGTCCAGTTTTGGGCACCGCAGTACAAGAGAGATATCGAGGTGCTGGAGCGGGTGCAGAGGAGGGCAACGAAGCTGGTCAAGGGGTTGGAGAATAGATCGTGTGAGGACCGTTTGAAGGAGCTAGGTCTGTGTAGTTTGAGGAAGAGGAGACTGAGGGGTGACCTCATCACTCTCTACAACTACCTGAAAGGACATTGTAGAGAGGCTGGTGCTGGTCTCTTCTCTCAGATAATTAGGGATAGAACCAGAGGGCATGGCCTAAAGCTGAAACAAGGTAGGTTTAGACTGGACATTAGGAAAAAATTCTTCATGGAAAGAGTGGTGAGATCTTGGAATGGGCTGCCCAGGGAGGTGGTTGAGTCGCCATCCCTGGATGTGTTTAAACATCGCTTGGATGTGGTGTTGGGGGATATGGTCTAGGGGTGAACTTGTAGAGTAGGGCTAATGGTTGGACACAATGATCCCAACGGTTTTTTCCAACCTGAGTGATTCTGGGATTCTGCGATTCTGTGATTCAGTTCTCTTTTAAGAATGCTCTAAGTATATAGTTTTCAGTTCCCTTTTAAATATGCTGCAGATACCTTTACATTGGATTACCTTTCTAGGATGGATATTAAGAGTGTGACCAAAATACCAGTCTTCAGGTGTTAGCTGTGTTCTTTTAGTCTCTGATAAAAAAACTGTTTTACAGGTATGGAAAAGAAAAAATTGAATTATAGAAGGCTAAGGGGCTTTT
>JANVCC010009423.1:53983-84484 GCA_025345505.1 Todiramphus chloris collaris
TTTGGGTTTTTTTGTTTGTTTGTTTGGTTGGTTGGTTGGTTTTTTTTTTTGTTTTTTTTGTTTTTTCCATTCACAATTGATAGCAATTATCTGATGTGCAAAATACTACTGTAGAAAAGTAGATTGGTCAAGCTGGTAGCTCATAAAAAAAAAAAGCTAGACAGATCCCTCAAAATCTAATTAATTCTCTCCCTTCAATTGCTAAATTTCTCATAGTTTGTTCTGAGAATAGATTTGTCTGTCTGGGACTGTAGATCCAAGGATGGAAGAAGTTTGCTTAGTATGTAGCATTCTGATCTGCACTACCATGGAAAACTTAAAACCCAACGATCTACAAAGCCCACTTCCTCATTAATTATTTTTCTTGGATATTTTTAAGTTTCTCCTTCCTTTTGAGTTTGGAGTAGACCACAAATTCCTTGTTGCAGGGGGAAACTGTTCAGTTTGTGTAGTTTAAAATCAGGTTTGAAGGGTTTTATTGATTTGTTAGTGACACATAATTAGCTGGCAGTCATATATTAATGGCACTTAATTAACTGTCAGTCACTGAACTATAGATGCAGGATCCATACTAGCTATACAACAGATGAAAACTTAACAATCTCTAGGCCGTTTTGAATACCTATTTAGAAAAGTATTTAGCCCCTTCCCCTGCACTGGGACCCCTTCTCCCAAAAGCATAGAGGTAACCTCCCCTTCAGTTGTGTTACAAACACCCTCTTCTCACACCACTGCAGTTTCCCCTGTTTACTCACACATCTTGTGACAGATGCAGACACTCAAGCTTTAAGTGTTTGTGTATATCTCAAGAGTATCATAAAGAAGTGACCTCAGGAGAAGCCATAGATGATTATGTGTTGTTATGTACACTTTCCACATCTGCCTGAACTGAGTGATGGAAGGTGGAACTACGGATGTACCTACCCATAATTTTCATAACGTAGCTTGCTGGTTTAAGTAAACCATTTCATTTGTTTTCTTTACCTTGTGGGAAAACAGGAAGGGCTTTGCTTGGTGGCAGCTTTCAGATCCCCTGCTTTTTTCTGTACCTTCCAGTGAAGATACACTGTTCTTACTGAGTAAACCTCAGGTCTCCCAGATTTAGCAACTGTCTTGTCTTGGCCATGACCATCAATACTGAGGTCGTACGCTTTGACTGACTTAGGAAAGGGTGTTTAGAAAAGACAAAGTATGTATCATTTTTTTGCAAGTACCGAATAAACATCAAGGAGGTACAATTGGGCTATTTCTGCTGGAGAAGCCCATCAAGTTCTCAACTTCAGTATTGACCTCTATTCAGTCTGCCTTGGTACCAGCTAGTCATTCATTTACTATTTCTGGAGTGAGCAATATCTGTGTTTGAATGCTAGGGGAGAGATGTGAAGGAAGCACAGCTGTATTATTAGGCATGATGTGCACTGCTGGCATAGACTGAGTTGATCCTCAAGTTCTGTGGTTACTCAAGCTACCACTATTAAACTGTCTGGATTCAGAGTGGATCTAGGTTTTTAATGTCCAGACAGGCATATAGATCTAATGTAGCATACAACAGTGATTGCAGGTTTATGGTTGAAATAGTGAAATTGAAAAACACTGAAATTTTTGTTGATGTAGATCAGATTGGATACCAAATTGAAACTGCACTAGCTAAATGAGTCAGGACAAGAGAAATACTACCTAAATATAAAACCCTTCCATCTGGAAATAGGAGTGATATTTGGAGAACTACTTTTTGCACATGTCCTGGTGTGATTATTAGGAGAACATGACTTCTTGCCAATGTCGCTGAGCTTTTATTAAGTCTTGGTTGGCAAGAGGGCATGTAATAACAAAAGCAGTAACTCTTTCTCACTAAGTGTGGAATGTAAGTGATGGACTTTTTAATATGATAGCTAATATTATCATCCTAAGTAGCAAAAAAACCCCAAATTGAATGCAGGTTGAAACCAAATGCTTTGAGTCTATCTTTGGTTTTGCATTCTGCACTTCATCTGTGCCAGGGCCCTGTGTATATCTCCTGCCTAGGAGTTTAGTTTAGCAGAGTTCAAAGTCATCTTCTCCACTGAGAGGAGGTGTTGGGAGTAAAACTAGAAGGAAGGGCCTGGCCCTTCTTTCCTTTGGGAGCTGCTTTCAATCTGATGCTTACTCCTGATTTGTTGCTTTCATTTATTGTTTTCACACTTCCCAGTTTGTCTTCCTTTGCAGAATAAGCTGCCTTTTGCTGCTCTCTATCAGTGTGAACCTAAAAGGCAAATTTATTCAACAGTTTTAACTTAAATGAGAAGACTACACATTAACTTGTTTTTCTAGCCCTTTAGCAAGACTTCAGTGAGCAGTGGAAAAGGTTGCTCACCTAGATTGTGCAGTTTTCATCCTTGGAGGTTTTCAGAGCTTGGATAGATAAAGTCCTCTGTTATTTATATGGAGCTGGATAAAACCATTTTGGTTTCCAGTCTTGTTTTAGTAGTTAGGATCATTACTTATTGCTTTTTATAAATTGATGAAGAGAAGCAAATTAAAAAAACCTCCAGTATTGTCAAACAGATACAAAATGAATACATTTAGTCAAAATGATACTTATTTGTCAGGATATTATTTCAAGCTTGTGAAACTTTTGATGAATTTTCAACAAGCTTTAATGACTGATTGTTTTCTCCTAAGCTCTGAGTTGTCCACATCTCATAATTCATTAATTACTTCCCAGAAGTGTACTATATTTTTATCTTTGCTACTTTCCCTTCAGATCTGATGAGAATAGAAATGAATATCTTGGTTGATTCTCTTAATTATAGCAGCTCCTAAAAAAATGTATGTTGCTGGACATATATCTTAAAATATTCTAATTACCTTGGATGGAAACTCATAAATAACAAAATTCTTTTTATTTATTTATTTATTATTCTCATGGATTTTTGTTCCCATTCTTAAAGTAGTGTATCTGCAGACGTGAATAAAGAAAATACAGTCTCGGAACCTTCAAGACTTGTTTCTATTTCATGGTCTTTTTTATCACTGGAGGAGAACCACATAGGTTTGTACACTTTCAGTATCATTTATATGTAATTCATCTTGCCTTTAGGTAGAGGGTTGGACTGAGTGACATTTTATAAATAGGCCTATAGCTTTGTCTTTTTATGTTGTAGGTTAGATTATGTTGGAAAGACCTCAGAAAGCATACAGTGGAATCCCATTCTCAGAGTAGCATAAGCTGTGAGGTCAGACGAGGTTGCTCAGGTTCTTGAAGTTGAAGCCTCCAAAGATGGAGACAGAACCTTTCTGGCTAACCGTTTCTAATGACTTAATTTTTCTCACCTTAAATTATTTGCTTCAAATATTTAAAATAAATTCCTCATTCTATGCTTGTTAATGGAATTACAGTTACTAGAAAGGCATACAATTATGTGAAGGGCTCAATGGAAGTGCAGTAACAGTCTTCTGTTTAAATCAGTTGTTGAACAAGCCAGAAGCATGTCAGTTTTGTCTTGCACCTCTGTACTTTTTAGTTCAGTGAGAGTGATTGAGATACTGCAGATAATGGCTCATAGTGATGTTGTATCTGAGAAGTTTTCAGAAAAATCATTACAGCTTTGAAGAGGGCTTTAGATTGTTTTCATTACTCTGTAGGGATTCTCCTCTGTTACTGTAGAGAATATGCTAGGTAGTTTCTCTAGACAGTGTTCTTGTATATGCTTGTATGTGCTTCATTGGCCTGGATCATGATGGATTACCACAGTATGCGTCTGTGACATAGTGCATTGCCTACTGTCACTTCCTCCCCTTGCTGCGAAAAGAAACTGCACTGTTTGAAATACTTGAGCAATACTTTAAAATAAAAGCAGACACTCTGAATTTCCAGTTGTGTTTAGAATCATAGAATGCTTTAGGTTGGAAGGGATGTTTAAAGGTCATCTAGTCTAAACTCCCTGCAGTGAGCAGGGGCATCCTTAATTACATCAAGTTCCTCAGAGTTCCATCCGGTCTGACGTTGAATGTTTCCAGGGATGGGGTTTCTGCCATCTCCCTGGGCTACCTGTGCCAGTGTTTCACCACCTGCAATGTAAAAAAGTGTATTCTTTTTATCTAGTCTGAATCTATTCTACTTTGGTTTAAAAATATTTTGCCTTGTCCTATTGTAACAGGCCTTGCTAAAAAGACTGACCCCATCTTTCTTATAGGCCCCCTTTAAGTACTGAAAAGCTGCAATGACATCTCCCTCGAGCCTTCTCTTCTCCAGGCTGAACAAGCCCAAATCCCTCAGCGTGTCCTTGTAGGAAAGGTGTTCCAGCCCTCTAATTATCTTCACAGCCCTCCTCTGGACTCCTCTAGCAGGTCCATATCCTTTTTGTGCTAAGGACTCCAGAGCTGAAGACAGTACTTCACATGAGATCTCACTAGAGTAGATGAGCAGAATCACCTCCCTTGACCTCTTCGCCACAGTTCTTTAGATGCAACCCAGGATACGGTTGGCCTTCTGAGCTGTGAGTGCACATCGCTGACTCATATCAGCTGCTCTCAATTCTGTTATCCCCCAGCCTGTACTGATACTGAGGATTGGCCTAACTCAGGTGCAAGACCTTGTACTTGGCCTTGTTGAACCTCATGATGTTCACAGGGTACCACTTCTCAAGCTTGTCCAGGTCCTCCTGGATGGCATCCTGTCCCTCAGGCATGTCAACTGCACCACTCAGCTTGGTGTCATCTGCAGACTTGCTGAGGATGCACTTGTCCCTCTGTCTATGTCATTGATGAAGATATTAAACAGCAGTGGTCTCAATTCAGATGTTTGAGTGACATCACTTGTCACTGATCTCCATCTGGACACTGAGCCATTAACCATTACTTTCTGGATGTGACCATCCAGGCAATTCCTCATACACCAAACAGTCCACCCATGAAGTCCATATCTTTCCAATTTAGAGAAAAGTATGTTGTGGGGACTGAGTCAGAGGCTTTACAGAAGTCCAAGTAGACATCCGTAGCTCTAGAGTCCCTTGCTCACTGCTGTAGTCACTCCGTCATTGAAAGCCATTAGGTTGATCAGGCAGGACTTGCCCTTGGTGAAGCCATGCTGCCTGTCTTGAATTTATGCATTATGTGGAGTATTAGAAGTTATAAACTACAAAAATTCAGTTCAAATATATGAATTAGTCTTGGAAAAATATATCTGATGTAAGAAAAAATGCTTCTTACTGCTCAGCAGGGCTCTTCCAGTATTAGCTGTGGAGCCATCCTTGAGGTTCAGCAGCTTCCTGGTGAGAGTGGGGTGTCGGACAATTAAGATCCAGTGTTTTTGGAGTTGTAAGTGTGTGGATCCAAGTGTATGCGTCCTTGCAGTTCTTGCTTTACAGCTATATCACTTCATACAAAGTAAAAAATGGGTGGAGTGAGACTTGTGTGAAAGGAAGCACAGGGACTTGGGAAAAGTACTGTTCCTTCCTTTGTTCTCACTACCTTCCAGAGGAGAGTACATCTTTTTTCCTAATTGTGCAGGACCAGTGACATGCACTTCCAGGTGCTGCATTAATTCCTGCTGCTTCTCACATACAGGGGGAGTTGTCTCAAAGTTCCAAGCAACAACTATGTGTGTGTGCAGGTGGAGCAGACAGTGTGACAAGACCTTTCATCTCTTCCTGAGATGAGCAGGATTGTCTGATGTCTCAGCTTTTCTATTCTGCATGCATCATACAAAGAAGAAGGAGAGGAGAGAAAAGAAGCAGGTGTTTCACGGAGATGACCTGTTGCTGTGGACAGGGACTGGGAGAAAAGAAAGCAGGTTCCTCTCCCACTTGTTCCTTTCAAACTTTTGCTTATTGAGGAGCAGCACCATGCCCTGTTCTCAAAGTGCTGCACCTGACCAATATTGCCATGTCCTCAGTCTATACCACTGAAACCTGAGGAGGAGGCTTGTTTTACAGCTTTCTTTTCCAGTATCTTCCAGGTTCTAGGGTGCAGATACTATTTTTTTTTTTTTAAGCTGTTCATCATTTGTTATTCTTTGCTCTGCTCCTGTCATTGATGAACATTACGCTAAATGCACAGTAATTTATTACATTGGTGCAACGTAACAATCATGGTGGTACACGGTGAAGGTCAAAACAAGAAAGACTGACAGTCATCTGTCAAGATGTTTCTGCTGTGTGATGTCTTAGTAAAATCCATACCTTACTGACCTCTTACAGCTTCAGGCTCCCCTTACAATCCGGGTCTATCTTTGTAGTAGGATCCACGGGGGAAATGACTACTGATACTAAGCTCTAAATGGTTCTGTCAACATAGATGGCTTTTTTTCTCCCTAGATTTTAGAGCTGTTTCAGGAACAGGGCTTTTGCTGTCCCTAGTGCTTAGTAATTTCTGTACCTGAAAAACTACCTATTTTTCATGCTGCTCTGTGTGCTGTGAATTTCCTGGGCAACACAGAAGTGTATTTAATCATAGAATTATAGAATTATCTAGGTTGGTAAAGACCTTAATATTAAGTCCAACCATTAACCCCACTCTACATGTCCATTGCTAAACTGTGTCCTTAAGCTCCATATCTACAAGATTTTTAAACACACCAGGGATGCTGATCCAGCCACTTTCTTGCACAGCCTGTTCCAGTGTTTGACAATCCCTGAGGTGAACTATTTTTCCTAAAGTCTAACCAAAATCTCCGCTGGCACAACGTGAGGCCATTTCCTCTTGTCCTATGACTTGTTACTTGGAAGAAGAGACCAACACTCACCGCTGTACAATGTCCTTTCAGGTAGTTGTAGAGAGTGATAATGTCTCCCCTGAGCCTTCTTTTCTTCCGACTAAATAGCCCTAGCACTAACTCCTCACTGGCATAGCTTACAATTCAAGAAGACTGCAAGTGACTGCAGTCACTAAGGTGAGAGGAGATCATATCAGAGGAAAAGGTGGAGCTGCCAATGCACATATGCTGTTCTGAGACTGGGTCTGAGGCTATCAGTGGTGACAGCCCTTGCATTTGGGTTGTTTTAGGATTCTGTATGGGGAAGAGTTTGATGGCTGTTAGAATACTTGTACTGTAGAAACCAATCAGTTTCTCCAGCTATAGTAAGAATATCTGAGAGCTTTCACACTAGTCTGAAGGAAACCTATCTGTAACCTGCTAAGCTAAGTGGTGAAGGTCAAAATGAGGAGGACTGATAGTCATCTGCCAAGATTTTTCTGCTGCATGATGTCATAGTAAAATCCGTACTTTACTGACCTCTTACAGCTTCAGGCTCCCTTTACAATCTAGGTGTATCTTCACAGTAGGATTCATGGGGGAAGTGACTACTGATAATAAGCTCTAAATGGTTCTGCCAACATATATCAACACCAAATTCCGCCTTTAGATGTTTGAGTACAGTTAAATACTGTGTCATTTTCAGTGGAAAATGCTCCCTTCAATTTTATATTATTCCTTGTTACTTAGTGGCCTTATTCATGGAATAAAACTAACCTAGGTAGAACATAAAAGGCTTGGACAGCTCTCGATACTTTCATTACATGTGTGTTCCTTGTGGTTTTCTCTTTCTAGGTTTTAAATGCCTTTTATTGGTGATTCAGGCCATCTAGGCTGACTATTTCAATGCAATCTGTTGTGATATAAAGACTTGGGAAGCAGAAACCTCTCTGGATTTGGCTGTTTTACATGCAGCAACTTGTGTAGTGGGGCAGGCAGGTGCGTAGTGTAGTGTTCCACTACAGCTCTGAATTAGAGTCCTGTTGTCTCTAAGGGCAAGAAATATTTATTTCTGAGTGTAATTTTAGGCAACAGGCCTAAAATCTTGAGTTTGAACCTTGTGTGATGGAAAATAATTTTTTTTTCATTACTATGACTTAAATCAGCAAGTGTAGCTGCATGCTTTAAACTCCTTTTTTGATGTAATTTGTTAAACAACAGGCATGCTAATTTGCAGACAAAATAAGACAAGAATAGTATCATGCCATTTATGCCTTCATTAGTCTAAATCCTAAATAGCTTCTCTTCTTTGGTGAGCTCATTTATTAAAATTCTGATGTAAAGAATATGGCTGTACTGTAACATGGCTTAAAGCAAAAGTCTTTAACTGGTGCAATAGTTATTCTGCTGAATTTTAAATGTTTCTTTGGAGATATTTGAATCTTTTTTCCTTTTTTTTTTTTTTATTTTCAGGGAAATTCAAATGGCATTGCTACTGTGGATGTTTCAGCAGGTTTTGTGGGATTAGAAAGTTATGTGGAGATACCAGCTATCTTCCTTACAGCATTTGCAACATATGCTGGACCTTTGCTTTGGGCCATTCATCTGGTGTGCTACTTGAGCTTTGAAGTTAGCAGGTAATCATGTTTTGAACTAAAGTAATACTTCTCTACATACTGCAGAAATAAATACCATCCATGTGTACCTTTCCAAACAAATAGTTTTGTTCACATAATTTTTTTCCTTGGAAGTTACTTTTCTATTTAAAAAATGCATGTTCTTTTTTTTTTAGTGTGAGTTTGTATCACCTTGATCCTCCAGTTTAATTTTCTCTGTGGAATTTTTGCAATGGGAATATACATATATGTTTTACTAATTTGGTTTCTTAATGAGTTCTCAGCTTACTGTGCTACATTATTTAAAATTTTATTTTGTTTTGTTGTAGCAGCATGTACTGCCTTAAAACATTCTTTATGGAACCTATTAAGTAGAAGACCTGATAAGGAATTTTTCAAAAGTATTAGAATAGAATTCAAACTTAACTAACGTGCTGTTCTTTGATTGTCTGTCCTTTGGCATAGTGACATACAATGTTTTATAAATAAACCGTTTTTATTTTATTGTATGTTACTGGTTATTGCAGTAATTTCTAGATAAAATATTTGTACTGTTGCATGGATTGCATAGCAGATGGTTGAATGTAAGATGAATTAGCAGATTTGTAATTTTAAGAAGATGTAGTTGGAAAATGCTTAAGTAACTTAGTGTGTTCAGATAAAATCCAATTGGACTTTGTAATAGTGCATTTAATTTATTATCCAGGGCATTCAAACTCAAAGATGCAGTATGGTAAAATAGAGAGAGGAGTTGTGAATTCCATATTGTATAATAGCAGTGTACAAGTGCAAAAACCTGATACATTTTCACAGAAATAACATTTGTCAGTGACTACAATCTTGCCATCCCAGTGTGTTCGTCATCTGTGGAATATAAATGTACATTTATTGTTTGTTTAAAATGGGAGACAAAATTTTTCAGCAAGCTTGGAGAGTGGAATTTTACACAGTATTTAGTTTATCACAACTCTGCCTTATTCATTGGCATCTTCTGCAAATGTCTGATGTTCCTTTACCTACAGAGGGGCATCTGGTCTCTTTCTGTTGGTGCTTTTTGTTTTCTGTCTTTTCTCTTCTCCTTTCACTTGTTTGTTTTGGGCTTGCCTACACTGTAAACTTACGTTGGCATGTGTGTGTTCATCAAAGGCGTAAGGAGATGGGATCCTGGAGTTATTTGAACTGGGAAGGACCTGTTCTAACAGGCTAAATTCCTGCACAGTCATTGTGTCCATTGCTCTGGCACCTTTAACAGGTAGAGTTATTATTCATGTTATTTACTGATTTGCCTGTCTGCCATATTGCTCTCCAAAGATGTCTAGCTCTCTATACTTTATTGCAGTGGAATTATTCAGCCCAGTGCTGGGCCATTGTATTGCTCTATTAATGCACTCCTTAGTGTAGATTGACACTCACTGTAGCACATTCTCTCTTCATTGGACGTCTTGAAGTCATCTTTGGTCTTACACAGATTGATACTGTCTAAGTACTCCTCTTTATGTTTAATGCCATTGAAAAATAGCCTTTTCTCTGTTCATTCGATATTTTTTTGCTTCAGGAGGAGTAAATGTGGTCTACACAAATTATTGATGTCTAGATTTGTATAACCACACAAACCCCTTTCATGAATTTTACTTACTATCTCGTATCTTAACATCTGTCTTTATAAAAGAGTTACTGTGCATGTATAAAAAGCCATGCCTCTTGTCTTCTAGTTAATATGTGACCCATAACCCTAGGTATTATTTACATTCTATTAATCTACTGCTTTTCCCAATTCCTTTATACCTCTGACATGCTGTGTTTAAAATAGTGCTAGAGTTTCACTGGTTGCTTCCACATTCTTGTGTTGGTTTTTTTAGCAGTCTGACTTTCCATTCTTCATTATTTCACTGTCAGTGCTTTGGAACTGTAGCTTTTGCTTGTGCTTGGAGAACTCCCTAGTGCAGTGGAATAAACTGCCTCAATACTATTGTCTGGGGAGAGAGAGGGAAAGAATAAGAGCTCGTGTAGTGTTTTTAAAAAGCTGAAGTTTTAATGTTGCTTAAAGCCTAGACTACAGACTGTGATGAACACTAACATATGATGAAGAGAAAATGATACCTTTTAGCTTGTTTTTTGAAAGCTCTTCGAACACAATACTAAAAAACTTTCTGTAACAAAATCTGTGAAGATCTGTACTTGTTTAGTATTGTTTCAAATAATGTGCCTTTCTAGTAGTGTTGGTTGTTTTTCTGATGTTTTCTTGGTTGAATTTTTGCAGATTAAAAGCTCAGCTAGTAGTGTTGCCAGGTACAGTGCTGGTTTAAACTGCTCTCAAGTGGGTAGCTGTGACCTGTAATACCCACATCACTTATGTAAGTAGATTCCATCAGCAGCTTGTGTCTGTAGCCATTTTAAGGTTCATTTGGGTCAACTGGTAAGATTGTTTGCTCAACAAAACACTGCATAACTCTGTAATGGAATCTCTGTAGCTAATGGGACTTGTTTAATCTGGAATGTTGCGGTGCTTGTAAGGTCTGTACACTTTTTATTTTACTTTTGTGATTTGCTGTTGCTGGCCAAATGGTTGTCTTGTTACTTTGTCATCATTCCTTGGAGCCAAAGCTGAAACTGCAAAAGGCAGAGGTTCAGCTGCTTCATATGTTTTCTTAAATATATGGGAGACTGACCTTTTTAAAAGTCAGCTGGATGCTTTAGAATGTTCTTTATAAAGGCTTCTTATTAACTGTTTTATAACCAATATGTCTTGATCCATGAAATTTAAACCGTATTCTTTTTTTTTTATGTGGTCCTGAATGCAAGATGATGATCCTTTTCCTGCTTCCTCCAGACGGGAAAGTCTAAAAAAATCCATATGCCCTTATGCTGAGTGGGTCCATTTGATTGCCACAGGAAGCCATCAGGATTCCTGACCCATCCTGGTAAAGTCTTAGATGAACGGACGTGCCCAGATCTGCTCAGCGGTGTCATCCTTAGCAAAGTCCCTAGCATCCTGGAGCCTGTTGCATGTGAGAAAGTTGACCTGGACAGGGAATCCTGACTTCAGTGCTGACTGTCTTTTTTTATTCCAGCCACTTGCCAAGCCCATGTATTTTTAGTGGCATCAGTTGGGTTGGCTTACCAGAGCTTCTTGCTGGAGTTCTTAGAAGCTGAGCTCCACTGGGGCTTCACTTCCTAGGGGCAAGTACACATGCATGCCTTCCCTCTCTCTGCACTCTGCATTTATGAAATCACAGAATGCTTGAGTCTGAAGTCTAGCTCTCCTATCCAAAGGAGGGTCAACCAGAGCAGGTTCCTCAGTCTAGTTGCTTTTTGAGTATCTCCAAGGATGAACACTCTAGGGATTCCTTGGGCAACCTGTTCCAGTTTTACTGGTTTATTGGGACAACCCTCCCAGTAAAACAGTTGGTTTCTGATATTTAAGGGGAATTTGTTGTATTTCAATTCATACCCATTGGCCTTCATCCTTTCACTGGGCACAACTGAGAAGAGTCTGAGTAAATCTTTATTTCTGCCCATCACATATTTATGAACATTGGTGAGATCCCTGCTGAGCCTTCTCTACTCAAGGCTAAAGAAGCCCAGCTTTCTCAGGCTCTCATTTTATGTCAGATGCTCCAACCTGTTCCACCATCTTTGTGACTGTTCAGTGGACTCACTCCAGTACACCCCTGTCTTTCTTGTACTGGGGAGTCCAGAACTTCATCCAGAACCCCAGATGTGATCTCACCACTACTCAGCAGAGAGGAAAGATCACTTTCACCAATCTGTTGGTTCTACTTTGCCCACTACAATCCTGGGTTGGCTCAAGGGAACAGTGCTTGCTTATATTTAATTTGTCCACCAGGAACGAGCTGTGTCCTTTTCTGACAAGCAGTTTTCCAGCTGGTCAGCCACAAGTCTGTCCCAGTGCACAGGTTTATTCTTCCTGAGAAGGATTTCTCATCTCCCTTAATTAAACTCCTTGAGTTTCTTGTCAGCCCTTTTCTCTAGCCTGTTGAGGTGTCTCTGAGGGGCAGCCAACCCTTCTACTGTATCAGTTACTCCCCCCAGTTCTTTCTGTGGGCAGACCTGCTGAGGGAGGCACTCAGTCCCACTGCCCATTGTCAGTAATGAAGATGTTGAAAAGTATCAGCCCCAGTGTCAAGCCTTGCAGTTGATTGCTAGTGACTGGCCTCAAGGTGCACTTGGTGCTGTTGATGACAACTGTGTGAATCTGGTAGTTAAGCCAGTTTTCAGTCCACCTCATTGTCCACTTTCCTAGCCTGAACTGCATCAGTTTGCCTGGGAGAATGGTATGGCGGATGGTTTTAAAATACTCTTTATGAGGTGAATGTACAGTAGATTTATGTAACCTATCTATCTTTGGCCCATGTGGTAAAACAAAATAGAAGATAAGGAGGTTTTGAAATAACACATTTTCTGTGGAAATGTAGTTGGAACTCCTTAAAGAATTTGTTTCCAGCTGATCAAACATGTGGAACTACAAAATATTCTATTCATTTGTAAAGGTAAATATATTTCTAAAATAATTAAGTGGCATGGGATAGACAGTAACATGGATATTAACTGCCATTTTTAGTCTTTCAGGCCCTCCTGAGAAACTTGGCAGATTAAATGTGATGGGATTTTCACAGAAATAGGAAGAACTCTGTGGCTTCAGTCTCCATGGAAACTGTGCAATAACTGTTGAAACTATTTTTAAGACAGAGGATGCTGATTAAACAGATGCCTGAAGTTAAGCAAGTATTCTGTGTGTTGCTTGCTTAAATTCCAGAGAGTACCTCATTCATGTAAAAGGAGTAGTCTTTACAGTGACCATTGTATTGCTCTGATCTAAAGTAGAACTTCGGATTTTGGTATCCTTATGAATTGGAAAAGGGCCATGATACTGCATAATCTGACCTATATTATATGACCTGCAGTAAACTCCAGATGGATTTAGTTTTCAAGCTCCTACCCAGACAAAACTGTCATGTGGGCCACCTTCATGGTATTCTGTAATTAACATCCTTAGCTAGTCATTGCAGTTGTTTTCAGATTACTTGCACATTGGAATGTGTGTTCTAATTGATTGAATGAGTCAGGTATTAGGGTGAACTTGTGGAAGTTTCCTAGCCTTAGAAGTCTGCATGATCATTGGATTTTCTTCCTTGGTGAACAAGTGTTCTAACAGCGCTTTCATGTTAGCAAATGGCTTTCAAGTATTGAAAATGGAAGTTATGTCCAACAGGAGGGTGTTAATAGTTGCAAAACTTCTAACGGTATGCCATGACTTTGTTAATGTGGAATGCTGAGATAGCAATGTTTTGCTGTGAATTCTTTTATAACGCTGATCTTAACAGAATTAGGAAGGCAGGTTAGATAAAGGGAGTTTCAGCAGGTAAGATCAGCTTTTGCCATCTTCAACCTAATGTGTTTGATTGAGTCCCCATTCAAAATCCATGTTAATGCATGAATCCTTTCTCTTTCTGACATAAACTGGATATGCAGTGTTTCAATATACTTTTGATTTTTTGAGTCCCAGGTGGAAAGCACAGCCCTCCTTAAAGAAATGATCTAAACGTTCTTCCCTGAACTTTTCTGTATTTTACATAAGTAGTTTCTAATTCTTCTTGTTTCACTCCATTCTCTCCTCCTTTGGGTAATTAAAACTGAAAAAAAATATTGCAGCTAAGACTATACTGCTGGTCCATTCTCTAGAATGGTAATACCTGTTATCTATTGTTTGTCAGCAGTTACATTCTCTAAATAAAAAAAAAAATAGAAGAAAGTATCTGTTTATTTATTCATGTACATGGATATCTGGAAGTGATTTGATAAAATAGGAATGAGGGTTTATTGCCACAAGCTAGAAGAATGTTTTACTCAGGTAGCTCCTAGCATGCTGTCATTGCAGTGGTGGCTGGAGATTTCTTATATACGTCATTAGCGTTCTGTGGGTGCCTCTTCATTCATTCCTTTGTCATACTGGTGATACACTGGCTTGTCCTTTCAGGCAGTTTTGGCTCTTAGTTTTGAAAAATATTTTCATAGTAGTGAAAAGTGATCCAGCAAATCAGAGTTGCCTGTAGTTGCCTCTATGTTATAAACAAATGACAAATTACTTCAAATCCATTTGCAAAACAAATGTCAGCTTGCTCCATGGACCGTCTATAATGCTGTGTTTTAGAAGATGAAACACGTCCCATGTAAACATTAAGGGAAGTTGTACATTACAAAGATTCGGGGTCAGTTAGGTTATTTGTGATTTGTGTAGGTAGAAGTAAGCATCTGAAAAGATTTGGAGCTTAACAAAATTTGATCTATTTTTTGATTAGTTGTTATATCCAACATGAGGTTTGTTTTCTAGCAATGACTGATGACCCTAGTTGAGAACTTGTACTCCAGTGTGCTAGCTCCTGCCAAAATGTATTTCAGAGTGGGCCACAGAGCTTTTAAGTGATCTTATTGATGCTGTGTACTGCCATTGCTGTGAGATTGTTCTCATTGACAGAACTGCTGGCCTAGGCAGGGGATGCTTAAGTGAGGACATCAGGTATGCTTTTTAATTTTTAAGTGATTATGACTTTTTCTTTTTAGGTAATTTTGATCTGAAAGGAAAGGATTCTGAATTTTTTTCTCTTTCTGACCAAGCTCTAATCTAAGGTCTTTATGGTTACATTGTCTTTCTCCAATTCATAGAATCATACAATCATAGAACGGTAGGTGTTGGAAGGAACCTCTGGAGAGTCCGACCCCTCTGTCAAAGCAGGATCACCTCTTGCATTTCTGGTGTTCATCTGGCTTAAGGAAGTATGCTCAAAAGCATGCAGCTGAGTTGAGTGTTCAGCCTTCCAGCTCTCAGTATGCTGGTAGAGCTGCAAGCTGCTTCTTTCTCTGTGTAGACTACAGATATGCAGTATCACTTTGCTATACAAAAGGGTATAATATTTGACCTTTACTCTTGTTTGGAACCTCTGCATTCTGAGGCAGTATTTTCCTGCAGTGCTGTATGGGTAGATTTACAACTGCTGCATACACAAAAGTTCATTAAATTCAATACATATCAAGTCCAACTGTTACCGCAGCACTGACAGGTAACCACTAAATCATATTCCTCAGCACCACATCTACACATCTCTTAATACTTGCAGGGTGATGACTCCACCACTTGCCCAGGCAGCTTGTTCCAGTGCTTAATAGCCCTTTCTGTAAATATTTTTTTTCCTGATACCCGAACTAATCCTCCCCTGGTGCAACTTGAGGGTGTGTCCTCTTGTCCTGTTGCTTGTTACCTGGGAGAATAGACTGATCCCTGCATCTTGCTACAACCTCCTTCCAGATAGTTGTAGAGAGTGTGAAGGTCTCCCCACAGCCTCCTTTTCTCTGGGCTAAACAACCTCAGTTCCCTCAGCCGCTCCTCATAAGGCTTGTGCTCTAGACCCCTCACCAGCTTCATTGCCCTTCTCTGGACATGCTCTGGCACCTCAACGGCCCTCTTAATAGTCAGGTGCCCAAAACTGAACACAGTATTTGAGGTACGGTCTCACCAGTACCAGGTACAGTAGGACAATGACTTTCTTAGTCCTTCTGACCACACCATTTCTGATACAAGCTAGGATACTGTTGGCCTTCTTGGCCACCCAGGCACCTGCTGGCTCATGTTCATGTGGCTTGAGAGAAGTGTTGGATTCACTATCCCTGGGGGTATTTAAAAGACATGTAGATGTTGTGCTGAGGGACATGGTTTAGTGGTGACCTGGCAATGCTGGGTTAATGGTTGGACTTGATGATTTTAAAGGTCTCTTCCAGCCACAACAATTCTATGATTCTATGTGCTCTGCTTCTTGCACATATGTTCCCTTTCTTATGCTTTTCCCATCCCCCAATGCTATCTTTCTTCTGCATGTTTTGCCTTTCCTGCATTTCACTTGTCTTATGTTCCATGCCTCTCTCATGTGCTTTTTTAGTTCTACTTCCCTATCTCATTCTGTCATTTTGCCCCTTGCACACACTTTGCCTCTTGTGAGCACTTCCCTCCGTTTGTGTGCTTCCCCTTTTATCACAATTCGTCTTCTTGTGCACTTCTCCCCTCACATGCATTTCTCTCCCTTTTGCATATTGTCTTTCTTGTGTGCACGTTGGCTCTCTCACACACTTTGCCTCTCATGTGTGCTTTACCTTTCATATGTTCTGCCTCTGCCTCATTTGTTCTTTGCTTCTCTTGCACATGTGCACTTTGCCTTCCTTTCTTATGTGCTTGCATGTGCTCTCTCTCCCCTGGTCCCTTTTCTTGCACTTATGTTTGTCTTTTCATGCGTGCAAGCTTTTCCTCTGGTGTACATACTTTGCCACTCTCCCTCTTTTCATATCACTTTGCTGATTTGTCTTACGTGGTTTGCTGTTGTTGTGTCAATTCAGGCACTTTGCTCTCTCATTGTCTTTTGCTTTCATGTCTAATGTTCTTTCCATCCCTCTCATGCATTTCCATCCCTCAGTTTCCCTCTCATTTGCACTCTGTCTCACTCAAGTTCTCAGTCTCTCTCTACTCACTCTTGTCTCACATGCTGTCCTGCTGTACATGTCTCTCACTTTATGACCTTTCCCTGTCAATCAGCTGCCCTTAATCTCTCTCTTGAACTTTCCATCTCATTTACTGTCCCCCCTCCATTATCTGTCTCTGCCTGTAGTTCCCTCTGTCCTCTATCCTTTGCTTCATTGGTCTCTTTTGCTCTGTATCCCATCTTTCCATCTCCCTCAGATGTACTTTTACTCTCTCAGTTTTGCCCCTGCCTCCCAGCTTTCCTTCTCTTCCAGACATGTTTTGCTTCTCTCTCTCACTCACTCACTCCCCTTCTTGCATGATTTTTTTCCTCTTCTGATTGCCTTTTTCATTTTCCCTTGTTTTGCTTCTTTCACTTTCTCCATCCCTCATGTGCTTTTCCACATCTGACACATTCTTGCATGCACTTTCCCTCTCACTCATGCCTTCAGTCTCTTGCTTGTGCTTTCCCTCAGCTGTTTCTTATTTATCTGTTACTCCCTGTCCCTCTTTTCTTACTCTTGGTATATCCTGTTTTCTCCCCTCCTTGCTATCCATCCATCTCTTGGGCTTGCACTTTGTCTCAGTTGTGCTCTCTTTTCTCCCATGCAAATGACTCCCAGTTTCACTCTTTAAGTTCCTTCCTCTGTTTTGCTTCTGTCTTGTTGCCTGTCTTGGGCTTGCTCTGTACTCTGTCCCTTTGTCCTTCCATTTGACTCTCTCCATCAGACAGACATGTTTCCACTCTTTGAAGTGTGCCTTGTAACTGTTTTATCCCTCACACCCGCTCCCCAGTAGGTCTCAAAAACCTTGCAGCTCTTTGTCAGCTGTGCTTTCCTTCTCATTCTGATCAGCTTGCTCTTTCACATGCCCTTCCTCTCTCTTAGAATTTTAAGTACACATTTCCTCTCTCTGGCACACTTTGCCTCTCACACATACTTTGCATCTCTCTAGTTTCCTTGTCTCTCACGTTCTTGTGAGCATTTGTCCTTTTTCGTGTTTCTTTTCTATTTCTTCTGTGTTCCCCACTTTGTCTCCCCATGCAGTCTCCCTATTGCTCACTCTTTCTCTTGCTTTCATGTTCCCTATGTATTTCTCTTGCCACCCCTGAAATTTTCCTTCTCTCTCAGGTGTTTTCTCTCTCTAACATTTTCCTGCTTTTGCAGTTTTCCTCTTTTACTCAAACTTTCCCACTTGTGCTTTCTTTTTTAATTGTGCTTTTCTTCCCTCTTTCATGTACTATTCCTCACTATCTGTTACTGCCCCTCTCACGTCTCCCTTTTCTCTTACTTTCCTTCTCCATCTCATCTTTCTTTTTTCCCTTCTTACCCTGTGCCCTTCCCACTCACCTTTTTTTGCCTGCTTTTCAGTCTTTATCTGGCTTCCCACCACCACCACCTTTTCCATCTCTCTTGGACTGTCTCTGCCTGTGTCTCACATGCTGTTCCATTTCTGACAATTCTTCTCTTTCTTGTACACACTTGCCCTCTCATGCTTGTAGTTTCTTGCTTGTGCTCTCATTCTGTTGTTCACTATTTCACTTTTGATGGCTTTCTTCACCCATCTCTTGCTTTCCCTCTCCTGAGCTTTCCATTGGTCTTCAGTGGTCATGTTTTCCCTCTCTTTTGGATGTGCTGTGCCTTTCTCTTGGACATGCTTTCCCATTCTCTGATAACCTTTCTCTGTTACATGTGTTTATCTTCTCCCTCTTGGTTTACTTGTCTTCCTTGTGAACTCACACTCACTGACACACCCTCTAGTATGTTTCTTCACTCATAGTCTCTTTCTTTCTGCCTGTCTTGCATGCTTTCCCTTGTGCCTCCCCATCCAAGCTAGTTCTAGCCCTCTCTGTCTGAAGCTGTACCTTTCTCTGACATACGTTACCTTTGTATCACTTCACATTATACATGGTTTCCCTCGCTCATGTGTGGTTTTCCCCTCTCCAATGCAGTTCCCTTCTTTTGCCCCCCTGTCCCTTGTCTTCTCTCTTGAACACCCGTTTTCCCCTTTCCAGACTTTTTTACTTCCCTCTCCTGTTCTCACTTTTTCTCTCCCTCTTTTGCTTTGACACTCTGTCTTGTGTTTTTCACATTCCTTGCATGCTTTTCCATCTCTGAAACATTTCCTTTCTTGAATACACTTTCCTGCATTTATGTTTTCACTCTCTTGTGATGTCCTTTCTGTGGCTCATTATCCCCTTCTGTACTGAACAGCACATGTTGCACTATTCCTGTCTCTTTCCATTGCACTTGCACTCTCTCACTCTTTCCTTTTGTACCTTGCGTGTTTTGTCTCTCTTGTCTGTTTCTTTTTGTGTTTCCCTCTTTCTTTTGCTTTCCCATTCTCTGCCTAGCTTTCCCAGTCTCTCTTTCCTCATCCTGAATGCTTTCTCCCTTTTGCACAAGTTTAATCTCTCCTGATTGTAGTTTTTCTTTTGCTCATGCTTCCTGTAGCTTGAGATTTTCCTGCCTTTCTTGTGCTAGCCTTTGCTGTATGTCTCTTTCTCTTGCTCTCCCTCTTCACTCTCTCCCTTCCCCCCATTTTACTTATCTTCTGTTTTCCCTCTCTAACCCTTTTGTTTTCACCTCTCTTTCTTCTCTCTTGGCCTTCGCTCCCTTGGATGCCCTTTCCCCGACACTCACAAATGTCTCCCTTTGTATTTTCACTGTCTTGCATGTTTCTTCTTTCTCTTGCATTTGTTTCTCCCTCTCTTACCCCTCTCTTTCTCTCTGTTGCACAGTCCCTTTCTCTCCTACTTGTACTTTCCCTCGTGCTTTGTTTTGTGGTTTTCCTCCCCCTTTTGTGCTATCACTATCTCTCGCTGTCCTTTCTTACTTGCCCTTTCAATCTCCTGTTCTTCCTTCCCTCCCTTTCCCCTCACTCTGTCCCATTCCACACTCCCGTCTGCACCTTCACCCTGACCTTCCCCCTCCTTGCATTTGGCTTTGTCTGACACTGTAGTCTTTCACTTTTCTCTTGTGCTTGCTTCCCTCTTGTTACATTAACTTTCTAGGTCTCTTTCTTGCTTTCCCCTCCCTTGGGTGCTTCTCCCTTGCCACTTGTTCTTTCCCTTGCTACTCCCTGCTCCCCTCCTTGTTTATCTTACTTTACCATTGCCTCAAGGATGTTTCCTCTCTCTCTCTGATGTGCTTGCTCTCCCCCCAAGATGTCTCTGTCAAACTTCCCCTCTGTCTTGGTCATCTGGTCTAACCTGCTTAACGTCTTGCATGCACCTTGCCTCCCTCATGCTCATCCTTTGCTTCTTCAGATGCTTACTTGCACTTGCAGATTTGCTTTGCCTCTCACATGCTGTCACACTCCGGTGTACTTACCCTCTCTCTGATGTGATTCCCAGCTTGTGCTTGCTTCTGTGATGTGATTTCCCACTTGTTCTTTCTTCCCTGATGTTCTTTCTTCCCTCCTGCTTGTGCTTTCAGTCTCTTAGTTGTGCTTTTCCCCTCTCTCTCATGTCACACTTTCTGTATCTTTTGCGACCCTCTCTTAAGAATTCTACCCCTGTCATGCTTTCCTTATGTCTCATGTGTGCTTTTCCTTGCTTACTGTTTTCCTTCTCTTGCACCGCCCCCTCCAACTCATGTCTTATTGCCTCTTTCTCCCTGTCTTTCATGCTTTCACAATTTCCTGTATTGTTTGCACTTGTCATCTCACTCATGCTTTCTGTAGTTTACCAGTGGAATTCCTTCCATTTTCCTGATATCCTTTGCTATCCTTGCTTCCTCTTTTCCTCTTAGTTTCCCTCTCACTTCATGTTCTCTTTCTTCTTGTCCTACACTCTCCTTCCCTCTCTCTTCCTTCAATTCCCACCTCCTTCATCTCTGTCATGCCTCCCACCCTGTTGCAGGGTTTGCCTCTCTCTCACCTGCTGTGCCTTTCTCTATGGTGTGCTTCTTCTTCATGTCATGTGGTTTGCCTGTTACACTCCCCACCTCTTCACTCTTTTTCACAAATTTTCCCCATCTCCTCTTTCTCTCACACTTACCTTCCTTCTCACTGGGATGTGGTTTGACTCTCCATCATATGCTTTTTGTCTCAGGCATACAGTTTGCTCTCTCCTGTCCTTTCTTCCCTGGCCTCATTTCTCTCTCTCCTGTTTTCATCTCCTTCCCTTGCTTCCCTCTCACTGTCTTGGAAGGTGCTTCCCCTCATCATACAATGCACTTTCCTCAGTCTCTCAATGTTTTCCCCATCTCTTTCATGTGCTTTCCCCATTCTCTCTTCCCTTATCTTCCACGTGCCCTTTTCTCTCTCATTCTCCCTTGCTTTGATCTCTTGCAGTTTTCTCCCCATTTCATATGCTTTTACATCTCCCACTTTACTCCTGGCACATTCTTTCAGTCTCTCACTTGTGCTTTCTCTGAGTCTGTTGCTCACATCATCATTCATCATGTCACTGGTTTACTTTCTAGTCCCATCCTGCTCCCACCCCACCTTGGCTTTCATGTCTTTCCCTCATTTATTCATCCTATTGCCCCTCTCACTTTCTGTCTCAAGCACTCCCCCACTGCATCACTCCATAACATTCCCTTCCTCTTCCCCTCATCCCTGCCTTTCCTTCACTTCCTCACACACGTCTGCACTCATGGTCACACACAGTTTCTGTCAGTCTTATATGCTGCTCCCCACCCCCTGGTCTTCTGTCTCTCTACTGTCCCTTCCCTCTGTCTCCCTCTGCCTCATGGCCACCACATTTTTTACTGCTGCCCCCTCCCCATCCCCATTGTCTCTCTCCCTGCCATTGCTGTTCATTCATAGAATCATAGAATAGTTTCAGCTGGAAGAGATCTTCAAGATCATCATGACCAACATTATTCTAGACCTATCAAAAACCACTAAACCATGTCTCTAAGCACAGCATCTGTCCAGCTTCTAAACACCTCCAGGGATGGTAACTCCACCACCTCCCTGGGCAGGCCATTCCAATGCCTGACAACCCTTTCTCTAAAGAAATGCTTCCTAATATCCAGCCTGAACCTCCCCTGGTTCAACTTCAAGCCATTTCCTCCTGCTTTATCACTTGTCACCAGGAAGAAAAGACCAACTCCTGCCTTGCTACAACTTCCCTTCAGGTAGCTGTAGAGGGCAGTAAGGTCTCCCCTCAGCCTTCTTTTCTCAAGGCTAAACAGCCCCAGATCCCTCAGCCTTTTCTCACAAGAGACATGCTCCAAACCCTTTACTACCTTTGCAGCCCACCTCTGTACCCTCTCCAGCACCTCAACGTCCTTCTTGTGGAGAGGGGCCCAAAGCTGGACACAGTATTTGAGGTGCGGCCTCACCAAAGCTGGGTACAGAGGAATGATCACCTCCCTGTTCCTGCTGACTACACTATTCCTGGTACAGGCCAGGATGCCATTGGCCTTCCTGGTCACCTGGGCACACTGCTGGCTCG
Organism: Todiramphus chloris collaris; assembly: GCA_025345505.1. Classification (NCBI taxonomy): domain Eukaryota; kingdom Metazoa; phylum Chordata; class Aves; order Coraciiformes; family Alcedinidae; genus Todiramphus; species Todiramphus chloris. Next base: position 76,204 of record JANVCC010009423.1, read on the forward strand.
TGTTCAGGTGTCTGTCAATCAACCACCCAGGTCCTTCTGTGCCTGGCAGCTCTCCAGTCACTCCTACCCAAGCCTGGAGCGCTGCTGGGGGTTGTTGTGGCCCAAGTGCAGGACCTGGCATTTGGCCTTCTTGAAACTCATGAAAATGGCCTTGGCCCAGCGATCCAGCCTATCTAGATCTCTTTGTAGAGCTTCTCTACCCTCAAGCAGATTGACACTTCCACCCAGCTTCGTGTCATCTGCAAATTTAGCAAGGGTGCGCTCTATCCCCTCATCCAAAACATTGATGAAGATGTTAAATGGGAGTGGCCCCAGTACTGAGCCCTGGGGGACACCACTCATGTCTGGCAGCCAGCTGGATTTAACTCCATTGACCACAACTCTTTGGACTCATCCATCTAACCAGTTTTTCACCCAGGAAAGCGTATGGCCATCCAAGCCAAGAGCAGTCAAATTCTCTAACAGAACACTGTGGGAAGTGCTGTCAAATGCCTTGCTAAAGTCAAGACAGACAACATCCACAGCCTTGCCTTCATCCAACAAGTAGGTCACCCTGTCATAGAAGGAGATAAGGTTTGTTAAACAGGACCTGCCCTTCATAAACCCATGCTGACTGGGCCTGATCACCTGCTTGTCCTGCATGAGCTGCATAATAGAACCCAGGATGATCTACTCCATCACCTTCCCTGGAACTGAAGTCAAACTGACAGGCCTGTAGTTCCCCGGATCATCCTTCTGTCCCTTCTTGTATATGGGTGTTATGATGGCTGACTTCCAATCTGCTGGTACCTCCCCAGATAGCCAGGACTGCTGATAAATGATGGACAGTGGCCTGGTGAGCACCCCTGCCAGTTCTCTCAGTGGTCTAGGATGTAACCATCCTGCCCCATAGATTTATGCTTGTTGATGTTGAGCAGCAGGTCATGGACCATCTCCTTCTGAACTGTAGGGATAGCATTGTGATCCTGGCCCCTGTCGCTTGGCTTGGGGAAGTGACTTTCCCTGGTGCAAGTGTTTCCATTACTAAAGAATGAGACAAAGAAGGCATTCAGCACCTCAGCCTTCTCCTTGTCTTTTATTGCTGTATTTCCTCCTGCATCTAGTAGGGGATGGAGGCCCTCCGTGGCCTTTCCTTTTTTAATAATTTATTTATAGAAATTTTTCTTACTGCTCTTCACCTCTAAAGCCAGACTAACTTCTAGTTGAGCTTTCGACCTTCTAATTATTTCTCTGCATGACTTGACAACATTCTTGTACTCATTATGAGTCATCTGCTCCTTCTTCCAGTGGCCATAAACCCTCCTTTTTTCCCTGATTTTAATCCAAACCTCCCTTTTCATCCAGACTGGTCTTCTTTGATGCCGACACGTGGCATGTGGCATGTGGGGATGGCCTGCACTTGTGCCTTAAAGATTTCCTTCTTAAAAATGGCCATCCTTCCTGTACTCCTACATCTTTCAAAACTGACTCCCAAGGGATTCTATCAAGTGACCTCTGACACAAGTCATAGTCTGCCCTTTGAAAGTCCAGTGTGTCAGTATTGCTGCCCCCCCCCAACATCTGTAAGAACAGAGAACTTAATAATTTCATGGTCACTGTTCTCTAGATGGCCTCCAACTGCCACATCCTCCACCAGTCCTTCTCTGTTTGCAGACAAGAGGTCCATCAGGCCACCTTCCCTGGTCAGTTCACTTACCAACTATATGTCCCCTATACGTTCTAGGAACATCCTGGATTGTTCCCTCTCTGCTGTGTTGTATTTCCAGCAGATACCTGGGAAGTTGAAGTCCCCCATAAGAACAACAGCAAGTGACCTTGACATTTCTCGTAAGTGCTTATAGAATATTCCATCTACCTCACTGCTCTGGTTGGGAGGTCTATAGCAGACACCTACAGCTGTATCAGCTTTATTGACCTTGCCCCTTAACCTGATCCAAACACACTCAACCTTTTTGTCACTATACTTAAGTTTTGAACATTCATAACAATCCCTAAAATACAGGGCCACCCCACCACCTCTCTTTCACTGTCTAACCCTTCTAAAGAGCTTGTAGCCATCAAATGTGACACTCCAGTTGTGTGAGGCATCCCACCACCATTTCTGTGATGGCCACTATGTCATAATGTTTCATCATGGCTTCAAGCTCATCCTGTTTCATCATGGCTTCAAGCTCATCTGTGCATTGGTATAGATGCAGTTCAGATGAGCTAACAATCCCAGCACCTTTTGTGAGTGTGGGTCCCATTTCCTAACAGACACTTCTCAGATAATTCCCCGACTTCTAACACATCAACAACTGGCCCTGCCTCTTCATTTCTCATTACCTGCCTATCCCTTGTCTCCTCTGAGAGGTCAGAGCAAGAGTCCTTGCTAGTACACCATCCTGTAAGCCCTGGCATGCTTCCCTTGGGCTTATTCATAGCAGGCCCAGTTATATCCCCTTCCCCCTTCAAAACTAGTTTACAGTCTATCAATGAGCCCTGCTAACTCCTGCCCCAGAATTCTTTTTCCCCTCTGTGACAGGTGCATTCCATTCGTTGCCAGCAGGCCAGGTATCTTGTATAGCAACCCGTGACCAAAAAACCCAAAGCCCTGCCAATAAAACCAATCCCAGAGCCATGAATTAATCTGGTTACCCTTCCTCATAATTCCCTCATTCATCCCTGCCACTGGAGGAATAGAGGAAAACACAACCTGTGCTCCTGATCCTTTAAGCATCTTCCTCAGGGCCCTGAAATCTGTCTTAATTCATTCTGGGCTTCTAATAGTGACATCATCACTACCCACCTGAAATACTAAAAGCAGATAGTAATCTGAAGACTTCACCAGGGTGGGGAGTTCATCTCTCACATCCGTAATTCGTGCCCCAGGGAGACAACAGACTTCCCTATTAAGCCCTTTGTCCCCCTCAGCAGGCAGTCACCTGACTCATCTGGTTTTCTTTTTGGAGACAGTTTTGATGTTTGGTCTGGGGCAAATTGATTTTGGTGGCATCTCTGTCCTAGGTGAACTATCCACCCCTCCATCCCTCAGTTCCTCCTGTAGAGCTCCGTATCTGTTCTGCAAGGGGAGCTGGGAAGGTTCTCTCGTGTGCTGCTCCTTCTCCCCCTTTCTGTGTCCTTTCCTCTCTCCCTCTCAGTGTTCCTTCCCCCTCTCTATCCCTCCCTACTCTTGCTGTCTATCCCCCTCACTCTTACTCTCCTACTGTCCCTCCTTGTCTCCCATCCGCACCTCTATCTTGTTGGCTCTACACCTCTCTCACTGTCCCTACTTTTCTTGCATGCTTACTGTTCCCCACCCCAGCTTTCTAATATTTTCTATGCATTTACACTTCTCTTTCATCTGCCACTCTCCCCTTCTGTGCATCTTTTGTTTATTTTTATAGCACCTCTTTTGTTTATTTTGCTTTCTTGTTTACCTCTCTCACAAGTACTCTCCTTGTCTTTCATGTACTTTGTGTCTCTGGAATGCTCATTTCATCTACTACATGGTCTTTACTTCTCTTGCACACTTTTTGCCTCCATATTCACCCTGTTACATCCTTTCTGTCTCAGTTTCTCCATCTCAAACTTACGTTCTCTTGCACATGTTGTTATGTGCAACCTGATGTTCTTGAGCTCTCTCACACACTTGCCCTCTCACACATTCACTCTGTCACTTCTGCATCCTCTCTGTCACATTTGCCCTATCTTGTGTGGCTTCACTCTCATATACTATCCCTCTCATTTGTGATTCCATCTCACACACTTTCCCTTTTTTCTGGTTTCGCTCCAGCACTTGCTTTTTCTTGTGCTTTGCCTCCCCACAGGTGTGTGCTTTCCTATTCCTGTATCTGTGCTTTCCTTCTCTCCTGCATGCATGCCTTTTTGCTGTGTTTCATGTCCTCATCCCCTTATGTGCACTTTACCTGTGTTGCATACGCTTTCCCTCTCACTCGCATGGTTTACTTCTTCCTCCACTCCTCACCTATGAATTCCTTTCCTCTTGCACACGTGCTTTTCTGTCTGTATGTCTCACATGTTCCCTATATCCTTCTTGTTCACTCTGTTTCTCCCCTCCACCTTGTGCTTGTGCTTTCCTTCTCTTCTTGCTTCCCCTCTCTCACACCTTTTCCCTCTCTTTCTCTCACACACTTCCCCTTCTCACCTCCTTGCATGCTTTCTTATGCTTTCATTATCTTCTGCTCTTCTGCATGTGCTTTTCCCAATCTCTAGTACATGCTTTTCCTCTCTTATGTGCCCTTTCCTTCTCATTTTTGCCTTTTCTTGGGCGTTTTCTCTCTCACATTTTGTATCTCTGTACTTCACTGCCTTTAATGCTTTCTCGTTAACACATGTAGATTCTCTTTTTGTTAAGCAGTTTCCCAGTCTCTCTTGTTTGTACTTTTTCTCCCTTATGCCCATTTCACTCTCCTTGACCCTGGTTCATTTGCTCTTTTCTCTTCTGCTCTTCTTCTCCCTTGCCCATACTTTCTGTCCCTCTTTCACACTTTTCCTCCATCTTCTTTTCTTACACTTCCCTGTTCATTCATGCCCTCAATTTCTAGTCTCCTTTCCCTCTTATACATACTTTTACTCTATCATGTAAACTTTTCTCTTTTGTGTGTGAATATGCTTTCTCTCTCACACACTCTATTCCTCTCAAGTTTTCCCTTTCTTGCATGCAAGCTTTCATTCTCTCTCGGTTGTGTGTTTTCCTTCTTTTGCATGTGCTTTCCCTATCTGGAACACCCCACCCACCACTCCCTGCATTCTCCCTCTATTGGTTGTGATTCCCTCCATCTTCCTTGTTTGTACTTTCCCTCTCTTGGGCATACTTCCTACTTTCATGCAGCCTTTTTCTTACCTCTTCCATGCTGTCTTGCATACTTTACATCTCACTTGTGCACTTTCCTGTTCTGTCATATGCTTTCCCTCTTTCATGTGTGCATTCCATCTCTAATGAACAGCTCTTCTTTTTTCCATATGTTCCCTCTCTCATACCTTTTTTAGTGCCTTTTCCCTCTCTGGCACCTTTCCCTTGCTTTTTCTGTTGCTCTTTCCTCTCTCTTGTTGTCTTGGTTTGAAAGACAGGTGTCTGCCAAGGAAGGCAGGAGCCCCCCTTGGAATGGAAATGCAACCCCCTCCCCTCCGAATGCTTGTAATTTTGAAATTAAGGGGCTTTCAGGCAAAGATATGAGGAATAGGAATAGCAGTTCTTTACTAAATATGTATATAACAGGACAAACAAACAACAATAACTACTTCAGTAACAGGAAAACAGCACAGGGAACCCAGTGCCAGCCTCTCGGGGGCTCCCGGGGAGCAGGGAGGGCGCGATGGTCTCCCCGCCGCTCCGGAGCCAGCTCAGGCCCTACGTGGCAATGGCCGACGGAAAGCCCGCGTCATGAACCCCCTGGGCAGCCGATCCCGGTGTCCAGCAGGATCCTCGGGAGACAGCAGGGGTAGGAGGAGAAAAGCAGGAGATGAAAGCAGGGACGACGTCTCTCCAAGCTGATCCCGGTGTCCAGAGGATCCTCGGGAGGCAGCAGGGAGAGCAGGAGACGCAGCGGGGATGAGGTCTCTGCACCACGAGGGCAGCTTCTCCTCCTCGAATGCAGGGAGCAAACCAGGTGAGAGCCCCAGGGGCTCCACCCAACCCCCTTTATTTGGCAGGCTGGACCCCTCCCCCTGTGGCCAGGTCCTTTTGTGTCTCTTAAGTACGGCCATTTACCTCCCTGACAAACAAGTATGGAAAAATTCTTTAAGACAAGAAAGAAAACAGAGTAACTTCCCAAAACCCCAACACTTGTGCATGCTCCATCTCTGCCTCTCTCTCGTCTCTTTCTTATATGTGCACACATCCCTCCCCTCAATCCTGCTTTCCCTTTCATTCTCTGGCATGCTTTCCCTCTCATGCTTTTTGTCTTTCTCTCTTCTGCTTTCTCTCAGTCATAGTTTCCTGCTCTCACATGTGCATTTCCCCTCTCTCATATATGGCCTTTCACTTACTCATGGGCATTTTCCCTCTTGTTTGCTCAAGCTTTCCTTGTCCCTGCTGTGAATGTTTCCCAATTCCATGCTGTCTTGAGCAATCTCATTTAAGATATATTCCTTTCTTGTGTCTACTTTCCATCTCAAATAGTTCCCTTATTGGTTGAACTTGTTTCTCTCATGCTCTTTCACTCCCTCTTGCATGCATTCTCTCCTCCCTATCGTATTAAGGTTTCCTTCCTTCTCTTACATGCTTGACCTCTGTTTCATGCATCTATTCCTCTCTCTCTGGGACACTCGTCACACTTTTCAACTATTTATTGATTTCTCTTTCCCTATCTCTTCTGCATTACTTTTCTGTCATGTAGCATTCCTTTATTGTGTGTGCCTTCTTCCATGGTGTACTTCCTCTTTCGCCATCCTTCTCTCATGGATGCATTTTTACTGTGTTTCTCCCTTATTTTCTTTTTCTTAGCAAAATTTACCCTTTGTCACATGCTTTGTCACAAGTCCTTTCTGTCTCATCATGCTTTCCCTTTCTCCCTTGCCTGTTTTCCTGCTTTGTCTGCACTTTCCTCTGCACTTCACATATCTTACATGTGCTTTTCTCTCTTGTGCCTTGTCTGCCTTACACTATCTTTTGCTCTCCCCTCCTATCTTACATACTTCCTTGGTCTCAGGCTTTCTCTCCATCTTATGTTTACCACTTACACACACTTTTCTGTCTTGCATGTGTTCCCCCTCTCTTATGCGCACTCTGTCTTCATGTCTTTTTCATGTGTCTGCTTTCCTTATGGATTCTGTGTATTTTTCTGCTCTTGTGCACTCTTCATTAATCTTGGGTATTTGCTCTCACACACACATGCACACTGTCCCTTTCTCTTGCATGTACTGTTCCTTTTTCTCCATATTGTGCTCACCCTGTGTTGTGCCCTCTTTCTGTCATGCTCTTTTCCTCTCTCTTGCACATGCTGTCTCTCCTGAATGCTGTTCCTTGCTATCCTGGCTTTTTTGTGTATCTCTGGTGCAATTTGCCCTCTTGTGTACTCTTTCCCTCCCCGTCACCCTTTCTCATGCTTTTTCTTGCATTCTTTCTCTTTCTCACATGCTGCCCCCCCAGTGCATGTTTTTCCTCTGGTGTGTGTGCCATTTCTGTATATGTTGTGTACGTTACTTCTTATTTGCTTGTACTTTGTCTCTATTGCATGCTTCAGTCTGTCATCCTTTACCTCTCTGTTGTGTGTAGGCTTTCCCTCTCTCATGCACTTTCCCTCCTTTGTGGGTTAACCCAGGTCCACAGTTAAGCACCACACAGCAATTTGCTTGCTCCCCTCCCAGTGGGGTGGTGGAGAGAATCAAAAGGGCAATCCAGAACACAAAACTATGTCATCTGCTATGAAGAAAGTAGCTCCATCCCAGCCAGAGCAGGTACACATCCTGTCATGCTTTAGCTCTCAAGAGTTCTGATTTGCACTTTCCCACTTTGCCTAATTTTTCACTTAATCTTATGCTTTTCTTCCTATTTTGCTTGTTCTCTCATGCCCTCTCACTTTTGTATCTTTGTCTTTTCTTGGCGTTTCTCTTCCTTGCATGCTGTTTTTCTTCTCCTGCACTCTTACCCTCTCTCTTACAGCACTTTTCCACTCACCACCCTGTGCTTTTTAATGCTGTCGCTTTCTTGCAGACATGCTTTCCCTCTCTTTCTGTATCTCTTTTCCTCTACCCTTCATTTGTTCTTTACATCTCTTTCATGCTTTCCATCTCTCTTGCATATTCTTCCTTTGTCTCTGGTATGTTTTCCTCTCAGCCTTTTTCTGTCATGTGTACACCTTCCCTGTCTCCCATTGCCACTCTTGCTTTCTCTCTCACACATGCTCTTCTGCTTCTCTGTGCACTTCTGTCTCCTTCTCACCTGTGCTTTCCTGTTGGGTATTTCATCTCTCACATGCTTTGCCTCTTTCTAGCATGTTCTTTCTGTTTGTTGTTCTCTCACTCTCATGCATGCTGTTCCTCATGAACATACATGCTCACTCTCTCTTGCTCACATGCACTTCTGCTCTTATTTGTGGTTTCTCACCTGCATTCCCCGCCTTGTGCTTCTGCTCTTTCATGTCCTTCTACTCCCTTGTTTACTTGCTTTCTCAATCTTTCTTTCTCTCATGCTTCTGCAGACTTTCCTGCTCTCACACTTTCTTCTTACTGTGTGCTTTTCCTTTGTCATGTGGTTTTCCTGTCTCATACACCTTCCCTCTCCCTTGTAGTTTCCCCCTCTGCATTTTACTCTCATTCCTTCTACCTTGATCTTTCC